>CM068964.1:17438039-17454980 GCA_035128595.1 Eptatretus atami | reverse complement strand
GAGTGCCGGCGCGGGAGGACTAACCATTGTGCAACGCCAGCGCGTCGACCATCGAATGAACGCCATTGACCCTGCCTCGGACAGCTTTATATATGCCGGTCAGCCACGGCCGGACATTACATAATACCTGCTGTTTCTGTTTCAGCCCGGCATAGTCTATCCAACACTCTTTCTTTGAACCCTGCAGTATTTATCTGCTTTATTGCAAATGAGGCAGACAGCAGGAAGGACGTGTCGCCGTGAACTCTCAACATGTCCAGCAATGTTCGATGCAGAGCGCAGTTTTTTGGCGATGGTTCATACATGCAATCATCAACAATCGCAGAGTCATCATGCATGGTTTGTGTGAACAACGTTTCTCAGCCCCACATATTCTTTTTGCATCGATGAAGCGACGGTAGCAAGTGTCGTGATAGCCCAGATGACTAGGGTTTCTTCACACTCAATATACACTCGTGCACTCTCGCTAAACGTCGTTCGTGACCGTCTAAGACGAGCCATTTGTTGAAACTTTCTCTCCATTTATCCCATCTTAGAGGCGTAAAACGTTTGACTTCTTCGTTCGCTACATTGTCCTGGTGATAAATACACTGGGGAGCGTCCTCACTGGCCATATTCATCAAAAATTACCGATAAATCGCCGATCAGCTGCCGGTGATTTGCTCCTGCAGGAAGCTGCCATCTTCGACAACTTAGCTGGTCACATGACAGTCTGACGTAATTTGCATACGATGTCAGCCGATCTATTGGCTGTCGAGGTGTCACATGGCCCACACGTGATCCGAGTGGAGAAAATTGAAATGAGAGAGCGCAGGGAATGCATCGATTTTCAGATGAAAAATACACAATAACTGCAGCTAATTGAGTGGAGAACTTTTGGATACGTATGTATTTGGATATATACTATAATATCATCAAGGTTTTGTCTACCCCCCCCCCCTCCCATGAATGGAACGAAACTGCACGATACAGCTTACGGCTGATGGCCTACACCTGCTTCCTTTCTTTCACCAGGCTTTCTATCAGAACAGAGATGGTATGTGTTTTTTCTCTTAGCTGTCCCTGCTCCCCAATCTAGATTCTTGTTGGGCAGCCACATCAATGTTGTGTTGAGCAAGTTCATTTGTCACAATTGTGGTTCTTCTTTCTAACCGTTCAGAGTTATTATCTAAGAGTGTCTGAACATTCCAGGATGCCAGGGTCATCTTTTTGCAGTTTATTCCAATTCTTACTGCATAGAGAAGCCAACCAGGTTGATGTTGACTGCGGCTTGCAACCAGGTTGATGTTGACTGCGGCTTGCCAACCAGGTTGATGTTGAGCGAGCTTTCTTTACCACACCTTTTCTAGGGGCTTCACTTGCAAGGGCAGGCAGTGCTATCCCTAAATAGGGCTGCCTCGACACCTAGATAGCTGCCACGTTCTGTTGTCACTCATTCAATAACACACGACCATCACACCTAGGTGTTCTTCCAGATCCTCAGCCTGCTGCCATCACTTCACTCTGTCGCCACAAAGCTTTACCAACATCTCCACACCTTTCACTATATTAAAGAAAAGCTGCTGTGGAGCCACAGCAGTTGCTTCTCTTGGACTCTCTGCTATCCGGGTCCAGTGATACACGAAAGTGTAACGACTGGAGAGTACAGGAACTTCCCTGCAGTAGCCAAATAGTGGCCTATTTGCTGCCACCCGTTGACCCGAAACAGTTCTTCCACATGTCAGCAAGTATCTCCTACACTGACGAAGAAGTTAATCTGCCAGAGGGAACATCCAACATCCTGCTGCCGATGTCTCCTTGTAACCTCTGGCAAGGGAGGCATGCAGGTACTCAGTCTTATCCAAGGCCTCCTCGCGATAGCAGACGAAAGGGGTGCTCTATATCCCATTCATAGACCTTCAGTCTGAACTGCTGAACCACTGCTGAAAAAAAGACATATATATGCAGTTTTCCCACACTTCAGGTGGATTTTGTCTGTGATTTACATGCTGATTAAAGTTTGAGGGTCTGTGTACGAAATAAATGCCTCTTATTTTATTTCTCAACAATATATTTTCTAATTACAATGAAAATTACAGGAAGTATGCATACATATATGTCAAATATGAAATTATTTTTCCCAATGTCTCCGTCAACTGCTACGCAGTTTAATGAGCGCATCAATCCGACTTGTTTTCCAGTATCACTGCAGTTGCGAGCTGACCACTTTTGAGGCTTGTCATCACTATTAATTTCCCCCTCTATTGGAATGCTTTCCCAACCTCAAACAATGCTCACATCAACAGTACAGTTGCCATACACATTCTTTCAATGCTTATGAATATCTAATGGAGGAACCTCTTCTGCAGTAAGAAATTCAATAACTGTTCTCAGCTTGGTACACACATCTCGCGGGGCAGAGATTTTGAAAGCGTGGTATTATGTTGTCACATGACTGATCACAGTGCCACTCAACTTAAAATGGGTGGGAGATAGAAACCTTTCATTGCAATCTCACGTAGCTTTCCTCAACACTTTGGTTATGAACCGAAAAAATAAGAGGCATGACCTTTGTACCTATGCTTTTATATGCTGCATTGCAATAAAACCTGATGAATGGACCTGTTTTACACCACCTCGATTAACACATCACATTCGTTTTTCGTGCCTGTTGTTTGTGTCCTTTATGACGTCCCTAAAACAGTAAGTTTCTTGTTTGTAATGATTTTCTATTTTGTTTGACTGCCAGACAGGCAGACAGACTAAAGAAATTATCTCACTCCTCTCAGCACGTGCGCAATTGGGACAAATCCAGAGCCAGATTACTGCGAAGCTGCAGATTCATGTTCCGATTCATGTTCTGATTTGTGTTCAAAATATAACATTCAATTGAAATTAAGTAGTGCCTCAATCACAAACTGATGTCTGGAGACAGACAGACAGATGAGATGGACAGAGAGACAAATGAACCAATTGCTTCACCCCATGTGTGGCTTTGCGTGGAGTGGAGTAAATTTGCAGAACGATGCAGGGATTGTGTGCCAAAAAGTATGTAAACAAGGTGTGGATAGTCATAAGAAAAGATCATGTGAAACCAACCCTATTTCTTCTTTGAATGATGGTTGTTCCCTGTCCATCCCTGCATCCATTTGCAATGACAGTGTATGTTGAGTGTTTCTACATATGAATTTGACTACAGATATATGAATGAAGTGCAGGTACGTTCAAAGTACACCGCCCCCATGCCAAATAAATAAATATCATCTCCTCCAAAGCGCGACATCGCCGGGGCACATGGAGACAGAATTGGGAGGGGGCAGTACAATATAATTGATTAATTAATTGCGTTATTAAAATAAATAAATAATAATCGTAAAATATTTAATTTCATCACCAATTGGTGAATAGCATCCAAAACCACCACTGTTTCATCCGAATCTGTAACTTTTTGAAAATTAAGTAATTAATCGAAAAATTAAATAATGAATCGATTAATGTGATTCATCAATAAATCAAAAATCCACTTTTAACAAAATGACTTGGTCACTGTCGTGTCTAAATATCAACTTACGAGCTGAAAAGGTGCCTGTGATATTTCCCAGATGAGAAAGAAAATAAATAAGTAATTAATAAATCGATAATAATTAATGAATGAATCAATTAATTGATGAAACCCGGTCCTTTTGGGACCCGGCAATGATGTCATGCAGTGCCTGGAGATAGAATAGGGAGGGGCAGTGTACAACAGCCACAACACACACAGACAACACACACACACAACACACACACAACACACACACCACAACACACACACACACACACACACACACACACACACACACACACACACACACGGGCCAGCGGAAGGGTTGAGTTGAGTCTTTGACAAATTAAACGTGGGTTGGAAATAAAGGAAAATAAACTTACAAGAAAAGAGCAATCAGAGATTGCACACCCTCGCCAGGACTTGTTTTGGGGTGTTTGTGTTGTTTTGTGTGGTGTTTGTGTTCTGGTATGTGATGTAATTAAAAGAAACATAATTAGAACTGCCACTTTATAACTGCTGGTTGTGATGACCGGTTACCAAGACGTCCCGCTTTGATTGGACACCTGACCCTGTCCCATGACGTTTTTTTTTTAATTTTATGATTATTCAATTGAATTTAGAATGGGATTAAAATAAATTAAATTCAAATCAAATAGACGACCAAACAGGTAAAGTCCTGCATTGAAGTAATCATAAGGAACCTGAACAAGCAAAAGCAAAGATGAAGTCATCAGGAGGAACTGGATAGAATTCGCATTTCAGCTGCTACTCCTCCACCCTCAAACCCATCCAGGCACAGCCAAGTGAGCCTTCTGAATTTTTTTTTTTTAAAAAAGATCAAAAAATTAAATAATTATGGCTATCAGACCATGTGTCTGATCAAGTTGAAATTTAAAAGATATATTCCCCATCACTACTAGATCACAATTGTGAAGTTTCACATGAATTGATTAAGCGGTTCCAGAGAAAACAAGATTTAATATTTTCTTAAATCAAATACGGCTGCCAAACCATGTGGTCTATCAATTATTTCTAAATAGAATTGTCCACCCAAGGCCTGGGAACATTTGTGTGACGTTTCCCTCGATTGTCCAGCCGCTCTGGAGAAGATTTTTTTTATAGGTTTTAAGGTAAATCCAATATGGCTGCCAAACCATGTGGCCTATGACATCATATGTGTGAACATTTTGTTATTCATGGCTGGGTGATCATACGTGTAAAGTTTTTTCCCCGATCTGTTGAGCCACTTCAGAGAAGATTTTTGAATGTTTTTTTTTTTTTAACAATATTGCTGCCAAATCACGTGATCGATGACGTCATCAATTTTTTTCTGTAGACAATTTTTTCCTTAGATGCCCTCAAAAATTTTCATACTGATCAGATGTAGTGTTCTACATATGCAATTATGATGTCATAACGAAGGCACCTTTGACATTATTTTAAAAATCACACTTATTCCTCATGAAAAGTACTTGCTATGTGCAAGTACCTCATGAGTAAAATATTGGCTGATTGAATTATTTGACATGAAATATAAATCCTCTTCCAATTTCAAGTCAATCGGATGAAAATTGAGGATTTTAGAAATCTCACCAAAGTTGTTGACATTTGGCCAATGTTGACCTTTTGACCTTTAAAACAATAGGCTTCTTCCTTATGACAAACTCTACATGTGGTGAAGTTTCGTGAAGATCGGTTGTAAATTGTGACCTGTAGACAACAAACAGACAGAGAAACAGACAAACAGACAGACAGAATAACAAAATGGACGAACCAACATACTTTGATAAATCTTTGATTTTGCAAGTAACAAACAAACGGACTCAAATGCAACAAACGGACTCTCCTTCGACGAGGTATTATGGACACAATCCTTATACTCAGTCTGTGCAGTAAGCGAGCGTGCAGGCGGAGTGCTCACCGCAGGCAGAATGCTCATATAAAGAATGAAGCCTGCACCTCCTTTAGTGAGAAGAAAGACCATCTCACAAGGAGAAAGAGATTTTCACGAAGCCAAGAGCCTGTGGAGGTGCTTCCTGTCTCAAAATGAAGAACACTAACCACAAAAACGAATGCTGGAGCATAGACGAGAAGGAGGCCATTTACCACTGCAGAGTCTATTCAAGACGTGAACAGTGTGGGATGCCCAGTATGGGAGCTAGATTTATGGACCAGCTGAAGAAGACCAAATTGGCAACCAGAGCAGAGATGGTGCCATCCCAAAAATTTGAAAAAGTTGCGCCAACGGCACATAAATTCCGAAATAAAAATAAAATAAAAGAGATAATAGTGAAGATCAGAAGTCAAGCAGAAGGATATGAGGATGATGGGAGTCAAGCACTCGCCAGGGAGTGGACAGAGGGATGGTGGGAAAGTGTCTGTAATGGGGCTGGGAGGGGCTGAGTGACAAAGCAAGCGTTGGAATGTGAGTGTACTGGGGACCCAGCGGCAAAGAAAAGGTGAGACAGGGGGAAGAGACCAGAACCACCCTAATGGGAGGGGGAACACATCCAACTTACAGTCGTGGACCAAGGGAAAACACCTACACAGATGCAGGGGATGAAACGAGAATGGCTGATGATAATGGGCAGAAGAGAAAGGGGAACAGAGGGGTGAAGGAGAGAAGGAAGATGAGGATGATGAGGAATAGCGAAGACTGGAAGAGCTGGAAACAAAATAGTGGTGATGAAATTGACACCATTCAGGGAAAGACCACAACTGTACAAAATTGAAAACAACTGACAGACAAAAATGCTGGTTGGGAAAAATCAACAAAGGACTCAGGAGATTGGAACTGAAATCATCCCCATGAAAGGAACTCAACCTGAGCTTTGCAGTGGCACTGCTCATTCAAGAAAAAGTAACAAGAAACAACATCACGAAGAAAAGCAAACCAGCCATAAAACAGAGACCAGGCACCACCATTGAAACGGAGGCTAGACACAAAAGGGAACAACTGAGAAAAGAACAGGACAAATACAGCAATTTATAAGGGAAATTGAAGCCAAAAGCTTATGAGGAAAATCAAAAAGAAAAAAACAAATTGGAAATAAGGGATGTCACAAAAGAAACTGAAACAACAACAAATACAGCCCCAACAATTGCAAAAAAGGCAATATATATATAATATATATATATATATATATATCAACAAATATACACCAACAACTGAGAGAACAACAAAACAGCAGGAAAATACAATAAAGAATTGGACCAAGTTGGGATCGACAAAGAAGGCTCTTTGGAATGGCTATGAAGAGGTCAGCTCAACTGGGATGGAGAAGGAATCATTATATGCCCAAGACCAACGACACTACACCAATGACTTTAAGAAAATGCCAGGACTGAGTCAATCGGAGAAGTGTATGTTCTGCAATGTAGAAACAGAAAGTACAAGCCACTCTTATCGGGATGTAACCACTCATGTCAGAGCAGTTGTACACCCAAAGGCACAATAAGGTATGTGGAGTAATCCACTGGAACATCTGCTAAAGTCTCAATATCCCAGTTCCAGAAAACTCTTGGAAACTGGAACCAAAAGCATGGACTGAAAACGAGGAAGTAATGCTCATACGATCTAATGATCCATCGAGTGTGTGAACATGGAAAACAAAGCATTGTGAACGGATATAGTACTGAGGTACAAAAAATAAATAATAAGGAGGCATTGCTAATTGAGGTGTCAGTACCCAGCGATTTTGGCCTAAACAATGCAGAAGTCAAGAAAATGACCAACTACCAAGACCTCCAAAATGAAGTGAAAAGATCCTGGAAGCTGAAGAGTTGAAAGCGTTGAAAATTTAATCAAAGGGGATGATAGAGAAGACCCTTACGGAGATATTAAATAACCATTTCTGAGAATTGTACTCCAAAGGAACGACAGTTGAAAGCTGTCAGAGGTTCAGTGATGATCTTGAAAAGATCCCTAGAAACGTAACTCTGAGAACAAGAGAACTTCACAGCTTGGTCCGTGAATCATGATCCCTTATCAAAATGGATGTGGATACTTGGAACCCTGGGAGGACTCTCCTTAACCTGCAAATTGAGATAACGAATGACACACACCACACACCACACACACACACACACACACACACCACACACACACACACACACCACCACACACACAACACACAAGATTTTGTGTCATTTGTAGGCACAACTATTATTCAATGAAAGATGTCAGGATGGTTTTACATTATAATTTATTGTACCATCCCTACTTGTTTACATACTTTTTTGGCATACAATCCCGACATCCTTTTGTATTTACGAAAATATTCTTTATGACTTGGGTACATATACGTACACGTCGACACAGCCACAAACTCACGTAACTTATGCTGCAAGGCTGTCTCATTGGACACATAAACCAAGAGATTAAGTCTTATTACGATTTCCAAAACACATTAACATGGTCTTTAAGTTCACTGTTGCCCCTTCCCCGCAGCGAGCAGTATGCCTGGAAGGCCTAATGGAACATTTTCACACATTCTGGTGGATCATGGCTCCAGATCTCCCTCTCTGTCCATGGTGGCCACTCCGTGAACTCCTCCTGACCGTTAATTCTCAATACATCCTGCATCTTGCGTAGTCTTACTAATCCGGTAGAGTAGCGTGTGTATTGGATAAAACGCTGGATGTCTCATCTGCTTGTTGCTAATACACAGGTCTACTGCACCATGAGCATCACTAGCTCGTTGTGGTCGTGTATCCAACAAATGGACTGCTGCCATGATGACTCTCTCGCGTTGGTATTATAAAGCAATTGTCGAAAGTGTCGTGTCCTCTCGCGTGGCCCTTTTCAAGTACCCCGTAGGGTGTAAGTCCTATGTAACCCGTGTGTCGAAGGTGGATGCCTGCAATGTCCACTACAGTTGTGACCCGCATTCAATAAGGCCATCACTTAGAGCAAAATGATGGCTTTGCCCTATTCCTTATGGTGGCCCCACCTGGTGTATATTCGTTTGCTTAGTTGATAGGATGACATTGATGCATCCTGAATTAATGGCGTTTCAAACAAGCCAAATAAACAGCCCTTGGAAGTGGCAAGTGGGTTTAATTTTCATCTTAATTGCATCTGGAATGCATTGAATGCAAGAATGCTCTTCAAATTAATGTGTTTATGTATTGCGGATGATTTGTTGCAGGTTTGCATTTGCATTGCAATTTTCAGTGTGCATATCATTTGAAAAGCATCTACTTTGCCTCAAACTCTTTTCCTTATTTCATTTTTCAGCGCATGGTGAATGGATCCTGTGAGTACACCTGGCGCTGCATTTGAGCTCTTGCAGCAAAATCTCGTCCGATCTTTCACGATCACACCGATGCTTTTGAGTTTCCCGAGCAGAAAGGCCACAAACAAGACAAATGCATCCCATCTCTGCAGCAATCTGGACAGATGGTGAATAAAAACAATGATCGAGACAACGAATAACATTTTAAAATCTCACATCGACCCAGCGGTGGCTTAACCCGCTTAACCGCATAATGGATTTGCCAGCACGTTGAGTGTCTGAAAGACCTCCATGTACTGAAGAGCACATTTAATCCCTGCGGCAAAACCCAGTGGAACTTTGCCAAGAATCAAGCCCCACCTCGAATTTCATTGCTCAGTACCGTTCCACACCCCACACTGCCCACAAAAGTGCCAAGAAGATCTCTCGAAACCATCTCTTTACATTGGAATCATACACATTCCCCATTGCCACCATTCATTTTACAGGACCAGTAGAAAACCTCAAAGGAGATTGATTCATTTCTGCAAGACGATACATCCACGATTATCATTCCTTCCCAAATATATATATTTTTATCATTCATCGAGCTACAATTCAACTAAATTCCAGTTATTGCTCCCATTATACATTCCCACTGCCAGACTGACACCATCCAATCCCACACCCCCTCAAAAGCCATCACCGGATTCAAGTGCCCCATCTGCCATCGCCTTGTAGTTAATACTCCTTTTTTTTGACGTTCCTGCACCAAAACATTGAGCTGGTGAACTCTTCCAAGAAGAATAAGTAAAGATGCTGAAGAAGAGTCTGTTAGGAGGTTTGCATAGCTTTACCATGATGACCCACCAAAAAACAAGATCGGTCATAGCCATCGTCACTTGGGTCTGTCTCAGGACAAACTCTGCTGCTGGTTATGAACGAAACGCTCCCAGTCACTCCATCGCATAGAAGGCGACATCACCCTTGGGGGCCCTTCCCGGTGCATGCAAAGGTGAGCTGAGCTATATACAGTAGTGCATTAAGTGTCTATTTTCAGTTATGCATCCATCTTGATGGATAGACAATGCTTATATCATTAAATGGATGGAGCTGACTTGATAGTGGAGATAAAAATCCAGTGATGCTATCAAAAGTTATTGGTTCAATAATTTGATCTCAATGTATATTTCATGACAGTATGAGTAGGTTTCTTCATTACTGGACATTATGAATACCCCTTCCCACCTGGGAGTGGCAATATGTGATCCACATGTACATAGATTGAATTGTGGTGCTTCCTCACCCAGAACCCTCAGGACTATGATTTTTTTTTACCCATAAACCTGCCCATGTACACCCCAAGCACATCAACCAGTTTAAAAGAATTCCGTGTCGTGGTTCAACACACAAACACAAAAAACCCCAAAATAAACAAGCGATCATATACCAATACTGTACTTGCAAATCAGTTGCTGCGACCTTGCCGTTACCTCAAAAAAATTGGTTTCCAGCTTTTGATTGGTGAACCAATTTAGTGACCCAATGTGCAATTCTGTTCAAATTTCACGGACAGCTTTATATATAGCCGGTCAGCCACGGCCGGACATTACATAATACCTGCTGTTTCTGTTTCAGCCCGGCATAGTCTATCCAACACTCTTTCTTTGAACCCTGCAGTATTTATCTGCTTTATTGCAAATGAGGCAGACAGCAGGAAGGACGTGTCGCCGTGAACTCTCAACATGTCCAGCAATGTTCGTGCAAGAGCGAGTTTTTTGGCGATGGTTCATACATGCAATCATCAACAATCGCAGAGTCATCATGCATGGTTTGTGGAACAACGTTTCTCAGCCCCACATATCTTTTTGCATCGATGAAGCGACGGTAGCAAGTGTCGTGATAGCCCAGATGACTAGGGTTTCTTCACACTCAATATACACTCGTGCACTCTCGCTAAACGTCGTTCGTGACCGTCTAAGACGAGCCATTTGTTGAACACTTTCTCTCCATTTATCCCATCTTAGAGGCGTAAAACGTTTGACTTCTTCGTTCGCTACATTGTCCTGGTGATATAATACAGCTGGGGAGCGTCCTCACTGGCCATATTCATCAAAAATTACCGATAAATCGCCGATCAGCTGCCGGTGATTTGCTCCCTGCAGGAAGCTGCCATCTTCGACAACTTAGCTGGTCACATGACAGTCTGACGTAATTTGCATACGATGTCAGCCGATCTATGCTTCGAGGTGTCACATGGCCCACACGTGATCCGAGTGAGAAAATTGAAATGAGAGAGCGCAGGGAATGCATCGATTTTCAAGATGAAAATACACAATAACTGCAGCTAATTGAGTGGAGAACTTTTGGATACGTATGTATTTGGATATATACTATAATATCATCAAGGTTTTGTCTACCCCCCCCCCTCCCATGAATGGAACGAAACTGCACGATACAGCTTACGGCTGATGGCCTACACCTGCTTCCTTTCTTTCACCAGGCTTTCTATCAGAACAGAGATGGTATGTGTTTTTTCTCTTAGCTGTCCCTGCTCCCCCAATCTAGATTCCTGTTGGGCAGCCACATCAATGTTGTGTTGAGCAAGTTCATTTGTCACAATTGTGGTTCTTCTTTCTAACCGTTCAGAGTTATTATCTAAGAGTGTCTGAACATTCCAGGATGCCAGGGTCATCTTTTTGCAGTTTTATTCCAATTCTTACTGCATAAGAGAAGCCAACCAGGTTGATGTTGACTGCGGCTTGCCAACCAGGTTGATGTTGACTGCGGCTTGCCAACCAGGTTGATGTTGAGCGAGCTTTCTTTACCACACCTTTTCTAGGGGCTTCACTTGCAAGGGCAGGCAGTGCTATCCCTAAATAGGGCTGCCTCGACACCTAGATAGCTGCCACGTTCTGTTGTCACTCATTCAATAAACACACGACCATCACACCTAGGTGTTCTTCCAGATCCTCAAGCCTGCTGCCATCACTTCACTCTGTCGCCACAAAGCTTTACCAACATCTCCACACCTTTCACTATATTAAAGAAAAGCTGCTGTGGAGCCACTAGCAGTTGCTCTCTCTGGACTCCTGCTATCCGGGTCCAGTGATACACGAAAGTGTAACGACTGGAGAGTACAGGAACTTCCCTGCAGTAGCCACAATAGTGGCCTATTTGCTGCCACCCGTTGACCCGAAACAGTTCTTCCACATGTCAGCAAGTATCTCCTACACTGACGAAGAAGTTAATCTGCCAGAGGGAACATCCAACATCCTGCTGCCGATGTCTCCTTGTAACCCTGGCAAGGGAGGCATGCAGGTACTCAGTCTTATCCAAGGGCCTCCTGCGCGATAGCAGACGAAAGGGGTGCTCTAATATCCCATTCATAGACCTTCAGTCTGAACTGCTGAACCACTGCTGAAAAAAAGACATATATATGCAGTTTTCCCACACTTCAGGTGGATTTTGTCTGTGATTTACATGCTGATTAAAGTTTGAGGGTCTGTGTACGAAATAAATGCCTCTTATTTTATTTCTCAACAAATATATTTCTAATTACAATGAAAATTACAGGAAGTATGCATACATATATGTCAAATATGAAATTATTTTTCCACAATGTCTCCGTCAACTGCTACGCAGTTTAATGAGCGCATCAATCCGACTTGTTTTCCAGTATCACTGCAGTTGCAGGCTGACCACTTTTGAGGCTTGTCATCACTATTAATTTCCCCCTCTATTGGAATGCTTTTCCCAACCTCAAACAATGCTCACATCAACAGTACAGTTGCCATACACATTCTTTCAATGCTTATGAATATCTAATGGAGGAACCTCTTCTGCAGTAAGAAATTCAATAACTGTTCTCAGCTTGGTACACACATCTCGCGGGGCAGAGATTTTGAAAGCGTGGTATTATGTTGTCACATGACTGATCACAGTGCCACTCAACTTAAAATGGGTGGGAGATAGAAACCTTTCATTGCAATCTCACGTAGCTTTCCTACAACACTTTGGTTATGAACCGAAAAAATAAGAGGCATGACCTTTGTACCTATGCTTTTATATGCTGCATTGCAATAAAACCTGATGAATGGACCTGTTTTACACCACCTCGATTAACACATCACATTCGTTTTTCGTGCCTGTTGTTTGTGTCCTTTATGACGTCCCTAAAACAGTAAGTTTCTTGTTTGTAATGATTTTCTATTTTGTTTGACTGCCAGACAGGCAGACAGACTAAAGAAATTATCTCACTCCTCTCAGCACGTGCGCAATTGGGACAAATCCAGAGCCAGATTACTGCGAAGCTGCAGATTCATGTTCCGATTCATGTTCTGATTTGTGTTCAAAATATAACATTCAATTGAAATTAAGTAGTGCCTCAATCACAAACTGATGTCTGGAGACAGACAGACAGATGAGATGGACAGAGAGACAAATGAACCAATTGCTTCACCCCATGTGTGGCTTTGCGTGGAGTGGAGTAAATTTGCAGAACGATGCAGGGATTGTGTGCCAAAAAGTATGTAAACAAGGTGTGGATAGTCATAAGAAAAGATCATGTGAAACCAACCCTATTTCTTTCTTTGAATGATGGTTGTTCCCTGTCCATCCCTGCATCCATTTGCAATGACAGTGTATGTTGAGTGTTTCTACATATGAATTTGACTACAGATATATGAATGAAGTGCAGGTACGTTCAAAGTACACCGCCCCCATGCCAAATAAATAAATATCATCTCCTCCAAAGCGCGACATCGCCGGGGCACATGGAGACAGAATTGGGAGGGGGGCAGTACAATATAATTGATTAATTAATTGCGTTATTAAAATAAATAAATAATAATCGTAAAATATTTAATTTCATCACCAATTGGTGAATAGCATACCAAAACCACCACTGTTTCATCCGAATCTGTAACTTTTTGAAAATTAAGTAATTAATCGAAAAATTAAATAATGAATCGATTAATTGATTCATCAATAAATCAAAAATCCACTTTTAACAAAATGACTTGGTCACTGTCGTGTCTAAATATCAACTTACGAGCTGAAAAGGTGCCTGTGATATTTCCCAGATGAGAAAGAAAATAAATAAGTAATTAATAAATCGATAATAATTAATGAATGAATCAATTAATTGATGAAACCCGGTCCTTTTGGGACCCGGCAATGATGTCATGCAGTGCCTGGAGATAGAATAGGGAGGGGCAGTGTACAACAGCCACAACACACACAGACACACACACACACACAAAACACACACACACACACACACACACACACACACACACACACACACACACACACACACACACACACACACACACACGGGCCAGCGGAAGGGTTGAGTTGAGTCTTTGACAAATTAAACGTGGGTTGGAATAAAGGAAAATAAAATTACAAGAAAAAGAGCAATCAGAGATTGCACACCCTCGCCAGGACTTGTTTTGGGCGGTGTTTGTGTTGTTTTGTGTGGTGTTTGTGTTCTGGTATGTGATGTAATTAAAAGAAACATAATTAGAACTGCCACTTTATAACTGCTGGTTGTGATGACCGGGTACCAAGACGTCCCGCTTTGATTGGACACCTGACCCTGTCCCATGACGTTTTTTTTTTAATTTTATGATTATTCAATTGAATTTAGAATGGGATTAAAATAAATTAAATTCAAATCAAATAGACGACCAAACAGGTAAAGTCCTGCATTGAAGTAATCATAAGGAACCTGAACAAGCAAAAAGCAAAGATGAAGTCATCAGGAGGAACCTGGATAGAATTCGCATTTCAGCTGCTACTCCTCCACCCTCAAACCCATCCAGGCACAGCCAAGTGAGCCTTCTGAATTTTTTTTTTTTAAAAAAGATCAAAAAATTAAATAATTATGGCTATCAGACCATGTGTCTGATCAAGTTGAAATTTAAAAGATATATTCCCCATCACTACTAGATCACAATTGTGAAGTTTCACATGAATTGATTAAGCGGTTCCAGAGAAAACAAGATTTAATATTTTCTTAAATCAAATACGGCTGCCAAACCATGTGGTCTATCAATTATTTCTAAATAGAATTGTCCACCCAAGGCCTGGGGAACATTTGTGTGACGTTTCCCCTCGATCTGTCCAGCCGCTCTGGAGAAGATTTTTTTTATAGGTTTTAAGGTAAATCCAATATGGCTGCCAAACCATGTGGCCTATGACATCATATGTGTGAACATTTTGTTATTCATGGCTGGGTGATCATACGTGTAAAGTTTTTCCCCGATCTGTTGAGCCACTTCAGAGAAGATTTTTGAATGTTTTTTTTTTTTAGCAATATTGCTGCCAAATCACGTGATCGATGACGTCATCAATTTTTTTCTGTAGACAATTTTTTCCTTAGATGACCCTCAAAAATTTTCATACTGATCAGATGTAGTGTTCTACATATGCAATTATGATGTCATAACGAAGGCACCTTTGACATTATTTTAAAAATCACACTTATTCCTCATGAGAAGTACTTGCTATGTGCAAGTACCTCATGAGTAAATAATTGGCTGATTGAATTATTTGACATGAAATATAAATCCTCTTCCAATTTCAAGTCAATCGGATGAAAATTGAGGATTTTAGAAATCTCACCAAAGTTGTTGACATTTGGCCAATGTTGACCTTTTGACCTTTAAAACAATAGGCTTCTTCCTTATGACAAACTCTACCATGTGGTGAAGTTTCGTGAAGATCGGTTGTAAATTGTGACCTGTAGACAACAAACAGACAGAGAAACAGACAAACAGACAGACAGAATAACAAAATGGACGAACCAACATACTTTGATAAATCTTTGATTTTGCAAGTAACAAACAAACGGACTCAAATGCAACAAACGGACTCTCCTTCGACGAGGGTAATTATGGGACACAAATCCTTATACTCAGTCTGTGCAGTAGCAGCGTGCAGGCGGAGTGCTCACCCGCAGGCAGAATGCTCACTATAAAGAATGAAGCCTGCACCTCCTTTAGTGAGAAGAAAGACCATCTCACAAGGAGAAAGAGATTTTCACGAAGCCAAGAGCCTGTGGAGGTGCTTCCTGTCTCAAAAATGAAGAACACTAACCACAAAAACGAATGCTGGAGCATAGACGAGAAGGAGGCCATTTACCACTGCAGAGTCTATTCAAGACGTGAACAGTGTGGGATGCCCAGTATGGGAGCTAGATTTATGGACCAGCTGAAGAAGACCAAATTGGCAACCAGAGCAGAGATGGTGCCATCCCAAAAATTTGAAAAAGTTGCGCCAACGGCACATAAATTCCGAAATAAAAATAAAATAAAAGAGATAATAGTGAAGATCAGAAGTCAAGCAGAAGAGGATATGAGGATGATGGGAGTCAAGCACTCGCCAGGGAGTGGACAGAGGGATGGTGGGAAAGTGTCTGTAATGGGGCTGGGAGGGGCTGAGTGACAAAGCAAGCGTTTGGAATGTGGAGTGTACTGGGGACCCAGCGGCAAAGGAAAGGTGAGACAGGGGGAAGAGACACAGAACCACCCTAATGGGGAGGGGGAACACATCCAACTTACAGTCGTGGACCAAGGGAAAACACCTACACAGATGCAGGGGATGAAAACGAGAATGGCTGATGATAATGGGCAGAAGGAGAAAGGGGAACAGAGGGGTGAAGGAGAGAAGGAAGATGAGGATGATGAGGAATAGCGAAGACTGGAAGAGCTGGAAACAAAATAGTGGTGATGAAATTGACACCATTCAGGGAAAGACCACAACTGTACAAAATTGAAAACAACTGACAGACAAAAATGCTGGTTGGGAAAAATCAACAAAGGACTCAGGAGATTGGAACTGAAATCATCCCCATGAAAGGAACTCAACACTGAGCTTTGCAGTGGCACTGCTCATTCAAGAAAAAGTAACAAGAAAACAACATCACGAAGAAAAGCAAACCAGCCCATAAAAACAGAGACCAGGCACCACCATTGAAACGGAGGCTAGACACAAAGGGAACAACTGAGAAAAGAAACAGGACAAATACAGCAATTTATAAGGGGAAATTGAAGCCAAAAGCTTATGAGGAAAATCAAAAAGAAAAAAAACAAATTGGAAATAAGGGATGTCACAAAAGAAACTGAAACAACAACAAATACAGCCCCAACAATTGCAAAAAAGGCAATATATATATATATATATATATATATA
>CM068964.1:17394487-17438029 GCA_035128595.1 Eptatretus atami | reverse complement strand
TATACACCAACAACTGAGAGAACAACAAAACAGCAGGAAAATACAATAAAGAATTGGACCAAGTTGGGATCGACAAAGAAGGCTCTTTGGAATGGCTATGAAGAGGTCAGCTCAACTGGGATGGAGAAGGAATCATTATAAATGCCCAAGACCAACGACACTACACCAATGACTTTAAGAAAATGCCAGGACTGAGTCAATCGGAGAAGTGTATGTTCTGCAATGTAGAAACAGAAAGTACAAGCCACTTCTTATCGGGATGTAACCACTCATGTCAGAGCAGTTGTACACCCAAAGGCACAATAAGGTATGTGGAGTAATCCACTGGCACATCTGCTAAAGTCTCAATATCCCAGTTCCAGAAAACTCTTGGAAACTGGAACCAAAAGCATGGACTGAAAACGAGGAAGTAATGCTCATGTACGATCTAATGATCCCATCGAGTGTGTGAACATGGAAAACAAAGCATTGTGAACGGATATAGTACTGAGGTACAAAAAATAAATAATAAGGAGGCATTGCTAATTGAGGTGTCAGTACCCAGCGATTTTGGCCTAAACAATGCAGAAGTCAAGAAAATGACCAACTACCAAGACCTCCAAAATGAAGTGAAAAGATCCTGGAAGCTGAAGAGTTGAAAGCGTTGAAAATTTAATCAAAGGGGATGATAGAGAAGACCCTTACGGAGATATTAAATAACCATTTCTGAGAATTGTACTCCAAAGGAACGACAGTTGAAAGCTGTCAGAGGTTCAGTGATGATCTTGAAAAGATCCCTCAGAAACGTAACTCTGAGAACAAGAGAACTTCACAGCTTGGTCCGTGAATCATGATCCCTTATCAAAATGGAGGTGGATACTTGGAACCCTGGGAGGACTCTCCTTAAACCTGCAAATTGAGATAACGAATGACACACACACACACACACACACACACACACACACACACACACACACACACACACACACACCAACACACACACACAAGATTTTTGTGTCATTTGTAGGCACAACTATTATTCAATGAAAGATGTCAGGATGGTTTTACATTATAATTTATTGTGACCATCCCTACCTTGTTTACATACTTTTTTGGCATACAATCCCGACATCCTTTTGTATTTACGAAAATATTCTTTATGACTTGGGTACATATACGTACACGTCGACACAGCCCACAAACTCACGTAACTTATGCTGCAAGGCTGTCTCATTGGACACATAAACCAAGAGATTAAGTCTTATTACGATTTCCAAAACACATTAACATGGTCTTTAAGTTCACTGTTGCCCCTTCCCCGCAGCGAGCAGTATGCCTGGAAGGCCTAATGGAACATTTTCACACATTCTGGTGGATCATGGCTCCAGATCTCCCTCTCTGTCCATGGTGGCCACTCCGTGAACTCCTCCTGACCGTTAATTCTCAATACATCCTGCATCTTGCGTAGTCTTACTAATCCGGTAGAGTAGCGTGTGTATTGGATAAAACGCTGGATGTCTCATCTGCTTGTTGCTAATAACACAGGTCCTACTGCACCATGAGCATCACTAGCTCGTTGTGGTCGGTGTATCCAACAAATGGACTGCTGCCATGATGACTCTCTCCGTTGGTATTATAAAGCAATTGTCGAAAGTGTCGTGTCCTCTCGCGTGGCCCTTTTCAAGTACCCCGTAGGGTGTAAGTCCTATGTAACCCGTGTGTCGAAGGTGGATGCCTGCAATGTCCACTACAGTTGTGACCCGCATTCAATAAGGCCATCACTTAGAGCAAAATGATGGCTTTGCCCTATTCCTTATGGTGGCCCCACCTGGTGTATATTCGTTTGCTTAGTTGATAGGATGACATTGATGCATCCTGAATTAATGGCGTTTCAAACAAGCCAAATAAACAGCCCTTGGAAGTGGCAAGTGGGTTTAATTTTCATCTTAATTGCATCTGGAATGCATTGAATGCAAGAATGCTCTTCAAATTAATGTGTTTATGTATTGCGGATGATTTGTTTGCAGGGTTTGCATTTGCATTGCAATTTTCAGTGTGCATATCATTTGAAAAGCATCTACTTTGCCTCAAACTCTTTTCCTTATTTCATTTTTCAGCGCATGGTGAATGGATCCTGTGAGTACACCTGGCGCTGCATTTGAGCTCTTGCAGCAAAATCTCGTCCGATCTTTCAACGATCACACCGATGCTTTTGAGTTTCCCGAGCAGAAAGGCCACAAACAAGACAAATGCATCCCATCTCTGCAGCAATCTGGACAGATGGTGAATAAAACCAATGATCGAGACAACGAATAACATTTTAAAATCTCACATCGACCCAGCGGTGGCTTAACCCGCTTAACCGCATTAATGGATTTGCCAGCACGTTGAGTGTCTGAAAGACCTCCATGTACTGAAGAGCACATTTAATCCCCTGCTGCAACACCCAGTGGAACTTTGCCAAGAATCAAGCCCCACCTCGAATTTCATTGCTCAGTACCGTTCCACACCCCACACTGCCCACAAAAGTGCCAAGAAGATCTCTCGAAACCATCTCTTTACATTGGAATCATACACATTCCCCCATTGCCACCATTCATTTTACAGGACCAGTAGAAAACCTCAAAGGAGATTGATTCATTTCTGCAAGACGATACATCCCACGATTATCATTCCTTCCCAAATATATATATTTTTATCATTCATCGAGCTACAATTCAACTAAATTCCAGTTATTGCTCCCATTATACATTCCCACTGCCAGACTGACACCATCCAATCCCACACCCCCTCAAAAGCCATCACCGGATTCAAGTGCCCCATCTGCCATCGCCTTGTAGTTAATACTCCTTTTTTTTGACGTTCCTGCACCAAAACATTGAGCTGGTGAACTCTTCCAAGAAGAATAAGTAAAGATGCTGAAGAAGAGTCTGTTAGGAGGTTTGCATAGCTTTACCATGATGACCCACCAAAAAACAAGACTGGTCATAGCCATCGTCACTTGGGTCTGTCTCAGGACAAACTCTGCTGCTGGTTATGAACGAAACGCTCCCAGTCACTCCATTCGCATAGAAGGCGACATCACCCTTGGGGGCCTCTTCCCGGTGCATGCAAAGGTGAGCTGAGCTATATACAGTAGTGCATTAAGTGTCTATTTTCAGTTATGCATTCCATCTTGATGGATAGACAATGCTTATATCATTAAATGGATTGGAGCTGACTTGATAGTGGAGATAAAAATCCAGTGATGCTTATCAAAAGTTTATTGGTTCAAATAATTTGCATCTCAATGTATATTTCATGACAGTATGAGTAGGTTTCTTCATTACTGGACATTATGAATACCCCTTCCCACCTGGGAGTGGCAATATGTGATACACATGTACATAGATTGAATTGTGGTGCTTCCCTCACCCAGAACCCTCAGGACTATGATTTTTTTTTACCCCATAAAACCTGCCCATGTACACCCCAAGCACATCAACCAGTTTTAAAAGAATTCCGTGTCGTGGTTCAACACACAAACACAAAAAACCCCCAAAATAAACAAGCGATCATATACCAATACTGTACTTGCAAAATCAGTTGCTGCGACCTTGCCGTTACCTCAAAAAAATTGGTTTCCAGCTTTTGATTGGTGAACCAATTTAGTGACCCAATGTGCAAATTCTGTTCAAATTTCAAGTCAATTGGATGAATTTCGATGAATTTATGTGACCTTGACCTTTACCTCAAAAATAGGCTTCATTGATCTAATATGTAAAACCTGTTCAAATTTCAAGTCAATCAATTGAAAATTGATGATTTATGTGACCTTGACCATTGACCCTTTGACCTTTTGACCTCAATAACAATAGGCTCTTAGCTTTTGATTGTTGAACCAATCCAGTGACCCAATATTCAAATTCTGTTCAAATTTCAAATAAATCAGATGAAAATTGACGATTTTATGTGACTTTGCCATTTGACCTTTTGACCTCAAACAATAGCCTTCATTGACCCAATATGCAAACTCTGTTAACATTTTAAGTAAATCAGAGGAAAATTGACGATTTTATGCGACCTTGACCTTTGACCATTTTGACCTCAAAACCAATACGTTTCAAGCTTGCGACGACCTCTACCAGGTAGTTAAGTTTCATGAAAATCAGAGTAAAATTGCAACCTGCAGGTGATTGACGTATAGACAGACAAAAAGATAGAATAACAGACCAGACCAACCAATATACTCGCCAATCATCGATTTCGCAAGTAACAGAAAAAAAAGACACTTCTCAAATTAGTAGGATCGCATGAAGGTTTTCAAGGTTGAATATGAACCAGGCTATCGTTGCATTTCATGCAGAGCCTTTTGCATGCCGATGCAGTGCCAGGGACTTGGAGAGGATCAGTTGGCTGCTCACAGAACACATACCTGTTGCAATTACCTGCAATGTTGTAGTATCACCTTCCCACCCCAACCGTCATCTATGACCACTACCAACTGCCACACATGCCAAGCCTGTATAGATGGGAAACCATGCCCAGCCTTGGCCAAGGAGCTCACAGGCTTTTGCTGCAGCCCTGTGTTAAGGTGTAGATGTGTGCCAGATGCTGTTGTAGCAATGATTGGCAGTAGCTGTCGTACGGACACAAATACCTTGCTGGGTGGCCCATTCAAGAACACGTGCCTTGAGCCGATACTTGACAAGAGGAATCCCTTGGTGCAAATTGGAGTTGGGTTCACTTGAGAAAGAGGATGCAAAAGCCTAAAAATCATAAAAAATTATTAAAAGTAGAGTTCATAGTAAACCTAGCCCCACGCGTTCTTGAAAAACAAGGATATGGTCGGGCTCTGCAAGCAACAAATTTGATTGGTCGTGATGACGTAATATTTTGTCCAAGTAGTGCTAAACGGAAGGGATTTGAAAGTGCCAACAAAGCGATTTGTGTTTTACAGTGTTCAAGTATATAATCCATTTGAAATAAAATAAAGGTTGTAGAAAAAAATACTCAGAATTGTACCACCGTTAATGCAGCATCTTGTACAACACCTTATTAGTCCCCTATCAGTATCACCGGAGGGGACTATAGGTTTGCTCTCATCCGTCCGTCCGTCTGTCTGTCTGTCTGTCCCATTTGTGGTTTTTCAGACTTTTTCCACATACCCTTTAACATATTCAACTGAAAGTTGGTACAAGTTCCAGTTTCTTTATTATAAGTTCCAGAACAAGTTCGAGTTTCAGGGCATTTCGTCAATTTTTGAACTTACAAAATATCACATCAGCTGCCCTGATTCCACCCCACCACTTTCCATCCATTGCCTGGACAACTGGCCTGACTCCACCCAAATAAAATAATGTGCCGCCATTACATGAAGCAGCACAGATCTGCAGGCCTCAGGCTTTAGTCCTGGGTGTTAGTCCATGGCCCAGTGCAAATTGGAATGATCCCAGGTATGTAACCACGATGTATTATATGTACACGTAAGCCGTACGCCTGTTTTTTCTTCATTAATGTGCATCAGGTGATTTTTAATATGAAATAGGCAAAGCCTAGAAATGAACGAAGGACAGTGGGTTATAGGGTTACTTCTTCTTCGTTTTGTTTCAGGTATTGGCTCGAGTGTGCGTAAAAGCAAAGTCTTCTTTTTTTATTTTTTTATCTCCGGTTCGTAATCCTCGTCTTTATCGATCTCAAGTCTACAAAAGATATCAGTAAATGAAAATTGCTTTTCCTTTTATTTTGCCGAATAGACACAAACACGGTGGGTTAGAGGGTTTCTTTTTCTTCTTCATTTTGGTTCCGGTATCGACTCGAGTGTGCATTAAACACAAATACATTTTTTATCTCCCGAATATTCAATGGGACCGGTAAGGGGACATGTATTGCAAAGCAATTCTCGCTCTTGTTCATCATGTTACATTAGTTCTTCATGCGTATTGTTTGTGTCCTTTGTGACATCCTTAAAAACAGTAAGCTTCCTGTTTGGAATGATTTTCAATTTTGTTTCACTGATAGACAGGAAGAGAGAGTAAAATAATTATCTCACTTCTCTCTGCGCTTGCACGATCGGAACCAATTCAGAGCCAAATTACGGATAAACTACAGGTTCGTTTTCCAATTTATGCTCCGATTCATGTTCAAAATATAACATTCAATTCAAATGAAGTTGTTCCTCAATCATAAACTGATGATCATAAACTCTTCGATAATAAAGACAGACAGACAGACAAAGTGAACCAATTGGTTAACCCCGCTTTTCACTTCGCGTGCATTGGTTAACTACAGAAGGGTAAGACCCACAATCATTAAGTATGACCTGTAAAGAGGGAAAGAAAATAATTCAACTGCAATGATTGGACTAGCATCACATGTAGATCAAATCACATGGGGCAGGCAGATTACTCCTACCTTGAAGGTTGTTAACAAGCCAGCTGGGTTTTTTGCCCACAATTCACAAATGATATGGCAGTTCTACTGAAGTTAACTAGACTTCCTGAAGCTGACACTCCAAAACCCGAACACTGTTGCCTTCTGCTCGTTTTCAACCTTTGAACCAACAACCTCCAAAGTTGCCGGTCCAGTATCCTCATCAACAGGCCAGCACTGTACTCTTGATGTGATATAATAGAATTAAAGGTCTTCATAAAATTAGGACAGGAAATATAGTCTAGTGCAGTGGTTTTCAAACTTTTTTTTTAGTGGCGACCCAATTTCAGAACCTCTCTACATCGCGCGACCCAAGATTAAAACAATTATATATGCTAAGAATAAGATTCATATGACACAAGAAAATTTCATGTTTACTTTATTCACCATCGTCATGTTTTCATAGACGAGTAAACGGAGAATAGCCGACAGTATCCAAATAGTACAGTTGAATGTTTCAGAAGTTTAGTCCAAATGACATTTAGAATATATCAGTGAGAAGGATGAGCCTGTTTTTCAGAACCAACTTCTCTATTCGTGAGAAGTAGAAGACAATGCAGGATCATATCATGCTCCATTTCTAGGCGATTCTGTTCTTGTTTAATCACCACCATGGTGGAGAACGACTGCCACAAAAGTATGATGAAGGATATGGCAGGAGAACCTTAATGGCGCGCCGTGACAGGGTCGGTACGAGGCATTTTGCACCAGAATGTGACAACAAATTCGTCCGTGCAAGAGCCTGCGCTCCTGACATCTGCTGGAGCTGTACAATCTTCCTGTGCTGTATCATCTTCGTCAGAATCGAGTCCAGTGGAGGTGAAAGGGTCCCGAACCACAGAAAAGGATGCACATCCAGCTCAGGGAAATAGTGCTCGAACTGTTCAATGACGACCGAAGTGTCGTGCTTCTCCCAGAAAGACGCGTCGGCTCAGTATCATCGTACTGGCAGGTCGTTAGATGCTCCACCAGATGGGGGAAGGCTGAAGCGCTTAACAGCTGCTTTGTCTGCCAGTAATTTAAGAGTCGCCAGAAATCCGCTCATTTTGTCGTGAAAAATCATGAGGTTGGCATCTTTGCCTTGAGGGAGCGGTTGAGGACATTGAGACGTTCAAAGATGCCAACGAGAGCACAGTTCTGACAGCCAAGAGTCCGACTCAAGCAACAGCCCATGCCGTTTTCCCTTGTGTGCGTGGAACTCCTTCATTCATCTTTGAGCTCGTAAACGCGCAGAAGAAGGTTCTCGAGATAACCATCTGACTTGAGTGTAGAATAGTAAATTCTTATGGTCGGCGTCATCTCCTGGCAAAATAGCCTGAATAACCTAGTGTTGAGGGCGCTCGATTGATGTGATTACCATTTTTACGACTTCTGAGAGCACGCTCTGCAAGGTTTCTGGCAAAGTACGAGAGGCAGACGCTTCTCGGTGAATCAATGCAGTGTACCATGGAGGTCTGAGGAGCCACCTCAAGCATTTTGCCTTGAATCCAGAACGCACTCCTAATTTGCTGGCGGCCGTCTGTTGTAGAACCGAGCAACTTTCCGAAGTCCAGTCATGGTCACGATAAAACTGTATTTCCAAAAATGTCCTCGCTTTTGGTGTGGTCCAATGGTTTGATGAGCAAGGCTCATCGACAAAGTTAGCCTTGATGAAGCGGACCAGACGATGAGTTGCGCGTACGATGCGATATCAGTGGACTCGTCCAACTGTATGGCGTGCCACGGCGATTCTTGATCTTCTGTACGACTGAGCCTTAGTCCAGACTCATATCTTCAATTCTGCGTTGGATGGTGTTGTCAGAGAGGGGTATAACTGCCAGTTTCTTCGCCGCTTCCTCCCCAACCATCAGAGATACCATGTCTTTGCAACTGGCAGCACGAGTTCTTCCGCAATGGAGTGAGGCTTTTTAGTCTTGGCAACATGGAGCGACACTCGATACGAGGCGCTAATGCCCGAGAATTGTTCTGATGGCATGTACCTCTCTGTCAAGACGTATTCTTGAGTGCAAGAAGTTTCCTCTCAAAGAAGCTCTCTCCTTATCCTGATAAGGTGCATGTTTTGTAGTCAAATGCCTCTGCAACTTATTTTGTTTCATAGACTCCGTAGAAAGCACTTCGAAACAAATCAACACTGAGGCCTCTGTGCCCATTTTATCCACCACGTAGTAAAATAAAGGTCCAGAAATTTATCCTGGTAAGAACGTTCTCGAGATTTGCTGGAGGCCGGTGCTGCCATCACAAATAAGGTCTCGAGGTACGTGGAGACGTGATGAAGGTACGTGTACCTAGCGACTTACGACTGTTCGACTTTACTACGACCACGTTTTTTTTTTGTTTTGTATGTAAAAAAATTTTTTTTTTTTTGTATGTAAATATACGTTGTTCGACTTCCGACCGATTGGTCAGAACATTGCGTCGTAAGTCGACGACTCCTCGTAGACGTTAATGATAGAGTCAGAATCTGAGTCTGAGAGGCCGTGGATCAAACCAATTTCCCCGCAAAATGAACCGCCTTCAGCGAGCCCGCGCTTGGCTGGATCCCATTCCAGGCGCCATGTTGCGCCGGTTCCCATACTTTGAACGAACTTTATATTACATCCGTAAAAGCGAACACCGATCGAAAATAGACAATTTTTTTTTTCGCTGCAAGCGGACGCCCGTGACCGCGAAATTTGCTCGGCGACCCCACTTGGGGTCGCGACCCCGGGTTTGAAAAACCAAGGTCTAGTGGTATGCACACTAACCTGGGTTCGAATCCTGATGCAGCTAAAGATTGTGTTTTACAGGCAGGGCAAGGCATCAATGTGTTACCCTCCGTCGTAACGACGTTAAACCAGCTTTAGTTGGTGGGCGTTAAAGATCCCACGGTGTCCTTCTCAAAGAGTATGTGAGCTATCACCGGCACCCTCAACAAATTCCAAATTCCTGCTGTAACTACTGCTGGGAAGGCAATGGCAAACCGCCCAGTATACCCCTTGCCAATAACTGCTTCAGTGGTACTGAACCTGCCTTTAGGCAGAACACCAGATTAGGAATACTGCACTGTAGGTAGCAAGTGCGTTGGGCTTCTTGGAGGCTCCTTGACACGAGGTTACACCGCTTGCTATGTAAGAATGCGATTGGTGTCTGGGCAGTACATTCTGCACTGTAAAAAAACTGACCAGGTGGTTCGCATGTTTCATGTGCATGACCTTCATTGGCTAAGGTCAACCAACATAAATTAATTTTATGAGTGCAACTTGACATTATTAGGCCGTCCCACGCGCAGCTGGAGACGGGGTTTTGCACTCACTCCTTTGTGCATGTGTGTCTGTCCGTCTGTCTGGGCCGTAACTTTTCTTTTTTTTTTACCATTTGAGCTTATGTCATCAAATTTTGAACAAAGCTTTATTATGAGAATATGGAGAAGTCAAATTACTAATTTGGTCAAAAGGTCAAAGGTCAGTCAGCATGACATAAAATCGTCAATTTTCATCAAATTGACCTGAAATTTTAAACATCATTTGAGCATCATTTTTTAAACAAATTAATAATTTAGTCAAATGGTCAAAAGGTCAAAGGTACCGTTTAGCAGACAGAAGAAGAAGACTAAAAACAAAGCGGATGGGCTTTGCATTTTCAGATGCTTTCTCATTATCTTATTGTTTGTTATATTACATATTATGTAATTCAGATTTGGTTATTTATATTTTAAAACTATTGTAATTAGCATTTTCTGCTCACTTACTTTTAACCAAGCTGTGTGCTCTCAGGAGCAGACAAGGTACATATTTGAAAACGTACAAAGCTCACCTTGTCCACGTGAACAAGCGATCCATTTGTTGTCAGAAAAGGATGGTGCTGGATTGATTTTACATCAGCCTGAATAATTTCTGTTACCTGCATCACACCATCAATATGTAAACTTTCAAACTTTCGCTGAGTTGTGTGTGCCAGATGCATGCCATGAAAGTGGACAACAGAACTAATGATGGAATACAACACAAGATGCGTTTCTGCTCCATCGTAGTAAGGCTTTGTCACCGCATAAAGGCTTGTTTCGGAGTCCGGCATGGAGCATGCCTTTTATCACAACCAGAGACACATTTATGTGCATAGCATCAACATTCTCGCTGTGAGATCACTTGGTGCCATGGGATTTGTGAAATTGCCCATTTCACAGAAAGTAAAGTTTTGCTTGTGCTTCTTGCACGGCCTTTGAGTTATCCCGTTTTAAAGTTTTGTTGATGAATTTGGTGGTTCTGTTGGTAGGGTTGGTGTATAGGTGATGGTTGCCGGTGAAGTAGTGCAGACGTCTGAATGCAATGGTGGGTCTGAGATGTGCTTGTGAGGACTTGGATATATCGTCTAAAAGGAGAAGCATTTTGTTGGATGGTTATATTGTTGTGGTGCCGGGTTCGGTGGCGAGGACGACCGCTAGACGGAGCAGTCGGGCCGTCTCCCACCGAACACCGGAATTGAAAGGTCGTCATCCCGGATAACTCCGGAGTCGACGGGTCGCTTAAAGAACCGTGGTCGCCAATATTTCAACGGTGTGAGGTAGGGTCCACTTGTCTCTTCCAATTTACCTAAGTACTCACGCCGTCTAACTACCGGGGAAGCCACACCCTCGCCGGCTTTTGTCCGAACCGAGTCACTGTTACCGACTCGGGTCGGCGTAACCGAGCGGAAATTCCAAAGCCGCGCCGGTCCAAATGACAATTTACGGCACAAACGGCCTCACTATTTCTCAAGCCCGCACCGTGCTGGGTCAATGACAGAAACGACAGGCAATGAGCTGGTACATTTAACAGGGGTTTATTTATAATAGGGAGGGAGGACACAGAGGCAGACTAATCAGCGAATATCAGGAAAATGTACAATGAGCAATCAACACTTATACAATTTCTACTTATAGGACGGCGCCACCACAGACACACCAAAGAAAATGGACCCGATTTGTCTTTATTTTGACCCTCGCTGCCAAGGGGATAGACAGGCTGGAGGTCAGAGTTTGGTCGGTACTTGGCCGCGTTTGCACGGCTTGCCGACCTGCCCTTGTGGAGCTCGGGATTCTTGTGGAAGGGCTTGAGAAGATCGGACGCTTCAACCACCACGGTGGGACTCGAACCCACACGGACAACCTCGCACCAAGCGCCAAGGAACCAAGACGAAGCGGCAGACGCCAGCCAGCACCAAGACGGAAGATGGCCAGCAGACCAGACGAGACGACCCAGACGGATCACACCGACCATTATTCAACCCCTCCTGTGAGGTGGGAGGGATCCGTCCTGAGGTAACTCTGCCTCCCATTGGACGGGTGGCGTGTCGGTGGCCCGCCCCCCGAAGAAGCTCTGTAGTTGTTTCTGGCCTTCTGGCTTCCCATTGGCTGGAGCGCCTCGGCTTTGCTCGCTCTTCGTCCATTGGCTGGAGGAAACACTCCCTGCCCTTCTTCAGAGCGGAGCCTCGATCTGAGGCGATGGAGGCTCCGCCCACGCCTTCAGCCAAAAACACGTGGATAATGGAGTCGGTGCACGAAGGTTTGGTTGGGTGGCGGAATGAAGCAGGATGTTGTTGTTGGGGAATATATAAAAAAAACTAACTACAAAATAACTCGCAGCGCACACATGAAATTCCCGTTCGACACAGGGGATGGATTCTAACTATACACATATACTTAACGAAATAACTAAACTTTGGGACTGCTGACTGTCTGTGTGCAAGAGGCTTCCAAATCCGTAACAAAATTTAGCACAGTTTGTCTTGTCTATTTATGTTTAAACCTCGAAATATCTCAGTTAATATGTATATTCAAACTTATATTGAAGCAAGCCACCAACATACTGACAGATGATGGAACTAAACTCTCCTGAACAGTGTGAAAAGTGATATGTACTTCATTTTTTCCCCTTCAAATGGTACCACGAGCTTCCAGAGGTACTTACAGTTGATTCGGCCTGTTTGATAAGAAGGCTCTCTGAAATTCCAAATCAGAGCTTCAAAAGATAAGAGAAGCCATGAAGGCCTCCACCAGTCAGCTCGGCTTGAGTCTTCAATTCCAACGTCAAAATGGTTATCACAGTCTCGACATATTGC
The DNA here is from genome assembly GCA_035128595.1 of Eptatretus atami. Lineage (NCBI taxonomy): Eukaryota > Metazoa > Chordata > Myxini > Myxiniformes > Myxinidae > Eptatretus > Eptatretus atami. The sequence goes on along the minus strand of CM068964.1, from coordinate 17,425,564 downwards.
AATTTTATGTAATTTTTGTATACATGATCGAGGTTCATGGAAAAGATAGAGCAGATTGGAAAGGAACAAAATGGAAAGGGGGAAACACAACAGCAGAGTTGACGTGAGAGTGACATCAAGGGGGGGAGAGAGAGAAAGACATAAGGGGGTGAACAAGTTGCACACAAGCTGAATGAAACACAACACGAAGAGGAAGAGAAAGCAGGGATGAAACAAAAAAGGCACAAAGCAACCAACAACTAACGAATGAAAAGGGGTGAGGGCGGGATCACAATAACTGGGGGAAAGGAAGTGCTTTGGAATGGGGTAATTTGTGGTGGAAGAGATCATAAGTATGAATTGGGGGAGGGGGTGACCTGAGGTAGTAGGGAATGGCTGTTTTGAAGGCCTGGAGGGAAGAATGGGACTGAACCGATTGGGGAAGTTGGTTCCACAGGAAAGAGAAAAGAGGAACAAATGAGTGGAAGTGAGCAGTGAGCCTGGATTTTGGGAGTTTAATAAAAAGGAGGGTTACTGGCAGACTGTGAGCCCCCTGCAGGGACCTGGGAAGGACAGAGCCAAGAGAGGGCAGATGGTGCAAGACCAAAGAGGAGGCAGTCAAATACAGAGAGGCCACCAACCTGCCTCTAATGCAAAAGTAACATGCCTCGACACTCAGCTTCATCGTGGGAGATCCCAATGATTTTTGGGGCCTTGCTTTCCACGGTATCAAGAAGGGCAAGGCATGAGGCACGGATGCCAGCCCAAAGGGGGGAGCAGTACTCCATCAAGCTGTGAATGAAGGCCTTGTAGGTTGTCCAACATTTAGATTGGTCACAAGGAAAGATCTTGCACGACAAAGGATGCCCAGTCAATGGCTGGCTTTGGAGGCCATCTTGGAAATATAGTCTGTCCTAAAACGGATCATGGCTAATGGTGAGGCCCAAAAATTTGAGTGACATTACCTCTTCAAGTGGTTTGTTTCGGAAGCAGATCGGAGGGGTTGACAGATGGTCCTTTCAGAGAGACAGGGTGAGTGTGTGGGACTTGTTTGGGTCGAAAAACATATTCTAAGTGTTAAATCAGCTCCTGATTCTATCAAGGTCTCCAGAGAAGGAAGAGGCTGCTGCACACCTGTCTGAAGTATGAATAATGACATGGCAGAAGGAATCATCAGCAAAGAGATAAGCAGGATTTTCCAGAGAATCAGAAAGATCGCTGATGAAGATGAAGACACTGCCTTGGGGTACTCCATCTTTGACAGAAAGAGAGGAGATGAGAGTATCCTGTTAAGAGCTAATTCCTCACCACAGGAGTGGAGGAAGTTGGGATTCCATGAGAGGAGGTGGCCTTGGATGCCATTAACAGAGAGTTTAGAGAGGAAGTCAGGATGCTCGACTGTAACAAATTCTCGATATGTCCAGAGAAATGGCTCTGATCTCATGTCTGAGATTGAGGACTTTCATCCATTGGTGTGAGAGTAGAAGCAGCACGTCCCAGGTAGAAGGACCAGGTCTGAAACCAAACTGATGATTGATCTGACATCTGTCCGTTGGAGAAATGGAAGGATTTGCTGTCAACTGCATTGATGGATTCCATGACCTTGCGTATAAATGGAAATGTGCGAATAGGCCTGCAGTTAAGAAGGTCCGTTTTTTTCACCATGTTTGTGTATTGCAGTAATGTTGACTAACTTCCAGGCAGATGGGAATTGCCCCAGAGAGAATGATCGAGTGAACAGAGCAGAAAGTGGATGAGCAAGAGCAGCAGAGCAGGTTTTCAGGATTTGTGCACCAATGCCTTCTGGGCCTGTCACAGAATCAGAGTCGAGGTTTGCCAGAAACCTCTCTAGCTTTTCAAGTGGGAAAGATACAGTATCCAGGTGCAGTTGAGTCTAATGTCATGAACAAACTTTGGTATAACAATGGATGATGAAGGTGGTGGTCGTCTCATTGGAATTGTGTGTGTTGTTTCTGAGAAGAAAACAAATATCTCTTTGGGATGGTGGGCAGCCCCCCCCATAAACTCCCTCTGTCGACCCCCCCCCCCCACCGACCACGATTTTTTTTTTTAATGCGTGAACAAACTGTACATTACGGGTGATGAAGGTTGTGGTCAAGTTTCATCAGAATTGCATGTGTAGTTTCTGAGAAGAAAGCAAATACCTATTTTGGGGGGCAACCCCCACAGACCCACTTCAGGCCTGATTTTTAGCTCGCCTGTTCGAAGAACAGAGAGCTATAGCGATACCCCGGCGTGAGCGTGAAATGTTAAATTTTTGGTGCAAGTTATTTTTTCTTTTCTAATGTTTTTATCTACCACACTATTTTTTTATACGCCCATATATATATACAGTTATATATATATCGGGGCGTATTATGTGTCGTCCGTCGTCCGTCTGTCTGTCTGTCTGTCCGTCCATCCGTTTCTGTCCGCACTCTAACTCCCAAAGTTTTCAACTTTCACGTTTCATATTTGGTACATAGGTACAGACTGTGAGGCGGTGTGTCGTGACATACGTTAGCCATCTAAAGTGGTTGCCATGGCAACCAGGATGCTGTTTTCCATCCGTTCTGTCCGCACTCTAACTCCCAAAGTTTTCAACTTTCACGTTTCATATTTGGTACATAGGTACAGACTGTGGAGACGGTGTGTCGTGACATACGTTAGCCATCTAAAGTGGTTGCCATGGCAACCAGGATGCTGTTTTCCATCCGTTACTGTCCGCACTCTAACTCCAAAAGTTTTCAACTTTCACGTTTCATATTTGGTACATAGGTACAGACTGTGGAGACGGTGTGTCATGACATACATTCGTCATCTAAAGTGGTTGCCATGGCAACCAGGATGCTGTTTTCCATCCGTTACTGTCCGCACTCTAACTGCCAAGTTTTCACTTCAGGTTTCATATTTGGTGCATAGGTACAGACTGTGGAGACGTTGCGTCATGACGTAGTTCGTCATCTAATGTGGGTGCCATGGAAACCAGGATGCTGTTTTCCATGTTTAGCACAATTCTGTATATACCTTCTTGTTCGGGCGTATATTGTGCTCACTTGTGCTCTTGTTACTGATTACAATATCAAATACATATATTGCTTTAAAATTATTTGGATCAGACCACTGCAATGCTTTATAAAAATATTTATAACTCGTATTTAAAAACGATAAATGTATAAACAGGCGAGCATTGGGTGGCTTTGACACCAACTCTGGTTTTTAATGCCATGAGCAAACTTCGGTACATACACTGTGATGAACATTGTGGTAAAGTTTCATCAAAATCGTATGTAGTTTCAGAGAAGAAGTTGAAAGTATTTGTAGATGGATGTAAGGACAGACGGACTGACAGACTAACGGATGGACGATGCGTTATCTCATAAGCTCCCCAGAACGATGTTCCAGGTGAGCTAAAAATATGGTACAAATATTGTGGTTCCCTCCAAGAATCGCAGGTCCCATTTGAGTGACATCCTCTCCTGTGGGGGTAAGAATTAAGATGACAGTGGCCAAGTCTTACCTGAAGAGAGCTACCCGGTCTCTGCAGGAAAGCTGGGTTAGCCGAACTGGGGGAACCTCCACCGAGTTCACCCTGTAACAAAACCTTCCCTTAATGTTGGCGTCCCACCGGGATTGCCATATTTTTTTCAATCTGGTCCTTGGCCAGACTCACAATTTCTGACTGGCCCAGAGGGATTTGAGTAACACACTGAAGTTTAAGGGCATGCCTAACCGCCAGGTCACAGGCCTCATTTCCCCCATTGCCCACATGAACAGGGATCCAACACAGGTTGACCATCAATCCCCTCCAATTGTTTGTGTTGATCAGATGCAATACCTCAAGAACCAAGTCATATCTATAATCCATCCTGTCGGGATTCCAATGCATTCAGTGCAGAAAGCGAATCAGAAAAGATAACGGCACTGGGTGGATTAAAATCAATTATCCATTCCAGCGCAAATACGATGGCAAAGAGTTCAGCCGAGAACACAGAGAGGTGGTCGGAAAGCCTATTGGCCTCTATCACCTTAACATCGGGGATGCATATTGCAGCAGCTGTTCTCCCGAGGGAAGTGACTTTGGAGCCATCTGTATAGACGTGGAGGGATTCACTCAAAACCTAGTGGATATACTCGATCGCCTGGTTGCAAGCCAAAAGAGGGTTGTCCTTATCGGTTTCCCCCATAAATCCAGATATGTTTGAGGCATGACAAGTCCAAGGGGGGAGGGGAAATTGGTACTTTTTAAACAGGATTTACAGGTAAGGAGTCCAAACCCATTTTTGTTTTATGCCCTCATTCAGGCTAGACCGAAAGGAGGAGATTTAGGGTTTTTGCCCAGTGCATGGTATTCCTAACAATCTGTGAAAACGGCGTTAACTGGGTGGTTGGCCATAGCAGATATAGTTTTAGCCCAGAATTTCAGCCGAGAGACTTCCCAATGGAGGGGACAGGGGCCTCCACTGGAAGGAGTGGAGACTGGTGTACTTACAAAAGCACCCAAACAGACATGCAAAGCTTCGGTTTTGGTGGCTTCAAGTTTTCTGTGGTTAGATTTTGACATATTTCCACATAGTCGAGATGGGAGTGGATTAGGGCTTTGTAGAGAAGAACAAGAATTTCCTGATGTGGGATTTCCTTTCCTGAAATAAATCAAAGATATTTGTTTGATGACGATTAATATATTTTGTCTGAATTCAAAAAATGTTTTTGATGTAAGGTGACGCGGGGTGAACTGATAAAATGTTCGTTGCTAAGAAAGCAGGCCTGTAATCAAGCTTGCGAGGTATGCGGAGGATGCTGTAAGGTTTGGGTGGGCAGCATAGACATGAAAATTGATTAACATATACACAACAACTACGTAGCTGTCTGAAATGTTTGTTTTGTTAAATCGTGCACACACTATGACTTTCGCAAATATTACAGGGTGGAAGCAAAAATATACTTGTACCACATTTTAACATTCTTGCACTAATTTGGTCATTCTCAGGTTTTTTGTTTTTTAGATATGAGATCTAGGCTCATGGAAAAGTGAGGTGGACAAAAACATTGAGGACAAAAAGGCAATGAGTTGACAGTGGGCACAACAAGCGAGATAATGATTGAACAGGAAAAAGAGAAGAGAGGCTAAATCAACTGTACATTCTCAGGTTTGTAACAGATTTCACAATTCCATCCCTTTGTCACCCCTACTCTGTTTTCTCCCTCACCTGAACCAATATGTCTCTCTCCCCCTCTCCCGCTCCTCCATCCCACCCACTGCTTCTCTACCATTGCTGCTGCCTCCCTCCCACATCATTGTCCCATCGACTTCTGCTTCCCACCCTGCTGCTGCTTCTCCAGATATTGTTTGCTCTTGGGTAGTATTTCTTACGATTTGATAGGCCTACCTCCTGTCTGGGTGGTGGTGTCATTTTCAGATACTCCATCATTCATCACAGCCCATGCCCTCTGTTAATGCCTCCTAACCTTTTGTAATACTGTATGTCTGGATTCCCCTACACCTCTGTAACTCAATGCTTTTCCTCCATTTGTTGTACTCCCCCCACCCCACCCCACTCTTCGCCTCACTTTAAGCTATGATGCTGATTCCATATCCTCACTTTCTTCAAACATGGACCTGTCGATAGCCACCCACTCTCTTTTCTCGACATGTAATAACTTCAACTGTCACCATGTCTCATCGCAAGGCTTTCTTTGAGGAATCAGGCCTGACTCATTGAATTAATTTTGCAACTCTGATCTCCACAAATGAGTCATATTCTGTATTGATCTGGTAATGATTATATTTCCTGCTAACCTCTCCTGCTCTTCTTCAGCCCCATTTGGCTTCACTGATCACATCATCCTTAAGATTGAAATCAGGTTGGCTGTAATGACAGAGCCGCCCAAATATGTAAGAGTCAGGTAATTCATACAGGAGAACTGTTAAGGTATTGGATCTGCTATTGCACTCAAGGAGTGGTCCACCATCTCCTCCACACCTGATATTGATTTTGTCAAAGAATGCTTTAACAATTCTGTCCTTATCTGATGCACAGGTTAATTCCATCTATTCTGCAGCTATCCCGCCAATATCCCATCTTGGCAATAGCACAAGGAGGACTGTGGGGAGGCAGGTGTTTCTTAGCAGCTTTGAAGGCAAATGCAACTGAGGGAAATATTAGGTTTCTCTCCAAAGCCTGCCATAAACATCGTCCTTTCGGAAAGTGAGAATACGAACAATAATATTTGCTCAAACTTTTGGGCCTAACCAGTAGCCCTGATCATTCTTGAGCAGACCATATTTCCAAGATGGCCTTCAAGGTCAGTCCCCAACTGGGCATCCTTTATCATGCAAGGTCTTTTCTTGGCCGATCTGAACTTTTGACAAACTCCAAGACCTTTATTCACAACTTGATGGAGTACTGCTGTCCCCTTTGGGATGGATTCCCCTGCTTCACACCTTGCCCTTCTTGATGCTATGGAAAGCAAGGCCCTTAAAATAATTGAGCTCTCTTGGGACTAAGCTGAGTGTCTAGGCCTCTTACTCTCACATCACAGACAGGTTGATGGCCTCTCTGTATTCTACCGCCTCCCTTTTGGTCTTGCACCCTCTACCCTTTCTTGGCTTTGTCCCTCCCAGGTTCCTGCATGGCACACGTGGCCTGCTCGTAACCCTTCGATTGTTAAACTCCCACAATTCAGGCTCACTGCACATCTCCACTCATTTGCTCCTCTTTTCTCTCACCCACGGAACCAATTTTCCCAATCTGTTCAGTCCCATTCTTCCCTCTAAGGTGACAGCTGTTCACCACTACCTCAGGGTATCCCCCATCCATACTTATGATCTCTTCTTCCCCAAATGACCCCATTCACAAGCACTCCGTTTTTTCCAGGTTATTGTGACCCCCCATTCCCTCACCTCTTTTCCTTTGTTAGTTGTCAATTGGTTTGTTCCTTTTTCTGTTTCATCCCAGCTTTCCCATTCTTCTTTTTCATGTCTCATTCAGCTTGTGTGCAGCTTGTTCACCCCCATGCATCCTTTTCCCGTCTCCTCGATCTCACTCACTTTGATCACCTCTACTCTGCCGTTGGTGTTTCCCCTTTTCCATTTTATTCCATTCAATTCTGTTATAGCTTTTCCACGACCCTCGACTATGTCTGCAAAAACATGACACAATACCGGCCCATCTCAAAGCTGAATCTCCAGCCTGTCACTTTCTCCCGAAAGCTGGTGGTGGGCTAATGTCAGTCTCTGGTGTGTGTTCTCCTTCCACCTCCACACACTCGATAGTGGCTCAACAATAGACTGTACATTACAAGGCAAGATGTAGCTCAGTATTTATTTTCCAAAGTGAGAGTGCCAACCAATCCTTTCCTGCACCCTCCTTCCCTTACCTACTGCCACATGGAAACTGACTTGCAAAGCTGTCTGGCTGTGGCATTCAAGGGCGTTTTCGTGGCTGGCTGATGACTTCCTCATCTAATGCAAAAAGCATGTAGCTCTTTATGGCTCCTTGGAGGCCGGTGTTCCCAACACAACATCTTGGGAACAATTCTCTTGTGTTCATTAATGACTGCTTTGTTTCATAGAAAACTTGAAGGGCACTCTTTGATGTTGCGACATCACCAGGTATGCCCCCACCCACTTTATTACATCATTATACATATTTGTACAAAGTTTGATTTTAATCCCTGAACCCAGATTAAAAACATTAAATAATTCTGGCTGCCAGACCACGTGTCTGATCAGGTTGACATTTAAAATATATATTCGCCATGACTACTAGATCATATTTGTGAAGTTTCACGTCGATTGATGAAGCGGTTCAAGAGAAAGACTTTAAAAAAATATTTTTGTTCAATTCAATATGGCTGCCAGACCATGTGACCTATTAATTATTTGTGAACACCCTGGTATCCCCAAGGCTTGGGGAGCATGTGGGTGAAGTTTCCCCTTGATCTGTCAAGCCGTTCTGGAGAAGATTATTTTTTACAGGTTTTAGGGTAAATCCAATATGACTGCGAAACCATGTGACCTATGACATCACAGATGGAGAACTTTTTGTTCCTCGTGGATCGGCGATCATACCTGTAAAGTTTCGCCTTGATCTGTTCAGCCGTTTCAGAGAAAAAGATTTTTGAAGGGTTTTATGTTAAAAACAAGATGGCTGCTGAATCACATGATCGATGATGTTATCATTTTCTTTTCCTCCCTACAATTTAGTCCTAGATGACCCTCAAAAATTTTCAAACTGATCGCATAAAGCGTTCGACGCATGCGATGATGATGTCATAACGAAGCCACCTATGACATCATCAATAAAAATCACACTTATTTCCCATGGGGAGTACTTGACATTTGCTAAGTTTCAATTTTTTCCATGCAGCGGTTTTCGAGATACAAAGGTCCAAATGGTTTCCTTTTTTCCAACAAGGCTTCCATACCACATGACCTATGACGTCACAGTTATCATTAAAACATTCTGCATGTATAGTCGCACAGATGGTGAAAATTTCATGTCAATCAGCTAAGCGGTTTCAGAGAAAACATAATTAGCATGGACGGACGTACGAGGCTGAATTGTGATTGATTTCCAATATAAAATTAAAATCAAAATAATGAAAGAAAAAAGTGCAACAGGGTCAAGAGACAACACACAACTTGCAGCACAACAGGGACTTAATAAAAATGTATGGATGTACATACCTGTTAAATTGATTATGACTTCGTTTGAGGAAATATCAATAACTGGTCCAATTCCCAGAACATGACTTTTATTCCAGGTAAGACCCATATTCTCACAGTTTCTCTGCACAAAGAGTGTCAATCACACCCACCCATCTACTTACGTATGTGATCAATCTCTGGAAGAAGATCAGTTCCTTGAACTCTTGAGTCTCACCATAAACAATGACTACATCTCAAAGCTGGCTGCCAAAGCCAGGTGAGACTGAGCATTCTGCATCAGATAAAGTTTTTCCTTAATTCTGTAAAACAGCTCACAGCAAAATAATCATTTGCTCAAAACACAATGAAGTATATTTCTCCTTTATGGGCTAGTGCACCTGCATCTGATGTAATGCTTGTGAAGCAGTGGAGGCGTAGGCTCTGAAAATCATCAGCAAGACCCATCAAGAGGCTGTTGTACAGGGCCTACTGTTTTCTCAGCATAAACTGGTTGGTGGTCTCTTTTTATCTTCTCCCACCTCTCAGCCAGTCTTATCCCATCTCATTATCCTTTCAACCATCCATCTATCTCCACCTCAGCAACTCCCTTTATGTCAACCTGTGAAAGTCTCGGCTTCTTACTCACCTGCGCATTCATTTGGCGCTCTTTTATTACCTGTGGAATGGAATAACCTTGCTGTGTCTGTCGAGTTATGCTCCACAATACACTGCTTCAAGATTTCAACTCATCATCATCTCACATCATCTCCCATTTTCCATTCCTAATTATCTCTGCCCACTAACCACAGACATATATGCTGCCTTTTCCTGGATGTTGTGTTTTAAAATCCATCAAAGACCTGCTTGTGCCATTCTCACCTTTCAGGTGTTTATATACTCCAATTCCTCCAGTGGAACCAGACCAAGTGAGATGATGAGGTCGGCCAAAACGATTTAGTTTGCCTTTACGTTGCCAGCGCTCCAAAAGGACTGACGCCACGTGCATTTTGATGACACTTTACACATGTATCTCTACAATATTTAACATGTAGTACTCCATGTTAATTTATGCAGACACACAAATATATATTATATATATATATATATATATATATATATATATATATATATATATATATATATATATATATATGATCCTCCCACACTCCTCCAGCCGAAGAAGCTGCATAAAGCAACCAAGAAGATTTACACAAGGTTAGTGCTACGCTGTTTCAAAGCCTTCCCAGAGTTCCTCAACAACTATAAAAGCGTTCACACATAGTACACACATGAGAATCCTGTCTACGCTATCGCTGATGATTCACCACAAAGTGATGAAACCGGTCGTCGGAGCTGCGGGGTGTATAGCATTGGGATATAGCAGTATATATATATATATATATATATATATATATATATATATATATATATATATATATATATACATATATACTTCGTAGAACACCTTACCCCATCATCTTGAGAAAAGGACATGGGAGGGGTCTTTTCAAATCTTGCTTTGCTTTTGCAAGCATGATCTATATTTCTTACAAGCCGTGATTTTGTCTAAATCTTAATATTCCCCAATGCTGAGAATGAGTGTGGAAAATTTGATTGGTCGAGATGGCGTAAATGAGTAATATTGTTACGGATTTGGAAACCTTGTGCACACAAACAGCCAGAGTCCCTAAGCTTAATTATTTCGATAAGTATGTTGTTACAGTTAGAATCCCCCTTGTCTCTATGGGAATTACATGTGTGCGCTACGAATTATGTGTGTCAGGTTTATTACATCTTTTACAACAACTACTACTACATCCACTACAACAACGGACCGTCACCTCGCTCCACTGGTGCCATTGCCTACGTGTTTTTGGCTGAGGGCGTGGGCGGAGCCTCCGTCGCTTCGGGTCGAGGCTCCGCTCCAAGCAGGGCATGGACCGTTTCCTCCAGCCAATGAGCGAAGGGCGAGCATGACACGCACACCCCAGCCAATTGGGAGGTGACCACGAGTCATCCGACAGCCCCTTGTCCAATCAGGGTTCGAGTGGGAGGAGAAGAGACCCCTCCCACCAAAAGAGGAGTAGAATGGTTGTGAGGAGCAGTTTTCGCAGAACGGGTGATCGTGAGGATGGCAGAGTGGTTGTGGGAGACGAGAGGACGGCAGACAGGAGGATCGTGGAGATTCTGAGCAGTCTGTCGTGCGGCAGACTTTCGTGTGTGGTGGTTGGAGCAGTCTGAGACAGTGGTGGTCGTAGTTGAGCGGTCTCGTTCGTGGGCCGTGGACTTTGGGTCGTGGGTTCGAGTCCCACCAGTGGTTCGGGTCGGTGTGACCGCACGAGGCGGGACAGGTACCTGGCTAGGCCCCTGCCCTCAGCTCGCCTTCCTTCCGAGCTGAAAGGCCGAAAATAGACCCACGAGGTCCATTTTATTTTGTGTGTGTGTGTGTGTGTGTTTGTGTGTGTGTGTGGTGTGTGTGTGTGTGTGGCGCCGTCCTGTAAGTAGAACTGTTAAGTGCTTTTTCTTTGCTCATTGTACATTGCCTGCCTTTTATTCGATAACTCTGCTCTATGTGCTCCCCTCCCCGATTATTCTTTATAAATAACCCCCTGTTAAATGTACCAGCTCGTTTTCTGTGCTTTCCTCATTGCTAGCAAGGTGCGTATTGTGAATTAGTGAGGCCGTTCGTGCCGTAGGTTGTTCATTTGGTCCGGCGCGGCTTTGGTAACTCCCGCTCGGTTACACCGGATCCGAGTCGGTGATAGCGACTCGATTCGGATAAAGTCAGCCGAGGGTGTGGTTTTCCCCGGTAGTTGGATGACGTGGGTATTTAGGTATATTGAAATTAGGCAATTAACCCTTCCCCATGCCGTTAAAATATTGGCGACCACGGTCCACAAAGGGACCCGTGACCTTTGGAGTTATCCAAGGGTTATGACCTAAATTCTGGGTGTTCGGTGGGAGACGACTCCACTGCTCCACCTCGTGCTCGTTTATCGCCACCGAACCCCGGCCCACAACAATATTTTGTCCAAGTGCTACTAAACTGGAGGTTTTTGAAAGTGGAAAGAAGGTGATTTGTGTTTTATAGTGTTCAAGTTTGTAATTAAATTGAAATAAGATGAAAGTTTTCAAGGGTGTCGAAAAAAAATCATTGTTTCCGAGGTTTACCGGTGTTGATACACCATCTTTTACACCACCTTATTTAACACGTTAAATTAGTTATTTGTGCCTGTTGTGTGTGTCCTTTATGACATCCTTAAAAACACCATCTTTCCTGTTTGGAATGATTTTCAATTTTGTTTGACTGTCAGGCAGGCAGACAGTAAAACCAACATACTTGGCAAAAAAATTATTTCGCCAAGTAAAAATTACCCGACTCCTCTGTGTGCACGTGTGATCCAGACGAGATTCTGTACAATTTACCAAATTCAGAGCCAAGCACTGCTAAACTGCAGGTTCGTGTTTCGATTCATGTTATGCAGTGTTCAAAATATATAATTCAATTGAAATTAAATAGTTCCTCGATCATAGATAGACACACAGACAGACAGACAGACACACAGAGAGTGACCAAGTGCTTAACCCCGCTTTGCACTTCATGCATGGGGTAACTACATCCTTCCCTCCCTCGGGTGGCAAGATAGCCTAGACTCTAGACTCTAGAGGTACACACACTCATCTCTTGGCTGTCTGGTCTGGGTTTCAAATCCCGACCCAGCTATAAACTGTCATCCCGGTGTTTCACAGGCAGAGAGATTCATCAATGTATGTCCCATCCCTCAGATCGACGTGAAATGGGCATCCCGTCTGTTGGCATTAGCTGCTGGTGGCTAAAGATCCCACGGTGTCCTTCGCAAATATTAGGCGAGCTATCTCCGACACCATGAACAAATTACAAATGAATGCCCTAACCTCAGTCGAATGTCAGGCATGTCTAGCCAGCTTGTGAAAGACTTGGGCCAAGCTTCCCCCGGCCAACCCCACAAGAACGTGGGAATAATTGTGGCCATTAAAGAAGAAGACCCTTACCTCCCTGTCTATCGCGAGATGCTTTTGCATTGATCGCAGAGTTTCACGGTCAATGTGGCTGGTTTAAGATCTTGGAGTCTTCAGTTTGTGCTCCTGTCTCAACCGTTGAAATAACACCAGGTGGGTTGATTTAGCCCATCATCATTCTGAGGTCAGAAAAATGAGTACCAGCTTACTGGTAACAGGGGCACTGCATCAGCGACATAGCCACGCTCCTCAAAATGAGGCAACCAGCAGGTGAAGGCTGCAGACGAAATGGTGATGATTTGCTTGAACGTAGTTGGTGCTGCATGGACTCTGAGGATGAGCTTTGCATGCAATGAGATTTTCTCCCAAGACTTGGTCGCGCATGCTAACATCCTGGCTCGCAGTCAAAATCATGCCTTTCTTGTCCAAAGCTAAGCGTGATGTTATTCAAGCCACCAATGACCAAAGTGATGATCAATGTCCCTTAGAACTATCTCAAGCACATTTTCACCTTGGGCATTGTGATTGGCTGATCAGGTGTGTAAACCTGACGATCATGGCCGATAAAAGCACGTTTTAAACCATCATTAACGACGGCGGAAAATGTGTTGCTAGTAGGCATCATAAGCTGTTCAAGCATAATATAAACATGCCTTTCCTCCTGTCCGTCGAAACCTTCTCATCCACTGTGCTTGGGTCCTCCATGAGCCTTTACTTTTAATTATTTATTCTAAATTGTGTTCCAATGCTTTGATCAGCAATATAACCGTTGTGTTAGCTTGAGAAAAAAAAATCACGTGATTGTACCTATCAGATGTTTTTTGGGCAATGACACGAGATGTTTATACAGTTAGAATTCCAATTTTATATCCCTGGATCACAGAGATTGATCCGCTAAGCCATCTTGCAGGATTCTTGTGCCGTGCCTCTCCGCACTTCTACAACTCGCACCGACTTTAATGACTCGTATTGTTTGCCTTTATGCTTTTAGCATCGGCCTGTTCCGGCGATTTATTACACGTTTTAGAATTACTTATTAATGTGTCTTTTTTTTTTTTCCAGCTCTTTGCAGTTTTTATTTTTAACTGCAAATGGCCTGGGTGATGCCAAGCAGATAGCAGGGGTCAGGAAGTCGGGCGATCACTTGGGTTGAGATGTATCAGGGTTAAGGCCCGTTTGGCCTGGTTACAAATCACATCACATTTTCAGCCAGAAGAACAAACGGCAGTTGCTGCTATAGAGGTTTTTAATTACTCTGAGATTTCTGGCAGAGCATTACAATTCCAGGCAGGGGACAAGGTAATCACATATATTGTAAGACAATTACTTACTCCAAATACTTTGGATTTGCATAGAATGTCCCTCGATATTTTATTAACGTTTTTGTGTGACTACTAATGCCATCGAATTCCACTTGGTCTTAAAAGGTGGCCATCTTTCAGTGCTTTTCACATTCTCTGACTTTGATTACCTTCTTCTGGATCGTCAAAAGATAACGCACTTTACAAATGCAGTCGTGAGACAAACCGTTGTCAGGGTGACGTCGAACAATCAATGTGTTGTTTACTCATACATAAGGATCTGACCTTAAAATTTCAAAAGCAGAAACGCTTTTGTTGCTGCACAAGAAGTGCATATCATTTTCAAAGTTTGTCACCATTCACAATGTCCACATGGTGTGAAAAGTTTGGAATATTGAATTTTTCTTTCATGTTTCAAACGATGTACCAGTGAAGTTTTGAATTCAATCTGATTTCTTCCTGGTTTCCAAATGTTTCAAAAAAATTACTCTGTAATCCATTCAAGTTAAGCTTTATAGCACAGTGTTCCAGCCACCATAATGCTGTAAACAACAAAATCTAAGAAGTCACCACTGGCGACTCGTCACGCATGCTTGTGCATCACCAGTAGTGCCTGAAAAGTCTTTTACATTTACACAGTTTTAATGTACAGCACAATATTAATTAATATCTCTCTTCATAAACATTTTAGCATGTGTTCATCAAAATCTTTCATTTGATTGAATTACTTTCTAACGCAGAGGTCAAGGCACAACGAAGGGCTGGATGACGGGTGGGGTATAGGCATGACACACCAACAACTGTGTAATAGGAAACAAGCAGATTAAAAATGAGACAGACAAGATAGGTGAGTTGAAAAGGAGAAAGGTACACAAGAAGCGACTATATGGGGTGGGTATGTAGAATATGCAAGAATAGCTGATATGGAATGTAAAAGGATATCAGTATGGTATTACAAATCAAGCTATAATGAGTTGATATGGGGGATGAGATGAGATTGTAATTGGCTGGAGGGAAGAGTGACATTAAACAAATGCAGTGATTTGAATCTACTGTTAAGATAGAAGAGTGACAAAGGAGTGGAGGTAAGCAGAAAGTTTGCACATCACAAGGAAATGGGATTGCTTAAACAACCCTGTCGGGCCCCCGCGATTCGCGGGGGATACGTTCCTGGAAAATGCCGCGAATAGCGAATGCGTGATTCGTGGGGCATTGTTTCAATGGAAAAAGGGGGGATAGGTTGCCTGCGGATAGTGATTCATGAGGGAAAATCAAAACCTTGTGAAAGACCACGAATATGCCGGCGAAAATGCGCGATACACCCACAAAAAAAACCCATGAATACGCCCACAATAACGTAAAACCTCGAATATGTCCGTGAAAAAGCGCGAAAATGTAGACCCCCCCCCCCCACGAATATGCGAAGCACAGAGCCGCGAATATCATAGCAGGTTGCATTTTATAATCGCGAATACGTGAGGTCCACGAATATAAATAACGGTGTCTGACAGTACTTAAAAATTGATATTGGTCAAAGGAACATGTGACGTTTGAGTTTCAAAATCTATCTCCAAGGATTATTTGCTGCTGACCATGTGCTGCAAGTTGACCACCTCATAATAAACGTTTTGCTGATTTGCTAACTCTAAGTTTGCTGATTGGTTCAATCAGACTTCATCAGACCTCTTCCCACACAACTCGGACCTCATCCCACAAGACAAATATACATATTTTCCTTTCAATGATACCTACTTTAACCTGCATGGAAAACCGTACAAAGATTGTAACCGAGTCTCTTTTTTCCTTTATGGAAATCTCCAGGAAATTCCAATGACCACAACATAAATAATGTATTGCCCTGGACATTAATATGGAATAGGCAAAGCCTAGAAGCGAACATAGAATTCTTCTTACATTCGATGCTGCAATTTCCGGTTACTTCGGCCTGGATTCGGGATCAGCGATCAAATAATGTAAATATACACCATATCTGATATTTGGGTCTTTCATGTCTCCGACGATGCCTTTATCTCCCGGGACGCATCATTCCCCATGCCAAAAACCGGAAGCAAAAGGGTCATAGCCGACGACACGGATTCCAAATTGCCAAGGTATTGTGTTGTTGTTGTTGTTGTTTCCTATTCTCTCCTGTGCACGCGTTGAGTATGAAGCTCACTCCGTTCGCGATGATACCTACCTGTCACATGTTCTTGTAAAGGTTATCCTATATGATGCATGCAAAGGGAGTACAGGTGTGGTACAAAAAAATGGAAACACCAATGTAAAGTCACTTAATAGGCCATAGGGCGTTGGGCCACCACGTGTGCCCAGTACAGCCTATATGCGCTGTGGCATAGAGTCCACCAGCATGTGGAATTCTTCAGGAGGGATGCAGCATCATTCTTCCACAAGAAAGTCAATCAAATCACACCTGTTTGTTGATGGAAGTGGACAATGCTGTCTCACGCGTCATTCCAGAATATCCCATAAATGCTCGATTGGGTTCATATCCGCTGACTGAGAAGGCCATGGCATATGGATAACATCAGTATCACACTCATCCAAACATTGGGCAGCCACACATGCTCTGTGGATGGGGGCATTGGTTGGGAGGGGGGGGGTCTCCTCTTGCAGTCATGCTAGCCATAATTATAGGTAACCAGGTCTGTGCAGAATTTTTAGACATGACCCTAAGCATGCTGAGATGGTATTTGCTGAACTAATGCTTGGGCCACACCTGTGTGGAAGCCATTGTTTGGTGTCCCTCATTTAAACAGGTTATGTGATGCTTATAACAGGCTTCCTGTGTGGAAGCTTATGCGATTCAGCAGTTTCTATAGGTATGTCAGTGAGCGAGTCTGTAAACACTTCAATCATTATCGCTTGAACCAAACACACAATTTTGATGAAAATTGGCCACCGGCTTCATATCTGATGCCTAACGAAGGTATATTGACCGCATCAAAAACTGCGCCCATTATGGGGTCTATGGGGTGGTTTTTAACCCCCAAAATGGGTATGTGCTCTCTTCTCCGAAACTACACCCATGATTTCGATGAAAGTTGACCACAACCTTCATCACCCGTGATGTATCAAAATTTGTTCACGGCATTGAAAAAAAATCAGGGTTTAAGGGGGTTTGTGGGGGGATTGTTGTTGCTCCTGATCCAGGTAAGCTTCAGGACTCGCAGTCCTCTTTGTTTTTTTGTCCATTACCTGTCGGTTGGTTACATAAGTAGAAAGGGAAGCACAAAATAAGGGATAAAACAGGAAAAAAGTTATATGTTGAACAGGGGTTTTGAAATGAAAGGAGGTTGGGAAAAGAAAGAAGTAAGGAGAAGGTAGAGAAGGTGGAATTGTGGGACTTACTAATGAGGAGATGTGTTTCACACGTCCGTACATGCAGGAATAATAGGCGACACTTTCGGAGAGCAATCGGTTGTATTCAAATCTCACAGCATCCAAACAATGCAGGCCCAACTCCCGTGCCATACCCAGCAAGCACTACCCGGTCCCACCTTCAACGTAAAAAGCCTCGGCTCCCCCTACTGGTTGTAGCAACACGACATGGAACATCTCCTTTTCTTTAACAACAATTCAACACAGAAATACAACCCAACAACAAAAGAAAAATAACCAATAAGAAAAAGTCTAATGAACAGTTAAAATTCCCCTCTGTCACGGATCACAGACAAAATCAATCAGCCTGACATGTCTACGTATAAGTCTGCCAAACCATGCCTGCCTACCGGATTGATTATACATCACTGACTCCCGCGAGGGTGAGGCCTCACATTCATCTATGACTGGAGGTGGCTCAATGCTGGTCATACCATCAGACACACCACCATCTGTCGGGGTATTGCGAACCTCGTCTGCAGGGGCCTCACAAACCTCAGACGAGGCATCACCCACATTAACATCATCAATCACCCCCCTCGATTGCTGGAGATGCCTTCTGTTCCGAAAATACACACGGCAATCAGGTATTCTAACTTCATACGACTGTTCTGAAACAGGACACACAACAGTAGCTAGCCTCCGCGCTCTGTAATGACCAGCCGGTTGGATGCGCACGGACTGATTATGCACTAATGGAGGCAGTTCAATGGCAGAGTGGTTGTAGTAGTGCACTTGGCCACGCTGACTGGATGCAAGCTTCTCTGTTACATGCTGAGGCAAAGACGGCCTCAACAGCGCATTGGTGGTTGGAAGCAATGTTCATTTCCGGTGAACCATTAGGCGTTGGGCCAGACTGTAACTTGTGTCCTGAGATGGGGTGTTCCTGTAGTCAAGCAACTCGAGGTAAGTAACCGATTGGGATTGTGTGGCATGTTTCAGTAGCTGCTTGGCAATCTTGACGGCATTTTCCGCCCGACCGTTGCTTTATGGGTACTCTGACGATGAGGTCCTGAAGTGAAACCTCCAGTCTGATGCAAAATTGCGTATTTCCGCAGATACCAACTGGGAGCCATTGTCGCAAATGACAGTGTCCGGTATGTCGTAGGGTGAAAAATGAGCCTTGATCTTGCGGATTATTGTGGATGACCGCATGTCCTCCAGCTTATGAAATTGAATGAATCCTGAGTAGTAGTCGACAAGCACGAGGTTTTGCTTGGCCTGAATGTAAAATATGTCTGCTGCCAGTTTCTCCCATGGACATTGTGAGATGTCATGAGACTTTAGTGTCTCCTTGGTTTGTTTGGCTGCCATTGCACTACAAGTGTCGCATTTCTGGATGAAGTCCCAAACATCGGCATTCATGCCAGTCCAGTAAATGCATTCGTGAGTTCCCCGTAAGCTGATTTCCACAACCAGGTGAGCTGAAATAAGGCACTTTATAGGAACAAAGTGAAGAGACTGTAGCACGACAAGGTGTTCATCATGATAAACAATTCTGTGCTGTGTTGCAAGCTCATCGCAAACGTGATAGTGTGGTCAAATTTCCTCAGGCACAGAGCGGATTGTTTCTGGCCATCCATCTCGAATCATTTGCTGCAGCAGTTGTAATGTTTCACCATTGCTTGTATGTGCTGCTTTATCCTGACTGGTGCGATGGGAGCAGGGAACATAGTTCAGCATGTTGACATCCTCTTGCTGATATCCAGATGGCTTCATTGGCAAATATACCCTGCTCAAGGTGTCAGCCAAGTAGATTTCTTTGCCTGGCCTGTACTGAATATCCACCTCATATAGCCTCATCTGCAGTGGCATCCCCTGTAAGTGTTTTGGAGCTTGAGCTCAATCCTTCTTGGCAATCATTTCTAATGGTCTGTGATCTGTGTGCACTCTCGCCTTCTGGCCATACGTATACTGGTGGAACTTCTCGAGCCCAAACTGTACAGCCAAAAGTTCTTTCTCAAATTGTGCATATTTCGTTTCTGCATCAGACATGGCCCGACTGGCAAACATGACTGACTCACCATGTTGAAGTAGCGCATCACCAAGTCCAATGTCAGATGCATATGCTTGAAGGATGAGCTCAGTCTCTGGGCAATAGCAATGTAGTACGGGCTGTGCGGTGACGAGTTGCTTGATCTCAGGCAGTGCATTTTCATGGACTTCTGTCCAGTGCCAGACAATATCTCTCTGAGTCAGTTGCCTGAGAGGATGCCAGAGGACGCTCAGCTTTGGCAAAAACTTGCTGATGTACATAACAAATCCGATGAAGCAACATACTGCTGGGACTTCCATTGGCATAGGCATCTCCACTCCAGCTTGTACTTTCTGAGGGTCTGGCTTCACTCCCTACTTCATAAGTAAATGCCCTAGATAGAAAACTTGTGACTGATGCAGTTTCACTTTCTCGGGGCTTCAACAGAATCCTTTCAGTCTGCACCGCTCAAAAAACAGGATGAGCTTCCATGCCACCTATTATTCCTTCTTCCATGTCGCATGTACAGACATGTGAAACATGGTGTCAGAAGTGGGATAATAGGCGACACTTTCGGAGAGCAATCGGTTGAATTCAAATCTCATAGCGTTCAAACAATGCAGGCCCAACTCCCATGCCATTCCCAGCATGCATTGCCCGATCCCACCTTCAACATAAAAGCCTCGGCTCCCCCTACTGGTTGTAGCAACACTACATGAAACAAGATCGAAGGTGCAAAGTAGTTAATTGGATTAATTAAAAGCTTTGGCTTCATTGTACTTGCAATATCATAACTAGAGCAGGACAAGGTTATAAACAGGGGTTCACACAAATTTTTTTTTATTTGGTTCTCCAACGAGTACGAGCAGAAATGATTTGGTAATCATATAAAAATGTCAGCTTCAAGCGTGCTCACCTGAATTCCCAAACCCCACTCTGATTTTTAATGCGCATCTCAGCTTTGTGTGCATCTTACTCCTCTGTAAGCGCTCTCTCAGAACGTCTGCTCCAGACGAGACACTTGCAAGCCGCTCTTTTTAGGTCATCTCTACCGAGATGACCTAATAAAGCCGGACCAAATGTCCATCCGTCCGTCTGTCCGTGAACAATTTTTCTTTCCGATCTTGATGAAACTTAGTATGTGGGTAGAGGTCGATGAGTGTTGCAGCCAACGATATAACTTTTGTCCGGGTTCAAGGTCGGTCAAGTCACAAGGTCACGTAAGTTATAAAAATCACCATTTTTCAAAACCTATCTAGTCTGCCATTCTACAAGATATTCGGCAACTGTTTATTGATTATGATAGTAAAAAATATTTCTTGTATCTAACTGGACAGATTTTTGAATTTTCCGTCCCGTTTGGCCGCCACGTAACATGGAAGATGGTCAAAAACACCTCCCGGTACAAAGAAAACTTTTACTTCCGATCTTGATGAAATTTGGTATGTGGGTAGAGGTCGATGAGTGATACCCAACGACATATTTTTTTCCCGGATTCGAGGTCAGGGTCAAGGTCACGAGTTCACAAAAGTTGTGAAAGTCGCCATTTTCAAAACCTATCTAGTCTGTCATTTTAGGAGATATCTGGCAACGGTTCATCGATTATGATAGTAAAAAACATTATAGAGATGACCGTCACCCCACACGGGGGTAATTTTTTTGTTCTGGATGCTCCTGAACCCCCTCTTCTTCCTCCTTGCTCGCATGTTCTCCTTCGATCTATTTTTTTTTTATCTATAAGTTATAAACTTACAATAATAACATAAATTATATTATTTATAAACTTAATTTTGTGCACTTAAATTTTGAAATCACAGTATATCAGAATTATCACGGAAGAATCTTACTGACATTAGCTGAGAAAACCTTCCATCAAAAGTGTCTGTTGTGCGAGTACGTTTTTGAGCTTTTGGAGCATCTTTGAAGTACACATTAAGTTTCTTTTGATCCTCGTGGAGGATCTCGAAGTCTTACTCACGTTGTTGTTCTTGTGGACTTTTTTGTTTCACAGCCTATAGTTTTCATCGAAACTTCCAGCGCGTGGGCTTCTGCATATACATTGGCAAGTTTCACGAACGATATGAAAACTCTGGGTTGTGAAACAAAAAGTCAAAAAATAGGAATGACGTCATAAAAATTGATTATGACGTCATAGTGATTATCATATGTGCGGTAATTCATCTCTGCTAATGCCCTGTTCGATTCCCGCAAACAGAATTCAAAAAGCTTGCCTAGTTTCGGAGATATTTTTAGGTGATTTCCATTAGCGGAGATATTTGACGTCCATTAACTTTTTTTCTCGGAGAATTTTCAAAATCGGAGATCGTTACTTGTCTGCACAGAGTATTTTTACATTTATAGCCAAGTTTCAGGAAGTTTCGATGAAAACTATAGCTGCTGAAACAAAAAAAAGTCCACAAGAACAACAACGTGAGTAAGACTTCGAGATCCTCCACGAGATCAAAAAGAAACTTAATGTGTACTTCAAAGATGCTCCAAAAAGCTCAAAAACGTACTCGCACAACAGACACTTTTGATGGAAGGTTTTCTCAGCTAATGTCAGTAAGATTCTTCCGTGATAATTCTGATATACTGTGATTCAAAATTTAAGTGCACAAAATTAAGTTTATAAATAATATAATTTATGTTATATTGTAAGTTTATAACTTATAGATAAAAAAAAAATAGATCGAAGGAGAACATGCGAGCAAGGAGGAAGAAGAGGGTTCAGGCATCCAGAACAAAAAAATTACCCCCGTGTGGGGTGACGTATCTCTATAATGTTTTTACTATCATAATCGATGAACCTTGCCAGATATCTCCTAAAATGACAGACTAGATAGGTTTTGAAAATGCGACTTTCACAACTTTTGTGAACTCGTGACCTTGACCCTGACCTCGAATCCGGGAAAAAAATATGTCGTTGGTATCACTCATCGACCTCTACCCACATACCAAATTTCATCAAGATCGGAAGTAAAAGTTTTCTTTGTACCGGGAGGTTGTTTTTGACCATCTTCCATGTTACGTGCGCGCCAAACGGACGGAAATTCAAAAATCTGTCCAGTTAGATACAAGATAATATTTTTTAACTATCATAATCAATAAACAGTTGCCGAATATCTTGTAGAATGGCAGACTAGATAGGTTTTGAAAATGGTGATTTTATAACTTACGTGACCTTGTTGACCTTGACCCTGACCTTGAACCCGGACAAAAGTTATATCGTTGTTGCAAACACTCATCGACCTCACCCACATACTAAGTTTCATCAAGTCGGAAAGAAAAATTGTTCACGGACAGACGGACGTATGGACATTTGCGTCCGGGCTTATTAGGTCATCTCGGTAGAGATGACCTAAAAAGAGCGGCTTGCAAGTGTCTCGTCTGGAGCAGACGTTCTGAAAGAGCGCTTACAGAGGAGTAAGATGCACACAAAGCTGAGATGCGCGCATTAAAAATCAGAGTGGCGGTTTGGAATTCAGGTGAGCACGCTTGAAGCTGACATTTTTATATGATTACCAAATCATTCTGCTCGTACTCGTGGAGAACCAAATAAAAAAAATTTGTGTGAACCCCTGTTTATAACTTTCCTGCTCTAGTTATGATTTGCAAGTACAATGAAGCCCAAAGCTTTTAATTAATCCAATTAACTACTTTGCACCTTCGATCTTGTTCATGTAGTGTGCTACAACCAGTAGGGGCAGCGAGGCTTTTATGTTGAAGGTGGGATCGGGCAATGCATGCTGGGAATGGCATGGAGTTGGCCTGCATTGTTTGAACGCTATGAGATTGAATTTCAACCGACTTGCTCTCCGAAGCAGTGGTGCCTATTATCCCACTTCTGACACCATGTTTCACATGTCTGTACATCGACATGGAAGAAGGAATAATAGGTGGCATGGAAGCTCATCCTGTTTTTTGAGCGGTGCAGACTGAAAGGATTCTTGTTGAAGCCCCGAGAAAGTGAAACTGCATCAGTCAAAGTTTCTATCTAGGGCATTTACTTATGAAGTAGCGGAGTGAAGCCAGACCCTCAGAAAGTACAAGCTGGAGTGGAGATTGCCATGCCAATGGAAGTCCAGCAGTATGCTTGCTTCATCGGATTTGTTATGTACATCAGCAAGTTTTTGCCAAAGCCTGAGCGTCCTCTGGCATCCTCTCAGCAACTGACTCAGAGAGATATTGTCTGGCACTGGACAGAAGTCCATGAAAATGCACTGCCTGAGATCAAGCAACTCGTCACCGCACAGCCCGTACTACATTGCTATTGCCCAGAGACTGAGCTCATCCTTCAAGCATATGCATCTGACATTGGACTTGGTGATGCGCTACTTCAACATGGTGAGTCAGTCATGTTTGCCAGTCGGGCCATGTCTGATGCAGAAACGAAATATGCACAATTGAGAAAGAACTTTTGGCTGTACAGTTTGGCTCGAGAAGTTCCACCAGTATACGTATGGCCAGAAGGCGAGAGTGCACACAGATCACAGACCATTAGAAATGATTGCCAAGAAGGATTGAGCTCAAGCTCCAAAACACTACAGGGATGCCACTGCAGATGAGGCTATATGAGGTGGAATATCAGTACAGGCCAGGCAAAAAAATCTACTTGGCTGACACCTTAGAGCGTATATTTGCCAATGAAGCCATCGGGATATCAGCAAGAGGATGTCAAACATGCTGAACTATGTTCCCTGCTCCCATCGCACCAGTCAGGATAAAGCAGCACATACAAAGCAATGGTGAAACATTACAACTGCTGCAGCAAATGATTCGAGATGGATGCCAGAAAACAATCCGCTCTGTGCCTGAGGAAATTTGACCACACTATCACGTTTGCGATGAGCTTGCAACACAGCACAGAATTGTTTATCATGATGAACACCTTGTCGTGCTACAGTCTCTTCACTTGTTCCTATAAAGTGCCTTATTCAGCTCACCTGGTGTGGAAATCAGCTTACGGGGAACTCACGAATGCATTTACTGGACTGCATGAATGCCGATGTTTGGGACTTCATCCAGAAATGCCGACACTTGTAGTGCAATGGCAGCCAAACAAACCAAGGAGACACTAAAGTCTCATGACATCTCACAATGTCCATGGGGAGAAACTGGCCAGCAGACATATTTTACATTCAGGCCAAGCAAAACCTCTGCTTGTCGACTACTACTCAGGATTCATTCCAATTTCATAAGCTGGAGGACATGCGGTCATCCACAATAATCCGCAAGATCAAGGCTCATTTTCACCCTACGACATACCGGACACTGTCATTGCCGACAATGGCTCCCAGTTGGTATCTGGCGGAAATACGCAATTTGCATCAGACTGGAGGTTTCACTTCAGGACCCATCGTCAGATACCCTAAAGCAACGGTCCGGCGGAAAATGCCGTCAAGATTGCCAAGCAGCTACTGAAACATGCCACACAATCCCAATCGGTTACTTTCCTCGAGTTGCTTGACTACAGGAACACCCATCTCAGGACACAAGTTACAGTCTGGCCCAACGCCTAATGGTTCACCGGAAATGAACATTGCTTCCAACCACCAATGCGCTGTTGAGGCCGTCTTCTGCCTCAGCATGTAACAAGAAGCTTGCATCCAGTCAGCGTGGCCAAGTGCACTACTACAACCACTCTGCCATTGAACTGCCTCCATTAGTGCATAATCAGTCCGTGCGCATCCAACCGGCTGGTCATTACAGAGCGCGGAGGCAGCTACTGTTGTGTGTCCTGTTTCAGAACAGTCGTATGAAGTTAGAATACCTGATTGCCGTGTGTATTTTCGGAACAGAAGGCATCTCCAGCAATCGAGGGGGGTGATTGATGATGTTAATGTGGGTGATGCCTCGTCTGAAGGTTTGTAGGCCCCTGCAGACGAGGTTCGCAATACCCCGACAGTGGTGGTGTGTCTGATGGTATGACCAGCAATTGAGCCACCTCCAGTCATAGATGATGTGAGGCCTCACCCTCGCGGGAGTCAGTGATGTATAATCAATCCGGTAGGCAGGCATGTTTGCAGACTTATACGTAGACAATGTCAGGCTGATTGATTTTGTTGTGATCCGTGACAGAGGGGAATTTAACTGTTCATTAGACTTTTTCTTATTGGTTATTTTCTTTTGTGTTGGGTTGTATTTCTGTGTTGAATTGTTGTTAAAGAAAAGGAGATGTTCCATGTCGTGTTGCTACAACCAGTAGGGGACTCGAGGTTTTTACGTTGAAGGTGGGACCGGGTAGTGCTTGCTGGGTATGGCACGAGTTGGGCCTGCATTGTTTGGATGCTGTGAGATTTGAATAACAAACGATTGCTCTCCGAAAGTGTCGCTATTATTCCTGCATGTACGACGTGTGAAACACATCTCCTCATATAAGTCCCACAATTCCACCTTCTCTACCTTCTCTTACTTCTTCTTTTCCCAACCTCCTTTCATTTCAAACCCCTGTTCAACATATAACTTTTTTCCTGTTTTATCCCTTATTTTGTGCTTCCCTTTCTACTTATGTAACCAACCGACAGGTAATGGACAAAAAAACAAAGAGGACTGCGAGTCCTGAAGCTTACCTGGATCAGGAGCAACAAACAATCCCCCCACAAACCCCTTAAACCCTGATTTTTTTCAATGCCGTGAACAAATTTTGATACATCACGGTGGATGAAGGCGGTGGTCAAACTTTCATCGAAATCATGGGTGTTAGTTTCGAGAAGAAGAGCACATACCCATTTGGGCGTTAAAAAACCCCATAGACCCCATAATGGGCGCAGTTTTGATGCGGTCAATTATACCTTCGTTAGGCATCAGATATGAAGCCGGTGGCCACATTTCATCAAAAGTGTGTTTGGTCAAGCGATAATGATTGAAGTGTTTACAGACTCGCTCACTGACATACCCATGAGAAAGCTGAATCGCATTAAGCTTCCACACAGGAAGCCTGTAATAAGCATCACATAACCTGTTTAAATGAGGGACACCAAACAATGGCTTCCACACAGGTGTGGCCCAAGCATTAGTTCAGCAAATACCATCTCAGCATGCTTAGGGTCATGTCTAAAAATTCTGCACAGACCTGGTTACCTATAATTATGGCTAGATGACGCAAGAGAGACCCCCCCCCTCCCAACCAATGCCCCCATCCACAGAGCATGTGTGGCTGCCCAATGTTTGGATGAGTGTGATACTGATGTTATCCATATGCCATGGCCTTCTCAGTCAGCGGATATGAACCCATCGACGCATTATGCGGATATTCTGGAATGACGCGTGAGACAGCATTGTCCACTTCATCAACAAACAGGTGTGATTTGATTGACTTTCTTGTGGAAGAATGATGCTCATCCCTCCTGAAGAATTCCACAGCTGGTGGACTCTATGCCACAGCGCATATAGGCTGTACTGGGCACACGTGGTGGCCCAACGCCCTATGGCCTATTAATGACTTTACATTGGGTTCCATTTTTATCTGTACACACCGTGTACTCCCTTTGCATGCATCATATAGGATAACCTTTACAAGAACATGTGACAGGTAGTATCATCGCGAACGGAGTGAGCTTCATACTCAACGCGTGCACAGGAGAAATAGGAAACAACAACAAACAACAACACAATACCTTGGGCAATTTGGAATCCGTGTCGTCGGCTATGACCCTTTGCTTCCGGTTTTTGGCATGGGGAATGATGCGTCCCGGGAAAAGGCAGTCGTCGGAGACATGAAAGAACCCAAATTCAGATATGGTGTATATTAACATTATTTGATCGCTGATCCCGAATCCAGGCCGAAGTAACCGGAAATTGCAGCATCGAATGTAAGAAAGAATTCTATGTTCGCTCTAGGCTTTGGCCTATTCCATATTAATGTCCAGGGCAATACATTATTATGTTAGTGGTCATTGGAATTTCCTGGAGATTTCATAAAGGAAAAAGAGACTCGGTTACAATCTTTGTACGTTTCATGCAGGTTAAAGTAGGGTATATTGAAAGGAAAAATATGTATATTTGTCGTTGGGATGAGTCCGACGTTGTGTGGGAGAGGTCTGATGAAGTCTGATTGAACCAATCAGCAAACTTAGAGTAGCAAATCAGCAAAACGTTTATTATGAGGTGGTCAACTTGCAGCACATGGTCAGCAGCAAATAATCCTTGGAGATAGATTTGAAACTCAAACGTCACAAGTTCCTTTGACCAAATATCAATTTTTAAGTACTGTCAGACACCGCCTATTCGTGGACCTCACGTATTCGCGATTTATAAAATGCAACCTGCTATGATATTCGCGCTCTGTGCTTCGCATATTCGTGGGGGGGGGGGGGGTCTACATTTTCGCGCTTTTTCACGGACATATTCGAGGTTTTACGTTATTGTGGGCGTATTCATGGGTTTTTTTTGTGGGTGTATTCGCGCATTTTCGCCGGCATATTCGTGGTCTTTCACAAGGTTTTTGATTTTCCCTCATGAATCACTATCCGCAGCAACCTATCCCCCTTTTTCCATTGAAACAATGCCCACGAATCACGCATTCGCTATTCGCGCATTTTCCAGGAACGTATCCCCGCGAATCGCGGGGGCCCGACAGGGTTGTTTTAAGCAATCCCATTCCTTGTGATGTGCAAACTTTCTGCTTACCTCCACTCCTTTGTCACTCTTCTATCTTAACAGTAGATTCAAAATCACTGCATTTTTTAATGTCACTCTTCCCTCCCAGCCAATTACAATCTCATCTCATCCCCCATATCAACTCATTATAGCTTGATTTGTAATACCATACTGAATCCTTTTACATTCCATATCAGCTATTCTTGCATATTCTACAACCCACCCCATATAGTCGCTTCTTGTGTACCTTTCTCCTTTTCAACTCACCTATCTTGTCTGTCTCATTTTTAATCTGCTTGTTTTTTTTCCTATACACAGTTTGGTGTGTCATGCCTATACCCACCCGTCATCCAGCCCTTCGTTGTGCCTTGACCTCTGCGTTAGAAAGTAATTCAATCAAATGAAAGATTTGATGAACACATGCTAAAATGTTTATAGAGAGAGATATTAATTAATATTTGCTGCTACATTAAACTGTGTGTAAATGTAAAAGACTTTTCAGGCACTACTGGTGATCACAAGCATGCGTGACGAGTCGCCAGTGGTGACTCTCTAGATTTTGTTGTTTACAGCATTATTGGTGCTGGAACCACTGTGCTATAAAGCTTCTTGAATGGATTACAGAGTAATTTTTTTGAAACATTGGAACCAGGAAAATCAGATGAATCAAAACTTCACTGGTACATCGTTTGAAACATGAAAGAAAAATTCAATATTCCAAACTTTTCACACCATGTGGACATTGTGAATGGTGACAACTTTGAAAATGATATGCACTTCTTGTGCAGCACAAAAGCGTTTCTGCTTTTGAATTTTAGGTCAGATCCTTATGTATGAGTAAACAACACATTGATTGTTCGACGTCACCCTGACAACGGTTTGTCTCACGACTGCATTTGTAAGTGCGTTATCTTTTGACGATCCAGAAGAAGGTATCAAAGTCAGAGAATGTGAAAAGCACTGAAAGATGGCCATTTAAACCAAGTGGAATTCGATGCATTAGTAGTCACACAAAAACGTTAAAAATATCGAGGACATTCTATGCAAACCAAGTATTTGGAGTAAAGTAATTGTCTTACAATATATGTGATTACCTGTCCCTGCCGGAATTGTAATGCTCTGCCAGAAATCTCAGAGTAATAAAAACCTCATATAGCAGCAACTGCCGTTTGTTCTTCTGGCTGAAAATGTGATGTGATTTGTAACCAGGCCAAACGGCCTTAAACCCTGATACATCTCAACCCAAGTGTTCGCCCGAACTTCCTGACCCCTGCTATCTGCTTGGCATCACCCAGGCCATTTGCAGTTAAAAATAAAAACTGCAAAGAGCTGGAAAAAAAAAAAAGACACATTAATAAGTAATTCTAAAACGTGTAATAAATCGCCGGAACAGGCCGATGCTAAAAGCATAAAGGCAAACATACGAGTCATTAAAGTCGGTGCGAGTTGTAGAAGTGCGGAGAGGCACGGCACAAGAATCCTGCAAGATGGCTTAGCGGATCAACTCTGTGATCCAGGGATATAAAATTGGATTCTAACTGTATAAACATCTCGTGTCATTGCCCAAAAAACATCTGATAGACAATCACGTGATTTTTTTTCTCAAGCTAAACACAACGGTTATATTCTGATCAAAGCAATTGAACACAATTTAGAATAAATAATTAAAAGTAAAGGCTCATGAGAGACCCAAGCACAGTGGATGAGAAGGTTCGACGACAGGAGGAAAGGCATGTTTATATTATGCTTGAACAGCTTATGATGCCTACTAGCAACACATTTCCGCCGTCTGTTAATGATGGTTTAAAACGTGCTTTTATCGGCCATGATCGTTCAGGTTTACACACCTGTCAGCCAATCACAATGCCCAAGGTGAAAAGTGCTTGAGATAGTTCTAAGGACATTGATCATCACTTTGTCATTGTGGCTTGAATAACATCACGCTTAGCTTTGGACAAGAAAGGCATGATTTGACTGCGAGCCAGGATGTTAGCATGCGCGACCAAGTTTGGGAGAAAATCTCATTGCATGCAAAGCTCATCCTCAGAGTCCATGCAGCACCAACTACGTTCAAGCAAATCATCACCATTTCGTCTGCAGCCTTCACCTGCTGGTTGCCTCATTTTGAGGAGCGTGGCTATGTCGCTGATGCAGTGCCCTGTTACAGTAAGCTGGTACTCATTTTCTGACCTCAGAATGATGATGGCTAAATCAACCCACCTGTGTTATTTCAACGGTTGAGACAGGAGCACAAACTGAAGACTCCAAGATCTTAACCAGCCACATTGACCGTGAAAACTCTGCGTCAATGCAAAAGCATTCTGCGATAGACAGGGAGGTAAGGTGTCTTCTTTAATGGCCACAAATTATTCCCACGTTCTTGTGGGTTGGCCGGGGAAGCTTGGCCCAAGTCTTCACAAGCTGGCTAGCATGCCTGACATTCGACTGAGGTTAGGGCATTCATTTTGTAATTTGTTCATGTCTGAGATAGCGCGCCTAATATTTGCGAAGGACACCGTGGATCTTTAGCCAACCAGCGTAATGCCAACAGACGGGATGCCCATTTCACGTCGATCTGAGTGATGGGACATACATTGATGAATCTCTCTGCCTGTGAAACACCCGGATGACAGTTTATAGCTGGGTCGGGATTTGAAACCCAGACCAGACAGCCAAGAAGATGAGTGTGTGTACTCTAGAGTCTAGAGTCTAGGCTATCTGCCACCCGACGGCAGGGAAGATGTAGTTACCCCATGCCATGAAGTGCAAAGCGGGGTTAAGCACTTGTCACTCTCTGTGTGTGTCTGTCTGTCTTGTCTGTGTGTCTATCTATGATCGAGGAACTATTTAATTTCAATTTGAATTATTATATTTGAACACTGCATAACATGAATCGAAACACAACCTGCAGTTTAGCAGTGCTTGGCTCTGAATTGGTAAATTGTACAGAATCTCGTCTGGATCACACGTGCACACAGAGGAGTCGGGTAATTTTTACTTGGCAATAATTTTTTGCCAATATGTTGGTTTTACTGTCTGCCTGCCTGACAGTCAAACAAAATTGATCATTCCAAACAGGAAGATGGTGTTTTTAAGATGTCATAAAGGACACACACAAACGGCACAAATAACTAATTAACGTGTTAAATAAGTGGTGTAAAATCTCTCTCTTT
>CM068964.1:17367226-17394462 GCA_035128595.1 Eptatretus atami | reverse complement strand
CCCACGCGCAGGCAGTAACCATCTCCGATTTTGGAAATTCTTCCTAGAAAAGAAGTTGACGTCATAATATTGCCCCTAATGGAAATCCCCTATACCATTATCTCCGAAACTAGGCAAGCTGTTTGAATTTTGTTTGTGGAAATCAAGCCGGGCATTAGCCACCTTTGCGAATAAAACTCCTCAACTCTATTCAAATCCCATTTCTTCCCTCCAGCCTTCAAAACAGCTGTTCACCCACCAGCCTTTATCATCGCCATTCCAAATCCTAGACTTTTCTACCCCCGATAATCCACCCAAGCCCACATCCTTCAAATCCCTGCTTCCTCCTGAAAAGTCCCTGTAAATGTCCATGGCTTGCTGACCCTGTGTTCCCCACCCCATCCCTCTTCCTCCACAGTGTCTCCTAAATGTCACGTTCCCTCTGTTTTTCTTCCACTCTCGCCCCTCTTGTTCTCATGCCCCCCTGCTGGCGTTGTGTTTAGCTCTCATATGAAGCCTCGATAAGCTATACACAAAAAAAAGAAGAACAAGCTCAAATGAGCTAAATCCTCGTCCTCTTAATGATGACGTCATAAAAACGAAATGACGTCATTGTGATGTATCAGGTTTGCGATAAATTATCTGTGCTAATGCCCGGCTTGATATTCACAAACAAATTCAAACAGCTTGCTAGTTTCGGAGATAAATGGATATAGGGATTTCCATTAGGGGCAATATTATGACGTCAACTTCTTTTCTAGAAGAATTTCCAAAATCGGAGATGGTTACTGCCTGCGCGTGGCTTTCTGCATATACATTGGCAAAGTTTCACGAAGATCGATGAAACTCTGGGTTGTAAACAAAAAGTCAAAAATAGGAATGACGTCATAAAAATTGATTATGACGTCATAGTGATGTATCATATGTGCGGTAATTATCTCTGCTAATGCCCTGTTCGATTCCCGCAAACAGAATTCAAAAAGCTTGCCTAGTTCGGAGTAATTTTTAGGTGATTTCCATTAGCGGAGATATTTGACGTCATTAACTTTTTTTCTCGGAGGAATTTTCAAAATCGGAGATCGTTACTGTCTGCACAGAGTAATTTTTACATTTTATAAGCCACAGTTTCAGGAAGTTTCGATTGAAAACTTATAGCTGGCGAACAAAAAAAAGTCCACAAGAACAAACGTGAGTAAGACTTCGAGCATCCTCCACGAGGATCAAAAGAAAACTTAATGTGTACTTCAAAGATGCTCCAAAAGCTCAAAAACGTACTCGCACAACAGACACTTTTGATGGAAGGTTTCTCAGCTAATGTCAGTAAGATTCTCCGTGATAATTCTGATATACTGTGATTTCAAAATTTAAGTGCACAAAATTAAGTTTATAAATAATATAATTTATGTATATTGTAAGTTTATAACTTATAGATAAAAAAAAAATAGATCGAAGGAGAAACATGCGAGCAAGGAGGAAGAAGAGGGGTTCAGGAGCATCCAGAACAAAAAAATTACCCCCGTGGGGGTGACGGTCATCTCTATAATGTTTTTACTATCATAATCGATGAACCTTTGCCAGATATCTCCTAAAATGACAGACTAGATAGGTTTGAAAATGGCGACTTTCACAAACTTTTGTGAACTCGTGACCTTGACCCTTGACCTCGAATCCGGGAAAAAAATATGTCGTTGGTTATCACTCATCGACCTCTACCCACATACCAAATTCATCAAGATCGGAGTAAAAAGTTTTTCTTTGTACCGGGAGGTGTTTTTGACCATCTTCCATGTTACGTGGCGCGCCAAACGGCGACGGAAATCAAAAATCTGTCCATTAGATACGAAGATAATATTTTTTACTATCATAATCAATAAACAGTTGCCGAATATCTTGTAGAATGGCAGACTAGATAGGTTTTGAAAATGCTGATTTATAACTTACGTGACCTTGGTGACCTTGACCCTGACCTTGAACCCGGACAAAAGTTATATCGTTGTGCAAACACTCATCGACCTCACCCACATACTAAGTTTCATCAAGATCGGAAAGAAAAATTGTTCACGGACAGACGGACGTATGGACATTTGCGTCCGGGCTTATTAGGTCATCTCGGATAGAGATGACCTAAAAAGAGCGGCTTGCAAGTGTCTCGTCTGGAGCAGACGTTCTGAAGAGAGCGCTTACAGAGGAGTAAGATGCACACAAAGCTGAGATGCGCGCATTAAAAATCAGAGTGGGGTTGGAATTCAGGTGAGCACGCTGAAGCTGACATTTTTATATGATTACCAAAATCATTCTGCTCGTACTCGTGGAGAACCAAATAAAAAAAATTGTGTGAACCCCTGTTTATAACTTTCCTGCTCTAGTTATGATATTGCAAGTACAATGAAGCCAAAGCTTTTAATTAATCCAATTAACTACTTTGCACCTTCGATCTTGTTCATGTAGTGTTGCTACAACCAGTAGGGGAGCGAGCTTTTATGTTGAAGGTGGGATCGGGCAATGCATGCTGGGAATGGCATGGAGTTGGCCTGCATTGTTTGAACGCTATGAAGATTGAATTTTCAACCGACTTGCTCCCGAAAGTGGTCGCCTATTATCCCACTTCTGACACCATGTTTCACATGTCTGTACATGCCGACATGGAAGAAGGCATAATAGGTGGCATGGAAGCTCATCCTGTTTTTTTGAGCGGTGCAGACTGAAAGGATTCTTGTTGAAGCCCCGAGAAAGTGAAACTGCATCAGTCACAAGTTTTTCTATCTAGGGCATTTACTTATGAAGTAGGGAGTGAAGCCAGACCCTCAGAAAGTACAAGCTGGAGTGGAGATGCCTATGCCAATGGAAGTCCAGCAGTATGTTGCTTCATCGATTTGTTATGTACATCAGCAAGTTTTTGCCAAAGCTGAGCGTCCTCTGGCATCCTCTCAGCAACTGACTCAGAGAGATATTGTCTGGCACTGGACAGAAGTCCATGAAAATCTGCACTGCTGAGATCAAGCAACTCGTCACCCACAGCCCGTACTACATTGCTATTGCCCAGAGACTGAGCTCATCCTTCAAGCATATGCATCTGACATTGGACTGGTGATGCGCTACTCAACATGGTGAGTCAGTCATGTTTGCCAGTCGGGCCATGTCTTGCATGCAGAAACGAAATATGCACAATTGAGAAAGAACTTTTGGCTGTACAGTTTGGCTCGAGAAGTTCCACCAGTATACGTATGGCCAAGAAGGCGAGAGTGCCACACAGATCACAGACCATTAGAAATGATTGCCAAGAAGGATTGAGCTCAAGCTCCAAAACACTACAGGGATGCCACTGCAGATGAGGCTATATGAGGTGGATATTCAGTACAGGCCAGGCAAAAAATCTACTTGGCTGACACCTTGAGCAGGCGTTATATTTGCCAAATGAAGCCATCTCGGGATATCAGCAAGAGGATGTCAACATGCTGAACTATGTTCCCTGCTCCCATCGCACCCAGTCAGGATAAAGCAGCACATAAAGCAATGGTGAAACATTACAACTGCTGCAGCAAATGATTTCGAGATGGATGGCCAGAAAACAATCCGCTCTGTGCCTGAGGAAATTTGACACACACTATCACGTTTGCAATAGCTTGCAACACAGCACAGAATTGTTTATCATGATGAACACCTTGTCGTGCTACAGTCTCTTCACTTGTTCCTATAAAGTGCCTTATTCAGCTCACCTGGTGTGGAAATCAGCTTACGGGGAACTCACGAATGCATTTACTGACTGCATGAATGCCGATGTTTGGGACTTCATCCAGAAATCCGACACTTGTAGTGCAATGGCAGCCAAACAAACCAAGGAGACACTAAAGTCTCATGACATCTCACAATGTCCATGGGAGAAACTGGCCAGCAGACATATTTTACATTCAGGCCAAGCAAAACCTCGCTGCTTGTCGACTACTACTCAGGATTCATTCCAATTTCATAAGCTGGAGGACATGCGGCATCCACAATAATCCGCAAGATCAAGGCTCAATTTC
Organism: Eptatretus atami; assembly: GCA_035128595.1. NCBI lineage: Eukaryota > Metazoa > Chordata > Myxini > Myxiniformes > Myxinidae > Eptatretus > Eptatretus atami. The sequence continues at coordinate 17,390,461 of CM068964.1, read as the reverse complement.
AACCTACGACATACCGGACACTGTCATTTGCGACAATGGCTCCCAGTTGGTATCTGCGGAAATACGCAATTTTGCATCAGACTGGAGTTTCACTTCAGGACCTCATCGTCAGATACCCATTAAAGCAACGGCTCGGGCGGAAAATGCCGTCAAGATTGCCAAGCAGCTACTGAAACATGCCACACAATCCCAATCGCGTTACTTTACCTCGAGTTGCTTGACTACAGGAACACCCCATCTCAGGACACAAGTTACAGTCTGGCCCAACGCCTAATGGTTCACCGGAAATGAACATTGCTTCCAACCACCAATGCGCTGTTGAGGCCGTCTTTGCCTCAGCATGTAACAGAGAAGCTTGCATCCAATCAGCGTGGCCAAGTGCACTACTACAACCACTCTGCCATTGAACTGCCTCCATTAGTGCATTAATCAGTCCGTGCGATCCAACCGGCTGGTCATTACAGAGCGCGGAGGCTAGCTACTGTTGTGTGTCCTGTTTCAGAACAGTCGTATGAAGTTAGAATACCTGATTGCCGTGTGTATTTTCGGAACCAGAAGGCATCTCCAGCAATCGAGGGGGGTGATTGATGATGTTAATGGGTGTGATGCCTCGTCTGAGTTTGTGAGGCCCCTGCAGACGAGGTTCGCAATACCCCGACAGTGGTGTGTGTCTGATGGTATGACCAGCATTGAGCCACCTCCAGTCATAGATGAATGTGAGCCTCACCCTCGCGGGAGTCAGTGATGTATAATCAATCCGGTAGGCAGGCATGGTTGCAGACTTATACGTAGACATGTCAGGCTGATTGATTTGTCTTGTGATCCGTGACAGAGGGGAATTTAACTGTTCATTAGACTTTTTCTTATTGGTTATTTTCTTTTGTTGTTGGGTTGTATTTCTGTGTTGAATTGTTGTAAAGAAAAGGAGATGTTCCATGTCGTGTTGCTACAACCAGTAGGGGAGCCGAGGCTTTTTACGTTGAAGGTGGGACCGGGTAGTGCTTGCGGTTATGGCACGCGAGTTGGGCCTGCATTGTTTGGCATGCTGTGAGATTTGAATAACAAACGATTGCTCTCCGAAAGTGTCGCCTATATTCCTGCATGTACGACGTGTGAAACACATCTCCTCATAGTAAGTCCCACAATCCACCTTCTCTACCTTCTCCTTACTTCTTCTTTTCCCAACCTCCTTTCATTTCAAACCCCTGTTCAACATATAACTTTTTTCCTGTTTTATCCCTTATTTTTGCTTCCCTTTCTACTTATGTAACCAACCGACAGGTAATGACAAAAAAACAAAGAGACTGCGAGTCCTGAAGCTTACCTGGATCAGGAGCAACAAACAATCCCCCACAAACCCCCTTAAACCCTGATTTTTTTTCAATGCCGTGAACAAATTTTGATACATCACGGTGTGATGAAGGTCTGTGGTCAACTTTCATCGAAATCATGGGTGTTAGTTTCGAGAAGAGAGCACATACCCATTTGGGTTAAAAACCACCCATAGACCCCATAATGGGCGCAGTTTTGATGCGGTCAATATACCTTCGTTAGCATCAGATATGAAGCCGGTGGCCAATTTCATCAAAATGTGTGTTTGGTTCAAGCGATAATGATTGAAGTTTTACAGACGTCGCTCACTGACATACCTATAGAAACTGCTGAATCGCATTAAGCTTCCACACAGGAAGCCTGTTATAAGCATCACATAACCTGTTTAAATGAGGGACACCAAACAATGGCTTCCACACAGGTGTGGCCCAAGCATTAGTTCAGCAAATACCATCTCAGCATGCTTAGGGTCATGTTCTAAAAATTCTGCACAGACCTGGTTACCTATAATTTGGCTAGCATGACTGCAAGAGAGACCCCCCCCCTCCCAACAATGCCCCCATCCACAGAGCATGATGCTGTGGCTGCCCAATGTTTGGTATGAGTGTGATACTGATGTTATCCATATGCCATGGCCTTCTCAGTCAAGCGGATATGAACCCATCGCAGCATTTATGGGATATTCTGGAATGACGCGTGAGACAGCATTGTCCACTTCCATCAACAAACAGGATGTGATTTGATTGACTTTCTTGTGGAAGAATGATGCTGCATCCTCCTGAAGAATTCCACATCTGGTGGACTCTATGCCACAGCGCATATAGGCTGTACTGGGCACACGTGGTGGCCCAACGCCCTATGGCCTATTAAGTGACTTTACATGTTCCATTTTTTTGTACACACCGTTACTCCCTTTGCATGCATCATATAGGATAACCTTTACAAGAACATGTGACAGGTAGTATTCATCGCGAACGGAGTGAGCTTCATACTCAACGCGTGCACAGGAGAGAATAGAAACAACAACAAACAACAACACAATACCTTGGCAATTTGGAATCCGTGTCGTCGGCTATGACCCTTTTGCTTCCGGTTTTTGGCATTGGGGAATATGCGTCCCGGGAGATAAAGCATCGTCGGGGAGACATGAAAAGACCCAAAATTCAGATATGGTGTATATTTACATATTGATCGCTGATCCCGAATCCAGGCCGAAGTAACCGGAAATTGCAGCATCGAATGTAAGAAGAATTCTATGTCGCTCTAGGCTTTGGCCTATTCCATATTAATGTCCAGGGCAATACATTATTATGTTAGTGGTCATTGGAATTTCCTGGAGATTTCCATAAAGGAAAAAAGAGACTCGGTTACAATCTTTGTACGTTTTCATGCAGGTAAAGTAGGTACATTGAAAGGAAAAATTATATATTTGTCTTGTGGGATGAGGTCCGAGTTGTGTGGAGAGGTCTGATGAAGTCTGATTGAACCAATCAGCAAACTTAGAGTAGCAAATCAGCAAAACGTTTATTATGAGGTGGTCAACTTGCAGCACATGGTCAGCAGCAAATAATCCTTGGAGATAGATTTGAAACTCAAACGTCAACATTCCTTTGACCAATATCAATTTTTAAGTACTGTCAGACACCGCTATTCGTGGACCTCACGTATTCGCGATTTATAAAATGCAACCTGCTATGATATTCGCGCTCTGTGCTTCGCATATTCGTCGGGGGGGGGGGGTCTACATTTTCGCGCTTTTTCACGGACATATTCGAGGTTTTACGTTATTGTGGGCGTATTCATGGGTTTTTTTTGTGGGTGTATTCGCGCATTTTCGCCGCATATTCGTGGTCTTTCACAAGGTTTTTGATTTTCCCTCATGAATCACTATCCGCAGGCACATCCCCCTTTTTCCATTGAAACAATGCCCCACGAATCACGCATTCGCTATTCGCGGCATTTTCCAGGAACGTATCCCCCGCGAATCGCGGGGGCCGACAGGGTTTTTAAGCAATCCCATTCCTTGTGATGTGCAAACTTTCTGCTTACCTCACTCCTTTGTCACTCTTCTATCTTAACAGTAGATTCAAAATCACTGCATTTGTTTAATGTCACTCTTCCCTCCAGCCAATTACAATCTCATCTCATCCCCATATCAACTCATTATAGCTTGATTTGTAATACCATACTGATATCCTTTTACATTCCATATCAGCTATTCTTGCATTATTCTACAACCCACCCCATATAGTCGCTTCTTGTGTACCTTTCTCCTTTCAACCACCTATCTTTCTGTCTCATTTTTAATCTGCTTGTTTCCTATTACACAGTTTTGGTGTGTCATGCCTATACCCACCGTCATCCAGCCCTTCGTTGTTGCCTTGACCTCTGCGTTAGAAGTAATTCAATCAAATGAAAGATTTGATGAACACATGCTAAAATGTTTAGAGAGAGATATAATTAATATTTGTGCTTTACATTAAACTGTGTGTAAATGTAAAGACTTTTCAGGCACTACTGGTTGATCACAAGCATGCGTGACGAGTCGCCAGTGGTGACTTCTTAGATTTTGTTGTTTACAGCATTATGGTGGCTGGAACACTGTGCTATAAAGCTTAACTTGATGGATTACAGAGTAATTTTTTTGAAACATTGGAACCAGGAAGAAATCAGATTGATATCAAAACTTCACTGGTACATCGTTTTGAAACATGAAAGAAAAATTCAATATTCCAAACTTTTCACACCATGTGGACATTCTGTGAATGGTGACAACTTTGAAAATGATATGCACTTCTTGTGCAGCAACAAAAGCGTTTCTGCTTTTGAATTTAAGGTCAGATCCTTATGTTATAGTAAACAACACATTGATTGTTCGACGTCACCCTGACAACGGTTTGTCTCACGACTGCATTTGTAAGTGCGTTATCTTTTGACATCCAGAGAAGGTAATCAAAGTCAGAGAATGTGAAAGCACTGAAAGATGGCACCCTTTAAGACCAAGTGGAATTCGATGCATTAGTAGTCACACAAAAACGTTAATAAAAATATCGAGGACATTCTATGCAAACAAGTATTTGGAGTAAGAATTGTCTTACAATATATGTGATTACCTGTCCCTGCCGAATTGTAATGCTCTGCCAAAATCTCAGAGTAAATAAAAACCTTCATATAGCAGCAACTGCCGTTTGTTCTTCTGGCTGGAAAATGTGAATGTGATTTGTAACCAGGCAAACGGCCTTAACCCTGATACATCTCAACCCAAGTGATCGCCCGACTTCCTGACCCCTGCTATCTGCTTGGCATCACCAGGCCATTTGCAGTTAAAAATAAAAACTGCAAAGAGCTGGGAAAAAAAAAAAAGACACATTAATAAGTAATTCTAAAACGTGTAATAAATCGCCGGAACAGCGCCGATGCTAAAAGCATAAAGCAAACATACGAGTCATTAAAGTCGGTGCGAGTTGTTAGAAGTGCGGAGAGGCACGACAGAATCCTGCAAGATGGCTTAGCGGATCAATCTCTGTGATCCGGGATATAAAATTGGAATTCTAACTGTATAAACATCTCGTGTCATTGCCAAAAAACATCTGATAGTACAATCACGTGATTTTTTTTCTCAGCTAACACAACGGTTATATTGCTGATCAAAGCATTGAACACAATTTAGAATAAATATATTAAAAGTAAAGGTCATGAGGACCCAAGCACAGTGGCATGAGAAGGTTTCGACGACAGGAGGAAAGGCATGTTTATATTATGCTTGAAACAGCTTATGATGCCTACTAGCAACACATTCCGCCACGTCGTTAATGATGGTTTAAAACGTGCTTTTTATCGGCCATGATCGTCAGGTTTACCAACCTGACAGGCCAATCACATGCCCAAGGTGAAAAGTGCTTGAGATAGGTCTAAGACATGATCATCACTTTGTCATTGTGGCTGAATAACATCACGCTTAGCTTTGGACAAGAAAGCATGATTTGACTGCCGAGTTCCAGGATTTAGCAGCCGACCAAGTCTTGGGAAAAATCTCATGCATGCAAAGCCTCCTCAGAGTCCATGCAGCACAACTACGTTCAAGCATCATCACCATTTCGTCTGCAGGCCTCACCTGCTGGTGCCTCATTTTGAGGAGCGTGGCTATGTCGCTGATGCAGTGCCCTGTTACCAGTAAGCTGTACTCATTTTCTGACCTCAGAATGATGATGCTAAATCAACCCACCTGGTTATTGTCAACGCGTGAGACGGAGCACAAACTGAAGGACTCCAAGATCTTAACCAGCCACATTGACCGTGAAACTCTGTTCAATGCAAAAGCCATCTCTGCGAATGACAGGGAGGTAAGGTCGTCTTCTTCTTAATAGGCCACAATTATTCCCACGTTCTTTGTGCGGTTGGTCGGGAGGGCTTGCCCAAGTCTTTCACAAGCTGGCTAACATGCCTGACATTCGACTGAGTAGGGATTCATTTGTGTAATTTTCATGGTCGAGATAGCGTCGCCTAATATTTGCGAAGGGACACCGTGGATCTTTAGCCACCAGCGAGTAATGCCAACAGACGGGATGCCCCATTTCACGTCGATCTGATGCGATGGACAACATGTGATGAATCTCATCTGCCTGTGAAACCACAGCGGATGACAGTTTATAGCGGGTACGGGATTTGAAACCCAGACCAGACAGCCAAGAGATGAGTGTGTTACCTCTAGAGCGAGCGCGCTATCTGCACCCGAGCGGAGGGAAGGATGTAGTTACCCATGCCATGAAGCAAAGCGGCGGTTAAGACTTGTCATCTCTCTGGTGTCTGTCTGTCTGTCTTCGTCTGTGTGTTGCATCTATGATCAGGAACTATTTAAGTTCAATAATTATATATTGTGAACACTGCATAACATGAATGAACACAAACCTGCAGTTTAGCGTGCTTGGTGCTGATTTGGTAATTGTACAGAATCTCGTCTGATCACACGTCACACAGAGGAGTCGGGTAATTTTTACTTGCGAAATAATTTTTTGCAATATGTTGGTTTACTGTCTGCCTGCCTGACAGTCAAACAAAATTAAATCTATCCAAACAGAAGATGGTATGTTTTTAGGATGTTCATAAAGACAACACACAACGGCACAAAATAACTAATTTAACGTGTTAAATAGGTGGTGTAAAAGATGTGTATCAACACCGGTAAACCTCGGAAAACAATATTTTTCGGACACCCTGAAAACTTTCATCTTATTTTCAATTTAATTAACAAACTTGAACACTATAAAACAACAAATCACCTTCTTCCACTTTCCAAAAACCTCCAGTTTGTAGCAACTGGACAAAATATGTTGTGGCGGCGTTCGGTGGCGAATAAACGAGCACGAGGTGGAGCAGTGGAGTCGTCTCCCACCGAACCACCAGAATTTAGGTCATAACCCTTGGATAACTCCAAGGTCAACGGGTCCTTTGTGGACCGTGGTCGCCAAATATTTTAACGGCATGGGGAAGGGTTAATTGACCTAATTTCAATATACCTAAATACCCACGTATTCCAACTACCGCCGGGAAACCCACACCTCGGCTGACTTTATCCGAATCGAAGTCGCTATCACCGACTCGATCCGCGTGTAACCGAGCGGAGTTTACCAAAAGCCGCGCCGGACCAATGAAAACCTACGGCACGAACGGCCTCACTAATTCACAAACGCACCTTGCTAGGCCAATGAAGGAAAGCACAGAAAACGAGCTGGTACATTTAAACAGGTGGTTATTTATAAAGAATAATCGGGGAGGGAGCACATAAGAGCAGAGTTATCCGAATAAAAGGCAGCAATGCTACAATGAGACAAGAAAAAGCACTTAACAGTCTACTTACAGGACGGCGCCACACACACCACACCAACACACCACACAACACACACACACACACACACACACACAAAATAAATGGACCTCGTGGCCGTCTATTTTTCGCCTTTCAGCTCGGAAGGAAGGCGAGCTGCAGGGCAGGGGTCCTAGCCAGCGTACCTGTCCCCGCCTCGTAGCGGTCACACCGACCACGGGACCACTGGTGGGACTCGAACCACGACCCAAAGTCCCGCGCCCACGAACCGAGACCGCCCTCAACTACGAACCACCACTGTCTTCAGACTGCACCAACCACCACACACGAAAGTCTGCCACGACGACAGACTGCTCAGAATCTGTCCTACGATCCTCCTGTCTGCCGTCCTCTCGTCTCCCACAACCACTCTGCCATCCTCAACGATCACCCGTTCTGCCGAAAACTGCCCTCACAACCATTCTACCTCCTTTTTGGTGGGAGGGGTCTCTTCTCCTCCCACTCGAAACCCTGATTGGACAAGGGGCTGTCGGATGACTCGTGGTCGACCTCCCAATGGCTGGGGTGTGCGTGTCATGCTCGCCCTTTCGCTCATTGGCTGGAGGAAACGGTCCATGCCTGCTTTTGGAGCGAGCCTCGACCCGAACGACTGAGGCTCCGCCCACGCCCTCAGCCAAAAACACGTAGGCCAATGACCAGTGGATGCAGGTGACGGTCCGTTTTTGTAGTGGATGTAGTAGTAGTTGATTGCTAAAAAGATAATTGTAAAAAATTTAACCCTGACTACACAATAATCGTAAGCGGCACACATGTAATTCCCCATAAGGCAAAGGGGGATTCTACACTGCTAACCACATACTTATCGCAATAATTAAGCTTAAGGGACTCTGGACTGTTTGTAGTGCAAAACAAGGTTTCCAAATCCGTAACAATATTACTGCATTACGCCATCTCGACCAATCAAAATTTTCCACCACTCATTCTCAGCATTGGGGAATATAAGATTTAGACAAAATCACGGCTTGTAAGGAAATATAGATCATGCTGCAAAAGCCAAAAGCAAGAGTTGAAGACCCCTCCATTGTCCTTTTTTTCAGATGATGGGGTAAGGTGTTCTACGAAAGTAGTATATATGTATATATATATATATATATATATATATATATATATATATATATATATATATATTATATATACTGCTATATCCCAATGCTATACACCCCCGCAGCTACCGGACCAGGTTTTCATTCACTTTGGCTGTGAATTCATCGCGATAGCGTAGACAGGATCTCATGTGTGTACTATGTGGTGAACGTCTTTATAGTTGTTGAGAATCTGGGAAGGCTTTGAAACAGCGTAGCACTTTACCTTGTGTAAATCTTCTGTTGGGGGTTTGCTTTATGCAGCTTCTTTCGGCTGGAGGAGTGTGGGAGGAGTCATATATATTATACTATATATATATATATAATATAATATATATATATATATATATATAATATATATATACATATATATTTGTGTGTCTGCCATAAATTAACATGGAGTACTAACATGTTAAATATTGTAGAGATACATGCTGTTAAGTGTCATCAAAATGCACGTGGCGTCAGCTCCTTTTGGAGCGCTGGCAACGTAAAGGGCAAACTAATCGTTTTGGCCGACCTCATCTCTCATTGTTCTGGTTCCACCTGGAGGAATTGGAGTATACTAAACACCTGAAAGGTGAGAATGGCACAAAGCAGGTCTTTGATGGATTTTTAAAACACCAACATCCAGGAAAGGCAGCATATATGTCTGTGCGTTACGTGCGGCAGAGATAATTAGGAATGGCAAATGGGCAGATGATGTGAGATGATATGAGTTGAAATTTGGAAGCAGGTATTGTGGGAGCATAACTCGACAGACACAGCAAGTTATTCCATTCCACAGGTAATTAAAGAGCGCCAAATGAATGCCCGCAGGTGCGTAGAAGCCCGAGACTTTCACAGCAGTTGACAAAAAGGGAGTTGCTGAGGTGCGAGATAGATGATGGTTGAAAAAGATAATGAGATGGGATAGACTGGCTAGAGGTGGCGAGAAGATACAAAAACCAGGAGACCACCAACCAGTTTTCTATGCTGAGGAAAACAGTAGGCCCTGTACAACAGCTCTTGAGGTCTTGCCTGATGATTCAGAGCCTACCGCCTCCACTGCTTCACAAGCATACATCAAGATGCAGGTGCACTAGCCCATAAAGGAGAAATATACTTCATTGTGTTTTGAGCAAATGATTATTTTGCTGTGCAGCTGTTTACAGAATTAAGGAAAAACTTTATCTGATGCAGAATGCTCAGTCTCACCTGGGCTTTGGCAGCCAGCTTTGAGATGCTAGTCATGTTTATGGTGGACTCAAGAGTTTCAAAGGAACTGATCTTCTTCCAGAGCTTATCACATACGTAAGTAGATGGGGTGTGATTGACACTCTTTGTGCAAGAAGAAACTGTGAGAATATGGGCTTACCTGGATAAAAGTCATGTTCTGCGGAATTGGACCAGCTTTATTGATATTTTCCCAAACGAAGTCATAAAATCAATTTCAACAGGTATGTACATCCATACATTTTATTAAGTCCCTGTTGTGCTGCAAGTTGTGTGTTCTCTGAACCCTGCTTTGCACTTTTTTCTTTCATTATTTTGATTTAATTTTATATGAAATCAATCACAATTCAGCCTCGACGTCCGTCCATGCAATTATTGTTTTCTCTGGAAACCGCTTAAGCTGATTGACATGAAATTTTCACCATCTGTGCGACGGGTATTACATGCAGAATGTTTTAATGATAACTGTGACGTCATAGGTCATGTGGTATGGAAGCCTTGTTGGAAAAAAGGAAACCATCTGGACCTTTGTATCTCGAAACCGCTGCATGGAAAAAATTGAAACTAGCAATGTCAAGTACTTCCCCATGGGAAAATTAAGTTTGTGATTTTTATGATGATGTCACTAGGTGGCTCCGTTATGACATCTCATCGCATCCGTCGAACGCTTTTTGCGATAGTTTGAAAATTTTTGAGGGTCATCTAGGACTAAAATTGTAGGGAGGAAAAGAAAATGCATAACACTCATCGATCATGTGATTCCAGCATGCCCATCTTGTTTTTTTTTTAAACATAAAAACCCTCAAAAAATCTTGTTCTCTGAAACGGCTGAACAGATCAAGGCGAAACTGACAGGTTATGCATCGCCGATCCACTAGGAACAAAAAGTTCTCCCATCTGTGATGTCATAGGGCACATGGTTCGCAGTCATATTGGATTACCCTAAAACCTGTAAAAAAATTAATCTTCTCCAGAACGGCTCTGACAGATCAAGGGAAACTTCACCCACATGCTCCCCAAGCCTTGGGAGATACCAGGGTGTTCCAAATAATTAATAGGTCACATGGTCTTGGCAGCCAATTGAATTGACAAAAATATTTTTTTAAGTCTTTCTCTTGAAACCGGCTCCATCAATCGACGTGAAACTTCACAAATATGATCTAGTAGTCATAGCGAATATATATTTAATGTCAACCTGATCACGACACGTGAGTCTGGCAGCCAGAATTATTTTAATTGTTTTTTAATCTGGTTCAGGGAATTAAAATCAAACTTTGAACAATAGTATAATGATGTAATAAGTGGGGTGGGGGCATACCTGGTTGATGTCGCAACATCAAAGAGTGCCCTTCAAGTTTGTCTATGAACAAGCAGTCATTAATGAACACAGAGAATTGTTCCCAAGATGTTGTGTGGGAACACCGGCCTCCAAGGAGCCATAAAGCAGCCTACATGCTTTTCTGCATTATGATGAGAAGTCATCAGCCAGCACGCAAAAACGCCCTTGAATGCCACGCCAGACAGCTTTGCAAGTCGTTTCCATGTGGCAGTAGTAGGGGAAGGAGGGTGCAGAGAAAGGATTGGTTGGCACTCTCACTTTGGAAAAAATAAATACTGAAGCTACATCTTGCCTTGTAATGGACAGTCTATTGTTGAGCCACTATCGGTGTGTGGAGGGGAAGCGAGAACACACACCAGAGACTGACATTAGCCACCACAAGCTTTCGGAGAAAGTGGACAGGTTGGAGATTCAGCTTTGAGATGCGCGGTATTGTGTCATGTTTTTGCAGACATAGTCGAGGTCTGTGGAGAAAAGCTATACAGAATGAAATGGAATAAAATGGAATAAGGGGTAACACAACGCCCAGATAGAGGTGAATCAAAGTGAGTGAGATCGAGGAAGACGGGGGAAAAGGATGCATGGGGGTGAACAAGCTGCCACACAGCTGAATGAGACATTGAAAAGAAGAATGGGAAAGCTGGGATTGAAACAGAAAAAGAACAAAACCAAATTCGACAACTAACCAAGGAAAGAGGTGAGGGAATGGGGCGGGGTCACAATAACCTGTAAAAACGGAGTGCTTGTGGATGGGGTCATTTGGGGAAGAAGAGATCATAAGTATGGCATGGATACCCTGAAGGTAGTGTCTCGGAACAAGCTGTCACCTTAGAGGAAAATGGACTGAACAGATTGGAAAATTCGGTTCCGTGGGTGGAGAGAAAAGAGGAGCAAATGATGGAGATGTGACAGTGAGCCTGAATTGCTGGGAGTTTACAATCGCAAGCGAGTTACGAGCAGGCCACGTGTGCCTTGCAGGACCTGGAGGGACAAAGCCAAGAAAGGGTAGAGGTGCAGACCAAAGGGAGGCGTAGAATACAGAGAGGCATTCAACCGTCTGTGATGTGAGAGTAGAGGCCTAGACACTCAGCTTAGTCCAAGAGAGCTCAATTATTTTAAGTGCCTTGCTTTCCATAGCAATCAAGAAGGGCAAGTGTGAAGCAGGGGAATCCATCCAAAGGGGGACAGCCAGTACTCCATCAAGTCTGAATAAAGGTCTTGGAGTTTGTCAAAAGTTCAATCGCCAGAAAAGACCTTGCATGATAAAGGATGCCCAGTTGGGGACTACCTTGAAGGCCATCTTGGAAATATGGTCTGCTCCAAGAAGATCAGGGCTACTTGCGGTTAGGCCCAAAAGTTGAGCAAATATTATTGTTTCGTATTCTCACTTCCGAAAGGACGATGTTTATGGCAGGCTTTGGAGAGAAACCTTATATTTCCTCAGTTGCATTGCCTTCAAAGCTGCTAAAGAAACACCTGCCTCCCCACAGTCCTCCTTGTGCTATTGCCAAGAGGGGATATTGGCGGGATAGCTGCCAGAATAGATGCGAATTAACCTGCTTGCATCAGGATAAGGACAGAATTGTTAAAAGCATTCTTTACAAAATCAATATCAGTGTGCGCAGGAGATGGTGACACCACTCCTGAGTGCAATAGCAGATCCAATACCTTAACAGTGTCTCCTGTATGAATTACCTGACTCTTACATATTTGCCGGCTCTGTCATTACAGCCAACCCTGATTTCAATCTTAAGGATGATGTATCAGGAAGTCCCAATGGGCGAAGAAGAGCAGGAGAGGTTAGCAGGAAAATATAATCATTACCAGCATCAATAACAGAATTATGAACTCATTTGGGAAGATCAGATTGCAAAATTAATCAATGAGTCAGGTGCCTGATTCCTCAAAGAAGCCTTGCGATGGAGACATGGCTGACAGTTAAGTTATTACATGTCCGAGAAAAGAGAGTGGTTGGCTAATCGACAGGTCCATGTTTGAGCAAAGGAAAGTGAGGATATGGAATCAGCATCATAGCTGTAAAGTGAGGCGAAGAGTGGAGGTGGAGGTGGGGGGGAGGTTACAACAAATGGAGGAAAGCATTTAGTTACAGAGGTGTAGGGGAATCCAGACATACGTATTAACAAAAGGTAGGATGGCATTAACAGAGGCATGGCTGGATGAATGATGGAGTATCTGAAAATGACCACCACCACCCAGACAGGAGGTAGGCTATCAAATCGTTAAGAAATACTACCCAAGAGCAAACAATATCTGGACGAAGCAGCCCAGCAGGGTGCGGAAAGCAAAGTCGATGCGGACAATGATGGTGGAGGGAGGCAGCAGGCAATGGTAGAGAAGCAGGTGGTGGGATGGAGGAGCGGCGAGAGGGGGAGGTGGAAGAGACATATTGTTCAGGTGAGGGAGAAAAACAGAGTTAGGGGCTGACAAAGGATGAATTGCTGGAAATCTGTTACAAACCTGAGAATGTACAGTTGATTTAGCCTTCTTCTTTTTCCTCGTTCAATCATTATCTCGCTTGTTGTGCCACACTGTCAACTCATTGCCTTTTTGTCCTCAATGTTTTTGTCCACTCCTTTTCCATGAGCCTAGATCTCATATCTAAAAACAAAAAACCTGAGAATGACCAAATTATGCAAGAATGTTAAAATGTGGTACAAGTATATTTTTGCTTCCACCCTGTAAATATGCGAAATCATAGTGTGTGCACGATTTAACCAAAACAAACATTTCAGACAGCTACGTAGTTGTTGTGTATATGCGTTAATAATTTTCATGTCTATGCTGCCCACCCAAACCTTACAGGCATCCTCCGCTACCTCGCAAGCTTGATTACAGGCCTGCTTTCTTAGCAACGAAACATTTTATCAGTTTCACCCCGCGTCCACCTTACATCAAAAACATTTTGAATCAGACAAAATATATGTAATCGTCATCAAACAAATATCTTTGATTCTATTTCAGGAAAAAGGAAAATCCCACATCAGGAAATTCTTGTTCTTCTCTACAAAGCCCTAATTCCACTCCCATCTCGACTATGTGGAAATATTCAAAATCTAACACAAATTTGAAGCCACCCAAAACCGAAGCTTTGCATGTCTGTTTTGGCGGCTTTGTAAGTACACCAGTCTCCACTCCTTCAGGTGGAGGCCCCTGTCCCTCCATTGGCGAAGTCTCTCGGCTGAAATTCTGGCTAAAACTATATCTGCTATGGCAACCACCCAGGTTAACGCCGTTTTTCACAGATTGTTAGGAATACCCATGCACTGGGCAAAACACCCTAAATCTCCTCCTTTTCGTCTAGCCTGAATGAGGGCATAAAACAAAAATGGGTTTGGACTCCTTACCGCTAGAATCCTGTTTAAAAAGTACAATTTCCCCTCCCCCCTTGGACTTGTTTCATTGCCCTCAAACATATCTGGATTTATGGCGGGAAACCGATAAGGACAACCCTCTTTTGGCTTGGCAACAGGCGATCGGTATAATCCACTAGGTTTTGATGGAATTCCTCCACGTCTATACAAGATGGCTCCAGTCACTTCCCTCGTCGAGAACAGCTGCTGCAATTGCATCCCCCGATTAAGGTGATAGAGGCCAATAGCTTTTCCTACCACCTCTCTGTGTTCTCGGCTGAACTCTTTGCCATCGTATTTGCGCTGGAATGGGATCAATTGATTTGAATCCACCCAGTGCCGCTTATCTTTTCTGATTCGCTTTTCTGCACTTTGAATGCAATTGAATCCCGACAGGATGGATATAGATATGACTTGGTTCTTGAGGTATTGCATCTGCATCAACACAAACAAATTGGAGGGGATTGCATGGTCAACTGTGTTGGATCCCTGCTTCATTGTGCAATGGCGCCGGAAAATGCGGCCTGTGACCTGGCGCGTTAAGGCATGCCCTTTAAACTTCAGTGTGTACTCAAATCCTTCTGCGCCAGTTCAGAAATTGTGAGTTCTGGCAAGGACCAGATTGCAAAAAAATATGGCAATCCCGGTGGGACGCCAACATTAAGGAAGTTTTGTTACACGGGTGAACTCGGTGGAGGTTCCCCCCAGTGCGGCTAACCCAGCTTCCTGCAGATTGACCGGGTAGCTCTCTTCAGTGTTAAGACTTGGCCACTGTCATCTTAAATTCTACCCCACAGAGCAGAGATGTCACTCAAATGGGGACCTGCGATTCTTGGACGGGAACCCACAAATTTGTACCTATTTTAGCTCACCGCCTGGAACATCGTTCTGGGGAGCTTATGAGAGATAACGCATCGTCCATCCGTTAGTCTGTCAGTCCGTCTGTCCTTCATCCATCTATAAAACCTTTCAACTTCTTCCCCTCTGAAAACTACATACGATTTTGATGAAACTTTCACCACAATGTCAATCACAGCGTGTATGTACCGAAGTTTGCTCATGGCATTAAAACCAGAAGGTGTGTCAAAGCCACCAATGCTCCTGTTATACATTTATCGTTTTTAAATACGAGTTATAAATATTTTTATAAGCATTGCAGTGGTTCTGATCCAAATATATTTTAAAAGCAATATATGTATTTGATATTTGTAATCCAGTAACAAAGACAAGTTGACACAATTACGCCGAACAAGAAGGTATATACAGAATTGTGCTAAGACATGGAAAACAGCACCTGCGTTTCCATAGGCACCCACATTAGATGACGAACTTACGTCATGGACGCAATCGTCTCCACAGTCTGTACCTATGCACCAAATATGAAACCTGAAGTGGAAAACGTTGGCATTAGAGTGCGACAGTATACGGATGCGAAAACAGCATCCTTGGTTGCCATGGCAACCATTAGATGCACGAATGTATGTCATGACCACACCGTCTTCCACAGTCTGTACCTATTGTACCAAATGATTAAACGTGAAAGTTGAAACTTTTGCGAGTTTAGAGTGCGGGACAGTAACGGATGGAAAACAGCATCCTGGTTGCCAGGCAACCACTTTAATGGCTAACGTTATGTCACGGACCCCACACCGTCTCCAACAGTCTGTACCGATGTACCAAATATGAAACGTGAAAGTTTGAAAACTTTGGGAAGTTAGAGTGCGGACATGTAACGGATGGAAACAGCATCCTGGTTGCCATGGCAACACTTTAGATGCGCTAACGTATGTCACGACACACCGCCTCACAGTCTTGTAACCTATGTACAAATATGAAAACGTGGAAAGTTGAAAACTTTGGGAGTTAGATTGTGCGACAAAACGGATGGACGGACAGACAGACAGACAGACGACGAGCGGACGACACATAAACGCCCGATATATATATAACTGTATATATATATCGGGCGTATAAAAAAATAAGTGTGGAGATAAAAACATTAGAAAAGAAAAAATAACTTGCCACCAAAAACTTTAACATTTGCACGCTCAACGCCGGGGGGTTATCGCTATTTAGCTCTCTGTCTCTTCGAACAGGCGAGCAAAAATCAGCCTATGAAGTGGGTTCTGTGGGGGTTTGCCCCCCCAAAATAGCGTATTTGCTTTCTTCTCAGAAACTACACATGCAATTCAATGATGAAACTGACCACAACCTTCATCACCGTAATGTACTAGTTTGTTCACGCATTTAAAAAAAAAAATCGTGGTCGGTGGGGGGGGGGCGGGGGTCGACAGAGGGAGTTTATGGGGGGGGCTGCCCACCATCCCAAAGAGATATTTGTTTTCTTCTCAGAAACAACCACACCACAATTCCAATGAGACGACCACCCCTTCATCATCCATTGTTATACCAAAGTTTGCCTTCATGACATTAGACTCAACTGCACCTGGAATACTGTATCTTTCCCACTTGAAAAGCTAGGAGAGGTTTCTGGCAAACCTCGACTCTGCATCTGCTGGGACAGGCCAGGAAGCATTGGTGCACAAATCCTGAAAACCTGCTCTGCTGCTCTTGCTCATCCACTTTTCTGCTCTGCTTTCAACTCGATCATCTCTCTGCGCGCAACCCATCTGCTGGGAAGTTAGTCAACATTACTGCAAATACACAACATGGTGAAAAAAACGGACCTTCTTAACTGCAGGCCTATTCGCCACATTTCCATTTATACGCAAAGGTCATGGAATCCATCAATGCAGTTGACAGCAAATCCTTCCATTTCTCCACGCGACAGCATGTCAGATCAATCATCAGTTTGGTTTCAGACCTGGTCCTTCTACCTGGTACGTGCTGCTTCTACTTCTCACACCAAGGATTGAAAGTCCTCAATTCTCAGACATGAGATCAGAGCCATTTCTCTGGGACATATCGAGAATTGTTAAGCTCGAGCGCATCCGACTTCCTCTCTAAAACTCTCTGCTTAATGGGCATCCAAGGCCACCTCCTCTCATGGAATCCCAAACTTCCTCCCACTCCTGTGGTGAGGAATTACGCTCTTAACAGGATACTCTCATTCTCCTCTCTTTCCTGTCAAGATGAGTACCCCAAGGCAGTGTCTATCATCTTCATCAGCGATCTTTTCTGATTCTCTGAAAATCCTGCTTTATCTCTTTGCTGATGATTCCTGCTGCCATGTATTATTCATACTTCAAGACAGGTGTGTTTGCCAGCAGCCTCCGCTTCCTTCTCTGGAGACCTTGATAGAAATCAGGAGCTGATTTAACACTTAGAATATGCTTTTTTCCGACCCAATACAAGTCCCAACACACTCACCCTGTCTCTCTGAAAGGACCATCTGTCAACCCCTCCGATCTGCTTCCGCAAACAAACCACTTGAAGAAGTAATGTCACTCAAATTTTGGCCTCACCATTAGCCATGATCCGTTTAGACAGACTATATTTCCAAGTGGCTCGCCTCCAAGCCAGCCATTGACTGGCATCCTTTTGTCGCTGCAAGATCTTCCTTGTGCAACAACTAAATGTTGCGACAACCTACAAGGCCTTCATTCAGAGCTTGATGGGAGTACTGCTCCCCCCTTTGGGCTGGCATCCGTGCCCTCATGCCTTGCCCTCTTGATACCGTGGAAAGGCAAGGCCCCAAAAAAACATTGGGATCTCCCACGATGAAGCTGAGTGTCGAGGCATGCTTACTTTTGCCATTAGAGCAGGTTTGGTTGGCCTCTCTGTATTTGACTGCCTCCTCTTTGCCCGTCTTGACACATCTGCCCTCTTCTTGGGCTCTGCCCTTCCCAGGTCCCTGCATGAGGCGGCTCACAGTCTGCAGTAAACCCTCCTTTTTATTAAACTCCCAAAATCCAGGCCTCACTGCTCCACTTCCACTCATTTGTTCCTCTTTTCTCTTTCCTGTGGAACCAACTTCCCCAATCGGTTCGTTCCCATTCTTCCCTCCAGGCCTTCAAACAGCCATTCCCTACTACCTCAGGTCACCCCCTCCCCCAATTCATACTTATGATCTCTTCACCACAAATTACCCCATTCCCAAAGCACTTCCTTTCCCAGTTTTGTGATCCCGCCTCCACCCCTTTTCATCGTTAGTTGTTGGGTTGCTTTGTGCCTTTTTGTTTCATCCCTGCTTTCTCTTCCTCTTCGTGTTGTTTTTTGTTTTCATTTTTTTTTTTCCCAAGGCCCCCTTGTTGTGCCAAAAAACTTTGTTTCCCAAAACCCCCCCCCTTATGTCTTTCTCCTCTCCCCCCTTAGATGTCACTCTCACGTCAACTCATGCTGTTGTGTTTCCCCCTTTCCATTTTTTCCTTTCCAATCTGCTCTATCTTTCCATGAACCTCGATCATGTATTACAAAAATTACATAAAATTGCAATATGTCGAGGACTGTGATAACCATTTGACGTGTGGAATTGAGACTCAAGCCGAGCTGACTGGTGGAGCGCCTCATGGCTTCTCCTTATCTTTTTGAAAGCTCTGATGGGAATTCAGAGAGCCTTCTTATCAAACAGCCGAATCAACTGGTAAGTACCTCTGGAAGCTCGTGGTACCATTTGAAGGGGAAAAAATGATAGTACATATCACTTTTCACACTGTTCAAGGCAGAGTTTATTAGTTCCATCTCTGTCAGTATGGTTGGTGGCTTGCTTCAATAAGTTTGGAATATACATATTAACTGAGATATTCGAGGTTTAAACATAAATAGACAAACAAACTGTGCTATTTTGTTACGGATTTTGGAAGCTCTTGCACACAGACAGTCAGCAGTCCCAAAGTTTAGTTAATTTTCGTTAAGTATATGTGTTATAGTTTAGAATCCATCCCCTGTGACTCGAACGGGAATTTCATGTGTTGTGCGCTGCGAGTTATTTTGTAGTTAGTTTTTTTTTATAATTCCCCAACAACAACATTCCTGCTCGTTCGCCACCCAACCAAACCTCGTGCACCGACTCCATATCACGTGTTTTTGGCTGAACCGTGGGCGGAGCCTCCATCGCCTCAGATCCGAGGCTCGCTCTGAAGAAGGCAGGGAGTGCTTCCAGCCAATGGACGAGAGCGTGGCAAAGCCGAGGCGCTCCAGCCAAATGGGAAGCCAGAGGCCAGAAACACTACAAGAGCTTCTTCGGGGGCGGGCCACCGACACCCACCCGTTCCAATGGGAGCAGAGTTACCTCAGGACGGACCCTCCCACCTCACAGGAGGTTGAATAATGGTCTGTGTGATCCGTCATGCGGTCGCTTCTCGTCTTGGTCTGCTGGCCATCTTCCGTCTTGGTGTGCGCTCGGGTCTGCCGCTTCGTCTTGTCCTTGGCGCTTGTCGTGCGAGGCTGTCCGTGTGGTTCGAGTTCCCACCGTGCGTGGTTGAAGCGTCGATCTTCTCAAGCCCTTCCACAAAGAATCCCGCAGCTCCACAAGGGCAGGTCGGCAAGCCGTGCAAACGCGGCCAAGTACGACAAAACTCTGACCTCCAAGCCTGTCTATCCCCTTTGGCAGCGAGGAGTCAAATAAAAGACCAAATCGGGTCCATTTTCTTTGGTGTGTCTGTCAGCCGTGGCGCCGTCCTATAAGTAGAAATTGTATAAGTGTTGATTGCTCATTGTACATTTCCTGCATATTCGTGATTGCAGTCTGCTCTGTGTCTCCCTCCCTATTATAAATAAACCCCTGTTAATGTAACCAGCTCATTGCCTGTCGTTTCTGTCATTGACCCAGCACGGTGCGGCGCTTGAGAAATAGTGAGGCCGTTTGTGCCGGTAAATTGTCATTGGACCGGCGCGGCTTTGGTAATTCCGCTCGGTTACGCCGGACCCGAGTCGGGGTAACAATGACTCGGTTCGGACAAAAGCCGGCCGATGGGGTGTGGCTTTTTTCCCCCGGTTTAAGGGGGGGTTAGACGGCGTGGGCAGTACTTAGGTAAATTCGAGAGACAAGTGGACCCTTACCCTCAACACCGTTGAAATATTGGCGACCACGGTTCTTTAAGCGACCGTCGACTCCGGAGTTATCCGGGATGACGACCTTTCAATTCCAGGTGTTGTTTGTCCGCGTGGGAGACGGCCCGACTGCTCCGTTAGCGCGTCGTCCTCGCCACCGAACCCGGCACCACAACAATATAACCATCAAACAAATGCTTCCCTTTTAGACGATATATCCAAGATGCCTCACAAGCCATCTCAGACCCACCCATTGCATTCAGAGTCTGCACTACTTCACCGGCAAACCATCACCTATTACACCAACCCTACCAACAGAACCACCAATCATTCAAAAAACTTTAAAAACGGGATAACTCAAAGGCCGTGCAAGAAGCACAGCAAAACTTACTTTCTGTGAAAATGGGCAATTTCACAATCCCATGCACAAGTGATCTCACAGCTGAGAATGTTGATGTTATGCACATTAAAATGTGTCTCTGTGTGATAAAAGGCATGCTCATGCCGGACTCCGAAAACAAGCCTTATGCGTGGACAAAAGCCTTACTACGATGGTAGCAGCGAAAACGCATCTTGTGTTGTATTCATCATAGTCTGTTGTCCATTTCATGGCATGCATCTGGCACACACAACTCAGCGAAGTTTGAAAGTTTACATATTGATGGTGATGATGCAGGTAACAGAAAATTATTCAGGCTGATGCTTAAAATCAATCCAGGCCACCATCCTTTTTCTGACAAACAAATGGATCGCTTGTTCACGTGACAGGTGAGCTTTGTAACGTTTTCAAATATGTACCTTGTCTGCTCCTGAGAGCACACAGCTTGGTTAAAAGAAGTGAGCAGAAAATTGCTAATACAATAGTTTTAAAATATAATAACCAAAATCTGAATGACATAATATGTAAATTAACAACAATAAGATAATGAGAAAGCATCTGAAAATGCAAAGCCCATCCGCTTTGTTTTAGTCTTCTGTCTTCTGTCTGGCTAAACGTTACCTTTGACCTTTTGGACCATTTGACTAAAAATTATTTAATTTGTTTAAAAATATGCTCAAATGATGTTTAAAATTTCAGCGTCAATTTGATGAAAATTGACGATTTTATGTCATGCTGACTGACCTTTGACCTTTTTGACCAAATTAGTAATTGACTTCTCCATATTTCTCATAATAAAAGCTTTGTTAAAAATTTTGATGACATAAGCTCCAAATGGTAAAAAAAAAAAAAAAGTTACGGCCCAGGACAGACGGGACAGACACACATGCACAAAGGAGTGAGTGCAAAACCCCGTCTCCAGCTGCGCGTGGGACGGCCCTAATAATGTTCAAGTGCACTCATAAAATTTAATTTATGTTGGTTGACCTTAGCAATGGAGGTCATGCACATGAAACATTGCGAACCAACCTGGTCAGTTTTTTTACAGTGCAGAATGTTACATTGCCAGACACCAATCGCATTCTTAACATAGCAAGCGGTGTATCCTCCGTTCAAAGGAGCTCCAAGAAGCCCAACGCACTTGCTCCGTCAGTGCAGTATTCCTTATCTGGTGTCTGCCTAAAAGGCAGCTTCAGTACCACTGAAGCAGTTATTGGCAAGTGGGTATACTGGGCGGTTTGCCATTGCTTTCCCAGCAGTAGTTACAGCAGGAATTTGAATTTGTTGAGGGGGCCGGTGATAGCTCACATACTCTTTGGAATGGCACCGTGGATCTTTAAACGCCCACCAACTAAGCTGGTTTAACGTCGTTACGACGGAGGGTACACATTGATGCCTTGCCTGCCTGTAAAACACAATTTTAGCTGCATTAGGATTCGGAACCCAGGTTAGTGTTTGCCATACCACTAGACCTTTGTTTTTCAAACCCGGGGTCGCGGACCCAGTGGGGTCCCCGAGCAAATTTCGTGTGGTCACGGGCACGTCCGCTTGCAGCGAAAAAAAAATTGTCTCTATTTTCGATCCGTGTTCGCTTTTACGGGATGTAATATAAACGGTTCGTTCAAAAAAGTATGGCGAACCGGCGCAACATGGCCGCTGGAATGGATCCAGCCAATGCGCGCGCGGCTCGCTGAAGGGCGGTTCATTTTGGCGGGAATAGTGCGTTTGATCCACGCCTCTCAGACCCAGATTCTGACTCTATCATTAACGGTCTACAGGGTTTTTAAGTTTTTTCGTCCGGACTTACGACCGCAATTGGTTTCTGACCAATCGTCGGAAGTATCGAACAACGTATATTTTACATACAAAATAACAAAAAAAAAAATTTTTTAATACAAAACAAAACAAAAGCGTGGTCGTAAAGTGGTCGTAAAGTTCGACAGCTCGTAAGTCGCATAGGTCGTAATTTCGACGAGTACCTGTATTCACGTCTCCCGTACGTTACTCGAGACCTTATTTGTGAGGCAGCACGGCCTCCAGCAATTCTCCTGAGAACGTTCTTTACCAGGATAAATTTCTGGACTTGGATTTTACTACAGTGCGTGCGATTAAAAGTGGGCACAGAGGCCTCAGGTTGTGATTTGTTTCGAAAGTGCTTTCTACGGAGTCTATGAAACAAAATAGTTGCAGAGGCATTTGACTACCAAAACATGCGCCTTATCAGGGTAAGGAGAGAGCATTCTTTGAGAGGAAACTTCTGCACTAAGAATACGGTCTTGACAGAGAGGGTACATGCCATCAGACCAATTCTCGGGCATTAGCGCCTCTGTATGAGGTGTCGCTCCATGTTGCCAAGACTAAAAAGCCTCACTCCATTGCGGGAGAACTCTGCTGCCAGTGCAAAGGACAGTAATCTCTGAATGGTTGGGGTGGAAGCGGCGAAGAAACTGGCAGTTATACCCCTCTCTGACAAACAACCATCCAACGCAGAATAAGATATGAGTCTGACGTAAACGGCTCAGGTCGCACAGAAGATCAAGAATCGCCGTTGGCACGCCATACAGTGGACGAGTCCACTGATATCGCATCGTACGCGCAACTCATCGTCTGGGTCCGCTCATCAGGCTGTAAACTTTGCGATGAGCCTCTGCCTCATCAAACCATTGGAGGCCATCTCTCCT
>CM068964.1:17351345-17365614 GCA_035128595.1 Eptatretus atami | reverse complement strand
TTGATGGCTGCTTGGAGACCCTGCCAGTCAGCTTAAGTGAAATGCCAGACTCGACGGCGGTGAGGTGGTTTCCTGATAACAGCCACAGAGATGTCCACTTTGACAAGGACGTGGTCAGAATAACCAATTGGAGCGGAGGAAGATCAGCAGATATTTTCAGGGAAATTTGTCAAAATCAGATCCAGAAGAGTTAGAGTACCATTGGTTGAGATCTGGGTTGGGAAATTGACCGATGAAGTGAGTCCCAATGAGTCGCAGAAAGCTTTTGCTGAAGTGCCATGACAGGTGAGAGAGGTACCCACACCTAGCCAACTGGCATGTATGACAATGAAGTCACACATGATGAGGGAAGAAGAAAGTTTGATGAGAAGACAGAAGATGGTCCATGTTTTCGGATAGTGAGGTGTAAATGGAGTCATCACTGTTTGTGGACGGTACAGTACACAAATAAACATGAGGTGGGAGTGGAGGGGAAGCCATAGCCAGAGGTATTCCTGGGGGTGTGGGGAGTGAGGGCAGTGCATGGAGAGTGAGGAATGGAGTCTTTGATGAAGAGAGCAACTCCTCCACCAGGACGAGGCTCAGTGCGTCAGACCGGGAGGGAGTGACCAGGGAGAGATATTTGGGAGTCGGAGACTCTTGAGGAGAAGTTTCTTGTTAGGCAGATAATGTCTGGTTTGTCAGTGGCAACCTGTTATGGAAAGATCTGTAAGGTTGGAGCGAAGGCCCGGATATTTGAGGTCCACACTGTTAATGAAGAGGGAGGGGAGAGGCTTTGGGTGCAGGGGATGGGGGAGGAGGAGAGATAGGACAAGGAAGGAAGGGGGGGTTAAGGAGAGTTGTTGCATGAGTGTCGGGGGATTGCAGAATAGCTAGGGAGAGGGCCAGATGAGGAGAGAAAGGCTCTGTAGTGCTGGGGAGAGGGGGCAGAAGGCAGTTGAGGATTTGAGGAGGTGGAGTGATGAGATGGAGGTGAGAGGGCAGGGGAAGGAGGCAGCTTTGTGGATGAGAGTGGGGTAACTTTGAGAAGGGGAGTGAGGGGAGTGAATGGTGGGAGAAGGGTGAGGGGGAGAGGTGAGGGGGAGTTTTTGAGAGAGGTGAGAGGAGGCTGGAGGAGAAAGAGTGTGATGGTTGCTTTGAGAGGGAGGGGTGAGATGGGTGAGTTGTCACTGAAGTGGAAAAAAAAATGGTTGATGGAAAGCGAACATTCATAGCAAACTGGGGTTTAAATATTTTTTAATTGAGAAATGCGATTAAACACATTTCTTGAGGGATGCTATAAAGGCGAATTAAGAGAATGGAGAGAAGAAACGTCTGTAACAGTTGGATTTTTTAGGCAAGGTATGAAGAGGTCGAAGTGAGAGCAGTCTGTTTAAATAGTGGAATAGTGCATTATGATACAGTAAAGAGTACCACACGTGTGAAAGAGGAAGATGAAGCATTATAAAAGATCGTTTTTATTATTATTATTGTTATTATTATTGTTTGAGAGAGTTTTCATCAGATTAGGTCATGGAAGTGTTGTAGAAAAAATCGTGAGGTGAAATTGGATCGGTAAGGCCTAAGTCACATTTGCTCTACGGCGAGGATCGGCGGCGTACGCCCTCTGAATTGACAGAAACGTGCAGTGGCCGCAGAGTTCTGCGGTGGCCTCAGGGTGGCCCTAGCCGTTGGCGTATCTTTCGGCAAGTGCCGCACTGTATGCTACAAGTTATAACGGTCGCCGTGGAATATAACGCGGAGTTATAACTTTTCATTTCTACGTTCGCCGTAGACAATTCGACAATCCGAAACAAAAAAACTGGTAAAAAAAAAAAAAAAAAGAAAAAAATTAACCCACTCGTTACCGTCCGTCTGCCGCACGTTCGCCTTAGGCCCCCTGCTCGGTCCCTTGCAGGCACCTTGAGGCTACCTTGCATCTGCCTTGAAAATTATATGGCCGCCGCAGGGCCCCCTTAAGTCACCGTGCGACATCAAATCAAAGACCGTACGGCAACCCCACGTTCTCGGTCTCCACAATCTAAGACCTAAGGCCTAAGTCACATTTGCTCTAGGCGAGGATACGGTGGCCTACGCCTCTGAATTGACAGAAACGTGCGGCCCGCAGAGTTTCTGTGGTTGCCTCAGGTGCCCTACGCCGTTTGGCTATATTTTACAGATCATAAGGTCGCCGTGGAATTATAACGCGGCGAGTTATAACTTTTTTCATTTCTCGTTCGCCTGTAGCATTCGAAACCGAAACAAAAGAAACTGGTAAAAAATTTTTTAAAAAGAACCACTCGTTACCGTCCGTCTGGCGCACGTTCGCCTTAGGGCCCCCTGGCGGTCGCCTTGCGGGCACCTTGCGTCTGCCTTGAAAACTTATGGCGCGCCGCAGGAACGCCCTAAGGTCACCGTGGCGACATCAAATCAAAGACCGTACGGCACCCCACGTTTTCAGTCTGCCACAATTTATAAATACGCCGTGCGGCTCCCCGAAAAATAAAACATATGTGACTGCTACATTGTGTGACCGTGGAAATATCTGCGGCCGCCGTATAATTGCTAGTGGCGTAGATTTTGGAGACCCCACGGCGCCGTGGCAAATGTGACGGCCTAATACGCGTGCGGCTCCGAAAAATAAAAACATATGTGACTGCTACATTGTGTGACCGTTGGAAATACTGGCGGCCGCCGTATAATTGCTAGTGGCCGTAGATTTGAAGAACCCACGATTTGGCCGCCATGGCAAATGTGACTTAGGCCTAAACACAGGGGGTGTAAAAGATCACGTGGTTACGGGAGAAGCACTTGGCTATGGGAGGTGCATCGTCAAAAGTGAATTTATTTATTTTAAATAAGGATTGCATAACATTCGGAAAAGGGAAGGTTGAAGTGAAATCGTGGAGGTGTGTGGTGAATTTGGAACGGTAAACGTGGAGTGAAGCTGCTGGGTCGATGAAACGTATCAGGAAGAGGGTGGAGAGAGGCACGTGGTTACAGGAGGTGTATCATTCAAAAGGATCCAGGAAAATTATTAATTTTTGATGGATTTTTGAAGAACAGGTAAGATTCGGGAATGGGAGGTTGTAGGAAGAAATCGTGAATGTAATGGCGAGAGTGGGTCAGGTCAAGTGGAATAAAGATGGTGTGCTGGCAGAAGGAGGAAGAAGAGGAAGAAGAAGAAGAAGGAGAATGAGAAGAAGAGGAAGAAGAAATATCGGGACTCATGGGTGTGCAAGGAGAAAGGTAGTTTTTGTTTGTTTTGGATTTAAGACAAGAGACAGAGTGTTTAGTTGAGAGGGATGCGGGACGTTGGGAAAATGGGGAAGGTAGGAATTGAAGGTAATAGGGAGAAAATACAAATAAAAACGATCATACACCTCGTGGGGAACGATGGGTAGGCCTCAAGTAACCCGGTATGACAAGGTCGACGAAAACTCACAAAATAGCACGATTTTTGAAACAAAACCGAACTAGGAACACACAGTAACATGCAGGTGAGAAAATAAACAGTTTAAACGGGACAGAAAACGACCGGAAACTTAACTTTGAGATCGACAGCAGAGAGCCCAGAAAGACCCTGCCGTTGCTCCAAACCCAGAACCGAAAGTTCTTTTTTTTTTTTGCATCACAAACCTTCCTGAGAGTTCCCTGAATCCACCGTCATTGTTTGTTATTGAAATCTGTGAATCCGTTCTCAACTTATAGCGCAACAAACAGACGAAGACAGACGGACAGACATCGCTCCTTTTATAATATAGATTTTCATCAAACCAATCTTGGTTTCTTCTGGTTGAAAAGCCAACAACTTCTGCAGTTGTTTCCTGAAGGACAGATTTAAATTGTTTCCACTGCTCTTGTGGGTTAATATCATCGCACATAGGTAGGCCACTGCTGTCTGTCTTCAAGCTTGCTCTGAAAATCTGCCTTACAAACTTCTGGTAGAGTCTGTGTACTTGTAGTTTCTTTGTTTGTGGACTTTTTATTTTGAGTGGTGATTTGACTTCAATGGCAACTTTGGTTCCAACAGTATATGACTGCATATTGGTGAATTTATTTTTTCCCACCTGTTCATTTTTTAAAAAGCTGGGCCAGTTGTTGTGTAAATATGCCATGCAACCCTGTTTTCCTTAGTAAGTCAAATGTCTATTTAAATCAGGAACACCATGATCCCGATGCTTCACTGACAAAGATGTTCTGCTGGCAGGGCCCTGCTGGAAAGGCATGTGGTGAACTGAAGAAAGAGAAGGGGATCCACCGTTTGGAGGCCATGCTGTATGCACTGGATCTCATCAATGATGACCCAGAGCTCTTGCCCAACATCACGTTGGGGGCACGGGTGCTTGACACTTGTTCACGAGACACTTACGCGCTCGAACAGTCCCTCACCTTCGTGCAGGCACTAATCGGGCGTGACACCTCGGACGTCCGCTGCCCCAGTGGGAAGCCACCACTGTTTGGACAACCTGAGCGTATCGTCGGTGTGGTGGGTGCAGCTGCCAGTTCAGTCTCCATCATGGTGGCCAATGTACTACGTCTTTTCCAGGTGTGTTAACTATTATGTACTTTGGTGTCAGAAATATATTCATATATGTATATATAACACACACACACACACACACACACACACACACACACACACACACACACACACACACACACGAGCTGGCACATAGTGTACATGTACAACATATACAGGGATCGCCCCCTTGAGAGTATAATGCCAGTGCTAAACATGGATTCGACACCTAAGTTCTGTTAAACTGGAATGATGCATCTGCGGTTGACGTTATTCATTGTGATGGAAAGAGATGTCAGACATTACTGATGGCATCAAAATTATGGACACAGGAGGCATAAAACAAACTTTACCAGCTCAGTATGTCAGGTCACAAATCATACTCTCGATTTCATCGACCTTGGTTGTTGCTTTCTGATTTAATTCCTCCCTCCTGTTTTGGACCTTGGTTCTCCTGAGATTCCTTAGAATTACCAGTTACCACGAATTAAGTCGTTATTGTGACAATTTCACCCGTTATGCTCCCATTGCCTTCTTTATTTGTTTGCATCTGCAGCACATGACCTACCAACAGGAAGTAGTGAACAAGGAAGTAAATGGCATGTTCGCATATCATTCGGATGAAAAAGGTGCAATTTGTAGGATTGGGCTTTGGTAAGGAAATAATAGAGGAGAGTCAGAGAGAGGAGAGTCAGAGAGAGAGGAGAATAAGAGAGGAGAGTCAGAGAGGAGGAGAGTCAGAGAGAGGGAGTCAGAGAGAGAGGAGAGTAGAGAGAGGAGCTGAGAGAGAGACATGAGAGAGGAGAGAGAGTTGAGAGTCAGAGAGAGAGTCAAGAGAGAGTCTGAGAGTGAGAGAGTCTGAGAGAGTCAGAGAGAGAGAGAGAGTCGGATAGTCAGTGAGTCAGAGTCTGAGAAAGAGAGTCGGAGAGTCAGGTCGGAGAGTCAGAGTCTGAAGAGAGAGAGAGAGTCAGAGTCGGAGAGTCAGAGTCGGAGAGTCAGAGTCAGAGTCAGACACAGAGGAGTGGTGTTTGCACTGAATATCTAGACCAGAAGCATACATCATTGTATAATTCCATAATTAATATGCTCTGCCCGAAGTTTAAATTGAATCGGAGGATTCAATGCATCTTTATGTCCTTGCTCACAAGACTCTCTGCATTGCTGCCACATGTTTGCAGCTTGTCAGTTTGTAAAAATGAAAGGAATGTAAATGCTCTCCTTTTATCTTCGAAAGCAAATTGAACCTGGATTAAATTACGGATTTGGCCCACTGGTTGCTTTCTTGCTGAGGCAGAGCGGTGCTGCTGATGAGGTGCCTCCATATAATGGGCCAGGAACGTTGAATTTGTCTCAGGGTACTGGTGACGAGTGCTTACTCTTTAAAAAAGACGCGTGAGATCTTAAACACCCACCAGTTAATACTGTAGTATATGGGACACCCGGCTTCACTTATGCACCAAGGGACAGCACCTTGACTGCAAAGCTCCAATCTGACAGTTTATGCTCCGGTTGAGAAAATAACCCAGAACAGATAGCCCAGAGATGACAGCGCTATCCCTGTGTCTTCCCATCGCACTCGAGGAATATGTCTGTGCCAATGGACGGACAGCTAGAGGATGAGGGAATTTCAGGCCAAGGAGAGGCACAACATCTGTGTAATGCCAGGGTTGTGATTGAGGAGAGCGAGGATAGAAGTCCAGCAAGATTGAGCTTCACAAATGGCCTTTTCACCATGCTATAGCTGTGTAATTCGATAGATCACAATGGAAAACCTTGAGCTGCAAAATTTGCTATTCCCTTCCACCTCATCTGAAGGGCAGCACACTTTATGATAAAAATGCCTTGTCCGTGAAGCTCCCTTCTGACAGTTTCTATAGTCTGCTCAGGAATCGAACCCAAGCAAGACATCTCAAAGGTAAGTTCCCCATCTGTGTACAACCCTGTGAAACAATGCTATCAATCCTGAGATGCATCTTCGCAGTGTTTCGACTTTAATTCCAGCATACATTGCACAGATGTATTGCATATTTGCTATAATATGTTACAGTTTGTGCCATTTGGGGTCATGCATGAGGAGATGTTAATAAAGGGAGCAGACAAGCGAGATATGCTTGAATCAGGAGAGAAATTACAGGACAGGACCAGAATGTTAGAAGATGTATAGGTGTTACAGTGAAGATGAAATAGGAGGAGGTGTAACAATATAGGAGAAAAATTCTCATGAAGAAGGGAATTAATACAGAGGAACTCCTCGAATGAGAGAAGAGCAGGATAGAAGGATTCACAAAGATTTCAGAAATGCGTGTGGGAAGAGAAGAGTATTCGTAATATATATTTTATTATTTTAATTTTCCAGGGATATGTTGGGTCCATGAACATGGAAAGGGCAGAACAGATGAGGAGTTTCCAGATGTACTTCAGGATTGCTTTTTAAAACTGTTTGTAAATAAGCCCACGAGAGGGACTGCAGCATTATACCTCCTCTTAAAGTAATGATCCTAATATGATGGAAGAGGTGGAGGAAGGAGAGCATTTGGGGACAAGTGACCAGAACAGCGTGAAAGCGTTTGAGTCTGTTGAGAGTTCAAGTTCTGGATAGCAGAGTGAGTATGGCTGTTAGATTTCAGGAAGGCAATCAGCATCAGAAAAATGGGAAATCTTCAAAAAGCAAATGAGCAGTGTATAGCATAAGTACATTATAGTGTTGTGTAAATCCAGAGTCAGAAAGAGACTAAGGTGAATGAATAGGGAGGCAAGGAATGCTCTTAAGGGTAAGCAGAAGGCATACATAAGGTACAAATTAATAGTACTGGAGTCGGACTCATACCAGCATAGGAGGAAACGCAGCCTTATAGTGGGCAGAAAAGAATTTTTGAGAGTAATCGTGCAAATGATGATACAAGCATCAAATTTGCACATTTGTTCTCCAGGGGATTCTAATCAAATCTGCCTGATTGGCCATTTGAAAATCCAAGATGGCGGCCATTTTTCAAGATGGCCGCCAAGTTAGCCTCCCGAAGTTGACGTTTTTAGAAGTATTTGTAGTTGTCCGATTTGCATGATCTAGGTGTGGATCCCTATGTTTTCAAGCCTGCTGGAGTGGATTTTCCTGTTTTTAAAGCCCCCTGACACACACTTTTTCTGATTTTGCACCACTTTAATGATTGTCATATGAAGCTAAGCCTTTCTGCAACCGGGCCCTGGTAGTAAATGTTCAAAGTTATGCATACCATGCGAATGTTCCTCCAGCTGCTACTGTCCACATATGCAGCTGCAGAGTGCTGTGCAGGGGAGCCCTGACTGAAAGCACTTGCATCTCCGGTTGCAACCTTTCTTACAGGAACACTTGGTCAGTTATGAAATAACTAGACAAGTGAAAATAGAATATGAGAATGATATAGCCAAGAATATATATATATTATCATATACATATATATACATATATATATATATATATATATATATATATATCAGGTCAGGTCTGGTCAGGTATGGGAGCATGCGCCAGAGCAGCGCGTCGCTGCATCCACTTTCCGCCGTACTCCAGGGCCTCCGTCTGGCCATCCCCCAGGTAGATGCCTGCCCATCCCCATCTCCTTGAGATGCTGATCAACCAGCTGCAACCACGAGGCACGTGGTCAGCCCATTGTCCTCCTCCACTCAGGAGACTCCCTCGCTGAGAGAATCTGGTGAGCAGGATCAGTGTCAGGAATAAGAGCCACATGTCCATAGAGCCGCAGCTGACGCTCACGGACTATGCAGGTAACAAATCTCATTTGAGTCTCTCTCAGCAACCGCTCGTTGGACACAAAGTCTGACCAGTGATAGCCAAGGATTCTCCGAAGAGACCTGGTACCAAAGGAATTAAGTCTCCGTCTCAGATCCTTGGTCAGAGTCCAAGTCTCGCAACCAAAGAGCAAGACTGGAAGCACCAAGGACCTGAAGACCTCGACTTTCGTCCTCCCGTACAGGTACCGGCAGCGCCACACCCCATTATCCAGTGAATCCATGACTCCCCAGGCCTGACCCAAATGTCTATTGACCTCTGACTCACAGCCAGAGAGACATGATATCACTGCCAAGGAAAGTGAATCTCTCCACGACCTCAACATGCTCACCACAAACAGGCACAGACAGGACAGCAGCATCCAAGATGTCATTGAAAGCCTGGATCTTAGTTTTGACCCAGGAAACCCATAATCCCAGCGGCTCCGACTCCTCATTCAGCACCTCGAGGGCCCCGAAAGGATTCTAAAGTCTCCGCAAAGATGACTGCATCATCTGCGAAATCAAGGTCAGAGATCTTGACATTCCCAAACGATGCACCGCAGCTTGATCTCTCCGACATCTCCCTAGAATCCAGTCCATAGAAGTGCTGAAAAGTGGGGGCCAGTACAACCCCTGACGAACTCCAGTAACAACTGGAAATAAGTCAGAGATGGTTCACCACATCTCACAGCACTCTCAGTACCAGAGTAGAGTCCAGACATCAGATCGATCAGTTTTGGTGGCCCCACGAAGACCAAGAATCCTCCAGAGGGCATCCCGATTCACTGAATCGAACGCTTTACAGAGATCA
The DNA here is from genome assembly GCA_035128595.1 of Eptatretus atami. Classification (NCBI taxonomy): domain Eukaryota; kingdom Metazoa; phylum Chordata; class Myxini; order Myxiniformes; family Myxinidae; genus Eptatretus; species Eptatretus atami. Next base: position 17,356,534 of record CM068964.1, on the reverse strand, counting down.
ACATCGGCTGCAAGCAGCCCCTGCCGAAACTTTCTTTTTGCTCAGTGAGGACCGGAAGAGCAAGGATACGGTGAATCGTTGACCTCTTGGTGTAAAAATTCCCTTTGGTATATATATACACACACACACACACACACACACACACACACACACACACACACACACACACACACACACACACACACACACACACACACACACAACACACACACAACACTCTGTTTGTCCCATCCATCCTGGAACACAGAAATGCTCCTCAGAGAGAATAAAAATTATGAAGTAATAGTTGCTTCAAATTAATCCAAACCTGCAGGATAAATATAATCTTTTTTCAGTCAGAGAAATAAATTGAACCCGGGTGGTGTATAAGGCAACAGACCTTGGCCCTCCTGAATTTTTGATTTCGGTTAAGAAATATGCTGTGATATATTTATGTGAATAAATATGATTATTTGGAATTTCACACCACTCTATATGTCTATCGATATAACAATACGTTGGTTCATGAATATTTTTGAAGGAATTTACGCAATTTCCCGAAAATTGATTAAGCCGGCCATTTTGACACACTCCCGGTCACGTGATCGAAATGACTTCGGCAATTAACATCTCTACCTTTGCCTAATGTTGTCACCCAAATTTGGTAGCATTCTGACTGTGGATCAACGAAAAAGATTTTGGAAGGAATCTATGCGAATTTCCAAAAATTGATTAGGCCGGCCATTTTGACACACTTCTGGTCACGTGATCGGAATGACTCTGACAATTTAACATCCCTACCCTGGCCTATTGTTGTTACCCAATATTGGTAGCATTTTAACTTGTGGATCAGGAAAAGAAGCTTTTGGAAGGAATTTGCAGAACCGCCATTTTGACAAACTTCCAGTCATGTGATCAGCATGGCCTCTGCAATTTAACATCACAACCCTGTCCTAAGGGGTAACCCCAATTTTGTGCATTCTGACTGGTGGGTCGGGAGAAGAAGATTTTTGAAAGGAATTTATGCGATTTTCCCAAAAATTGATTAAACCAGCCATTTTGACACACTTCTGGTCATGTGATCGGAATGACTTTGACAATTTCACATCCCTACCCTGGCCTAATGTTGTAACCCAAATCGGGTAGCATTCTGACTCGTGGATCAGGAGAAGAAGCATTTGGAAGAAATTTGTGGAACCACCATTTTGAAACACTTCCGGTCACATAATCAGCATGGCCTCTGCAATTTAACATCAGAACCCTGTCCTAATGGTGTAACCCCAATTTGGTAGCATTCTGACTGGTGGGTCTGGAGAAGAAGATTTTTGAAGGAATTTATGTGATTTTCCATAAAATTGACAGTCAGCCATTTTGACACACTTCTAGTCATGTGATCAGCATGACCTCTGCAATTTAACATCCCAGGAAACACAGGAATGAGACGCGAACACAAGAATGAGACGCGAACGCAGGAATGAGACGCGAACGTAGGAATGAGACGCGGACGCAGGAATGAGACGTGGACACAGGAATGAGACACGAACACAGGGATGAGACGTGAACACAGAATGGACGCGAATGCCTCGCTGCCTCGTCTTAGTGTTGCCAACTAAAATTTCGCCAAGGAGCGGCAAACGGACCAAGAGGAGCGCACTTTTTAAAATTGTTCAAAAATCACCTGAAGCGCTAGAATCACTTTGTTTTCTGCACCCAGATGATAGAACCCCTGTCGTCCAATCATCGTGCTGCTTAGAAGATACACTGTGGTTCAGTGGTTCTTTTCACACAATATCGTGTAACACTATAGTGCAATGCAATGCACTATGAAATTGAAAAAGAGTTCCGCCCCTTGATAGAAAGCAAAGTTGTCCAATTTTTGATGAGGCACCGCTCTCTTTTCTGTGGCTCGGCAAGCAAGTCCAGAAGGAACCCAATTGTGCGCTTATGACACAGTGTTGGCAACAATGTCTCTTCTTCGAGTTTAGTTTCTCAGCATGTCGTGCCCTCCTTTTTGCCTGCCCCCTCTCTCTGGGGTATCGTTGGTCGCAACCATTGGTCAGCAACCGGAGGGTGGGGGCATTTGCGCACTTCAACCCCTTCCTGCACTTGCGCTTCCATGTGCCACAATAAAATTGTACTCAGAAGTGTCAATCGATAGATGTAGATGGTCGATGATAGGTGCAACAAAACAAATTTGCTGCCCCCCATGTAAGTGATGAATGAGATCCTTGGGTTTGAGTCCTGGGTTAAGTCAATTTTCTCACACTTGCCCCGTGAAGGAATTTATTCCTGTTTGTTAAATAAATATATATATATATATATATCCATCCATTGGGACCATACTCTTTGCAGAGCGTTGGTGCTGGCTATGCAGTCTCCTGGGCTATTGGACACAATCCCGGACAGGTCGCCACTCTGACACAGGATACCAGCAAGCTCATACTCATTTTGCCGACCTCAGAGGATGACAGGCTGAGTCAACCCTACCTGATATAATTCAATGGAAAAGTGGGATTTGAACTCGGGGCCCCCAACGATTATATATATATATATATATATATATATATATATATATATATATATATATGTATACTGTATATGGGTATATATATATATATGAAAAACCTGGGGGATGAAGCCTCAGCTGACCCATGTGCTTACGTCTATTAATTTGGTACAATTGGACCATGACGATGTCTGTTAATTGTTTCTCACTTGGCTCACTTGGCTGCGCCTGGATGGATTTGAGGGTAGTGGAGTAGCAGCTGAAACCCGAATCCTATCCAAGTTCCTCCTGATAACTCTATCTTTGCTCTTTATTTCTTCGGGTTCCTTAATGGTCTTCCATTTCATTACGTACTATTGGAACATTCTTTTTAGTCCTGAAGATCCCTTGGATCCCCTTGGACTCCTGAGACCTTTGACCTTTGGAACATTTCGACCTTTCCTTTGCAATCAATGACCTTTCCTGTTGTAAATAATGCACCAACTCCACCGACATGGAGGATCCAAATCCAGTGGGACCGTACTCTGTGCAGAGCATTGGTGTTGCCTAAGCAGTCTCCTGGGCTGTTGGGCACAATCTTGGATGGATCGCCACTCCGACACAGGATACATGGAGGATGGGTAAACTGATAGTCTTATAATTTGAAGGATTACATTCTTGAGACCAGATAGATAATTAAACTTTGACCTGATTCGGTGGCATAATGGTTGCAGCTCTGACTCTGGGTGATCGGCGGTTCAAATCCAACCTTGGTCGAGTCGTACCAAAGACTTGAGAAATGGTACATGCTGCTTCCTTGCTTGACGCTCAGCATTTAATAGGATAGAGCATGGAAACAACCATAGGTTGGCAACCATTGTGCAGGCTTGATGGGCCTAATGGCCTCCTCCTGCTGAGAAGTACATTGTAAGGGGTGTGCATGAGTGTGTGAGTGTGTTATGCTGTGGAAAGATTTTATCGTTTGTTTTTATAACCCATCTACTCTGAAAATTTAATTACCAAATGCACGTGAAGCAAAAAGCAGGGTTAAGCAATTGGTTCATGTCCGTCCGTCCGTCCGATCAGTTTAAGATCGTCAGTTGGTGATCGAGGAACAACTTATGGAAATGCAATGTTGAATTTTGAACACGAACACGGATCGGAACATGAATAGGAAGACAAGTTTGCCGTTTTACGGTACTTTGGCTCAGAATTTGTCCCGATTGCACATGCGCAGGGAGGAGTGAGATAATGTTTTTACACTGTCGCAGGTCAAACAAAATTAAAAATCATTCCAAGCAGGAAACTTACTATTTTTAATTCGATACTGTTTTTAAGGATGTTATAAAGGACACAAACCACAGGCAAAAATAACTAAAATAACGTGTTCGATAGGGTGATGTAATAGACATTGGGTAAAATGGTGGTAAAACACAGAATTTATTTATTTATATGCCTTTAGACCTTCATCACCATCATCATACTTCCAAGCCAGAACAATGCTATCCTGTATATCGATAGCTAGAGAAGGTGTGGTGTGTGAGAGGGACAGTTTGAGGGTGACGATGACTCTGCCAGTATTGCTATGTAACTATGCGACTCAACAAGACTAAACTGTGACTCGATGTCATCTCATTACGGTGAATAAGGCCGTAGGGGTGATGTATAAGATTGCTTTCATAGCACTAAACTTCCAGATTTAAAAAAATGATCTTTGATATCATTATTTTATTGAAATTGAAGTATTGTATTTGAACATACGATATTCCAGATGGGGTCTGTAGTGAGGCCTCATCAAGAATGTTGTGTACAGTTTTGTTTACCATAACTCAGGAAGGACATAGCTACAACAGAGAGGGTTCGGCGCAGGGCTAGTGGATTGATTCCAGGTCTAGCTAGACTCAACTTTGAGGAGCGGTGCAGAGAACGGCTTTATACATTAGAAAGGAGGCGGTTACGAGGAGATTGATAGAGATGTTAAGATAATGAAAGGTAAAGATAAAATAAGTGCAGAGGAATTATCCAGTAGAGTAAACAGTGATAGCGACCAGGGGCCATAGCCTCAGAGTAAAGAAGAGGAGAGTTAAGACGATAGTAGGCAGAGGTCTATCACTCAGAGAGTAGTTAATGCATGGAATGGTCTCTCTGGAAAGGTCGTGGCAGCAGAAAAAGTCGATAAGTGAAAATTGGAATTAGATAGGAGATGGAAGCCTGGAAGCTATGGAGATGGGGGGGGTATAGGGATGTTGGAAGGACTTTTTGGTAGTTTGAGTATGAATGGGTGATTGTAACATCTGTACAAAGCATTGTGTCTGTGGGGGTCTTGTCAAGGGGTGGTGTGTGGTTGATGTGTGTTTTTCTTACCCAAGAACTGCCTTCGCCCACCCCCCCCCCCCCAAGAAAAAAACTCAAAAAAGGCTTTTTTCTTTTTAAAATACATTATTTTAATTCATATATTCCCCATTTTTTTGTTTGACACCCTTGGGATAACCCTGGGCATGCCACATTTGTCTCATCCACATTCCTCCTGTCATTCCCCCAATGAGATTGTATCGTTTTAACAGATAAAATTGGTCTCGTGTTGATGTGGCGCAGCCATGATATGCCGAATGGCCTCCTCCTGCGTCTAGTTTCCTTGTGTGTCCTGGTAAGCCTGGTGTTGGCTTAGCGGTTAGGCTAGCTGGCTTGGGATATTAGGAACCTGAGTTGGAGCCCCTGTTTTTTT
>CM068964.1:17325315-17351101 GCA_035128595.1 Eptatretus atami | reverse complement strand
GAGCGTTTGAAGAGGAGCTGGAGGGAGAAGAGTGTGATGGTTGCTTTGAGAGGAGGGGTGAGATGGTGGACAGTTTCTGTCACTTGAAGTTTGGAAAAAAAAAATGGTTTGATGGAAAGCGAACATTCATTAGCAAACTGGGTTAAATATTATTTTAATGAGAAATGCGATTAAACACATTTCTTGAGGGATGCTATTAAAGGCGAATTAAGGAATGGAGAAGAAGAAACGCCTGTAACAGTTGATTTTTTAGGCAAGTATTGAAGGGAGGTCGAAGTGAGAGGCAGTCTGTTTAAATAGTGGAATAGTGATTATGATTACAGTAAAGAGTTACCACACGTGAAAGAGGAAGATGAGATTATAAAAGATCGTTTTTATTATTATTATTTGTTATTATTATTGTTGAGCAGAGTTTCATTCAGATAGGTCATGGAAGTGTGTAGAAAAAATCGTGAGGCTGAAATGGGATACGGTAAGGCCTACAGTCAACATTTGCCTACGGCGAGGTACGGCGGCCGTACGCCTCTGAAAAAATTTGACAGAAACGTTGCAGTGGGCCGCAGAGTTTCTGCGGTGGCCTCAGGGTGGCCCTACGCCGTTTGGCTATCTTTTACAGGCCGCAAGGTCGCCGTGGAATGTATAACGCGAGAGTTATAACTTTATCATTTCTACGTTTCGCCTGTAGCAATTCGACAATCCGAAACAAAAACTGGTAAAAAAAAAAAAAAGAAAAAATTAAACCCTCGTTACCGTCCGTCTGGCCGCACGTTTCGGCCTTCAGGGCCCCCTGCGGTTCCCCTTGCAGCACCTTTGAGGCTACCTGCGATCTGCCTTGAAAATTATCATGGCCGCCGCAGGGCCCCCTTAAGGCCACCTTGCGACATTCAAATCAGAAGACCGTACGGCAACCGTTCTCGGTCTCCACAATTTCAAGACCTAAGGCCTAAGTCACATTTGCTCTACGGCGAGGGGATACGGTGGCCGTACGCCCCTCTGAATTGACAGAACGTGCGGCGCCGCAGAGTTCTGGGTGCCTCAGGGGTGGCCCTACGCCGTTTGGCTATATTTACAGATTCATAAGGTCGCCGTGGAATTATAACGCGAGTTATAACTTTTTTCATTTCTACGTTCGTCCCACGTTGTTTCTCAACGTCTTGTAATTTCATGTTGCAATGAACCGATATCTCCTAAAGCCCTTGTACCGCATCTAATATATTACAGGCTGCTCCGTAAGCCTTATGCATTGTGGTAAAAAAAAATTTTTTTTGCAAAACTCAATTCTACATCATACAGTCTGCAAGGGCAGGGATGAGAACAGCACTAATGGTGCAGAGAAAAGCTACAAAGCTCCTTTGCTCACATGTAATCTTGCTAGGTGACTGTAAATCAGAAATACATATATTCGAGAGATCGTCATTTTGCAAAAAATAAAGTCCGTTGCCTGTTTGACGTGCTCGCAGGGTTTTGTTTGATATTTTACTGAATTCCCATTGTTTTGATAGATTGAATGTTGGTGACAATGTCATTCCTTGCTATACTTCCTCCTTAGTATTCCTATAGGTTAATGACATAAGCTTGCTATATTCCACCACAACAAGCAATTTATGTTTGGCCAACATAGTATCCTCAAGGAAATTTTCAGAGTAAGAAGTCTCATTTCAGAATAAACTAGAAGGGCAGTCGGTAGAGCGCATACCGCTGGCACATAATGCTGATACATGAGAACATATAGGGCCCAAACATTTTTTGAAATATCATGCTATATAGGATACTATATCATTTTTGAACCCATCTCTCAATGGTGAAGAATCACTTTTAAAATAAATATTCTGCATCCAGATCCGGATTCGGATCTTCACCAAAATTGAATCAATTCGTCCTCGTCACACACCTAACTCTTCCACCAAGTTTCGTCTGAATCATCCACAACTTTTTGAGTATTTGTGCTATAATATTAGTTTAGCCCTTTCTCTCCAATGGTGAAGAATCACTTTAAAAATCCAGTTGTCGATCCGATTTGGATCTTTACCAAAATCTAATCAGTTCGTCCTTGTCTACACACCCAACCTGTCCACAACTTTTTTGAGATATCCTGCACACAAACAGGCAACAGACAGACAAGGGTGAAAACATGACCACCTCCACCTCTGGTGGATGAGGTAACCAAAGAGTTCCTAGAACATGATACCCTGCCGTGTTTACACAGGGATACACTCTCCCTCCTCTTTTGTATGCAGTTCAAGGCTGCAGGTAGCATCATTGACTTAAGGGCGCAGCTGTGCCGCTGATGCAATGCCCCCTTTACCAGTACTCTAGTACTCATTCAACGACCTCAGAAGGATAACAGGTGAGTCAACCCCACCTGGTGTTAATTCAACTGAAAAAAAAAGGGGCTCCAACCAGGTTCCTAATATCCCAAGCCAGCTAGCCTAACCGCTAAGCCAAACACCAGGCTTACCAGGACACACAAGGAAACTAGACGCAGGAGGAAGGCCATTCGGCATATCATGGCTGCGCCACATCAACACGAGACCAATTTTATCTGTTAAAACGATAACAATCTCATTGGGGGAATGACAGGAGGAATGTGGATAGACAAATGTGGCATGCCCAGGGTTATCCCAGGGTGTCCAACAAAAAATGGGGAAATATATGAATTAAAATTAATGTATTTTTAAAAAAGAAAAAAGCCTTTTTGAGTTTTTCTTGGGGGGGGGGGGTGGGCGAAGGCAGTTCTTGGTAAGAAAAACAGACACATCAACCACACACCACCTTGACAAGACCCCACAAGACACATTGCTTTCGTAGAGATGTATACATGTCACCATTCATACCTCAAACTACCAAAGGTCCTTCCAACATCCCTATACCCCCCCCCAATCTCATAGCTTCCAGGCTTCCATCTCCTATTAATTCATTATTCATATCGACTTTTTTTTTTGCTCCACGAGACCTTCCAGAGGAGGACCATTCCATGCATTAAATACTCTCTGAGTGATAGACCTCTGCCTTTACTATCGTCTTAAATCTCCATCTTCTTTAGTCTGAGGCTATGGCCCTGGTCGTATCACTGTTTACTCTACTGGATAATTCCTCTGCACTTATTTTATCTTTACCTTTCATTATCTTAAACATCTCTTCATATCTCCTCGTAACCGCCTCCTTCAATTATTTAAGCCCGTTCCTGCACCGCTCCTCAAAGTTGGTCTAGCTAGACCTGGTCAATCCACTAGCCCTGCGCCGAACCTCTCTGTTGTAGCTATGGTCCTTCCTGAGTTATGGTAAACAAAACTGTACACAATTCTTGATTGAGGCCTCAACCAGAACCCCATCTGGAATATCGTATGTTCAAATACAATACTTCATTTCAATAAAATAATGATATCAAAGATCATTTTTTTAAATCTGGAAGTTTTATGCTATGAAAGCAATCTTATACATCACCCTACGGCCTTATTCACCGTAATGAGATGACATCGAGTCACAGTTAGTCTTGTTTGAGTCGCATAGTTACATAGCATACTGGCAGAACATCGTCCCTCAAACTGCCCTCTCCACACCACACCTTCTCTAGCTATCGATATACAGGATAGCATTGTTCTGGCTTGGAAGTATGAATGATTGGTGATGAAGGTTCAAAGCATATAAATAAATTAAATTCTGTGTTTTACCACCATTTTACCCAATGTCTATTACATCACCCTATCGAACACGTTATTTTAGTTTATTTTTGCCTGTGGTTTGTGTCCTTTATAACATCCTTAAACAGTATCGAATTAAAAATAGTAAGTTTCCTGCTTGGAATGATTTTTTAATTTTGTTTGACCTGCGACAGTGTAAAAAATCATTATCTCACTCCTCCTGCGCATGTGGCAATCGGGACAAATTCTGAGCCAAAGTACCGTAAAACGGCAAACTTGTCTTCCTATTCATGTTCCGATCCGTGTTCGTGTTCAATACATTGCATTTCCATAAGTGTTCCTCGATCACCAACTGCGATCTTAAACTGATCGGCGGACGGACGGACATGAACCAATTGCTAACCCTGCTTTTTGCTTCAGGTGGCATTTGGTAATTAAATTTTTAGAGTAGATGGGTTATAAAAACAACGATAAAATCTTTCCAAGGATAACACACTCACACACTCATGCACACCCTTACAATGTATTCTCAGCAGGAGGGCCATTGGCCCATCCAGCCTGCACAATGGTTGCCAACCTATGGTTGTTTCCATGCTCTATCTATTAAATGGAGCGTCAAGCAAGGAGCGCATGTACCATTTCTCAAGTCTTTGGTACGACTCGACCAAGGTTGGATTTGAACGCCGATCACCCAGAGTCAGAGCTGAAACCATTATGCCACCATCAGGTCAAAGTTTAATTATCTATCTGGTCTCAAGAATGTAATCCTTCAAATTATAAGACTATCAGTTTACCCATCCTCCATGTATCCTGTGTCGGAGTGGCGATCCATCCAAGATTGTGCCAACAGCCCAGGAGACTGTTTAGGCAACACCAATGCTCTGCACAGAGTACGTCCACTGGATTTGGATCCTCCATGTCGTGGAGTTGGTGCATTATTTACACAGGAAGGTGTCTATTTGCAAGGAAAGTCGAAATGTTCCAAAGGTCAAAGGTCTCAGGCGCAAGGGGATCCAAGGGGATCTTCAGGACTAAAAAGAATGTTCCAATAGTACGTATGGAAATGGAAGACTTAAAGAACTCCGAAGAATAAAGAGCAAAGATAGAGTTACAGGAGAATTGTAGGATTTCGGGGTTTCAGCTGCTACTCACTACCTCTCAAATCCCTCCAGGGCGCAGCCAAGTGAGCCAAGTGAGAAACAATTAACAGACATCCGTCATGGTCCAATTGTAAAAAATTAATAGACGTAGCACATGGGTCAGTAGGCTTCATCCCCCAGGTTTTCAATATACTATATTAACCCATATACAGTATACATTATCTATATATATATTATATATTATATATAATATTAAATATATAATCGTTGGGGGCCCGGAGTTAATTCCACTTTTCCATTGAATTTATAGGTAGGGTTTGACTGGGGCCTGTCATCTGAGGCGGCAAATGAGTATGAGCTTGTCTGTATCCTGTGTCAGAGTGGGACCTGTCCGGATTGTGGTCCAATAGCCAGGGACGCATAGCCAGCCCAACGCTCTCAAGTATGGTCCCATTGGAGGGATATATATTTAATATATATATTATTACAAAACAGGAATAATTCCTTCAGGGGCAGTGTTTGAGAAAATGCGACTTAACCAGGGACTTCAACCAGGATCTATTCATCACTTCCATGGGGCAGCAAATTTGTTTGTCAACTATCATTCGCATCACATCCTACGATTGACATTTTCTGAGACCTATTGTGGCACATTGAAGCGGCAAGTGCAGGGAAGTGAGTTGCGGCCAAATCGCTGTACCCAGTCATATCGGACTTAGAGCCTCAGCAACAAATGGAATTGCACTGGGGTAACAATTTTTCCAAAGAATAAGCCCACCTCGATGTATAGGCGGTCCGTCTGGCCGCGAGCGCAGTTCCGACCTAAGGACCCGCCTGCGGCTCCGGACCTGACTCGCTGGCACCTGGTGGCGGTTAGACACCCTTGTAAAACTTCTTATGCGCGACCGCAGGGAAGCGCCCTTAGTGTGGCTCCACGTGCCAGCATATGTCTATAAAAATCAAAGGCAGCCGTACCAGGACCTATCGCCCCACGTTGTGTCAGTTCTCTTCACTATATGTGATACTATAATGATGACGTCTCCGTGCGGCTCCCAGAAAATCACACCACATAGAAATGTAGGACGCGGTGCCTCTACATTCTGTAGAAGTGGTACCTTGGGAAATACTCGCAGCCGCACGCTTTTGCTTTCTATCAAGGGTGGCAGTGAAATTGCTCCTTTTTATCGTGCCGTAGTATTTTTGTAGGTGGGACCTCTCCACGGCAGCTGTTGGCCATAAATTGACGTGGTGTTCTCACGATAATTTACTCGTCCGGATGCTCGGAGACTCCGAACATAATTAGAAAAACACGATATGTACTGTCGTAATGTGATGTCTCTGTGAGGCAATCACATGCGGCCGACCTGTAATTTAGTGTATGGCTAGGCCGTGGAGTTTATTGTTGCTAACTCGGTCCCATAGGACCGCAATGTAAAAGATGGATGATCTTAGCGGCCTCAATACTCAGGCGCAGAGTGGTGGATTTTGAACATTTTAGGAAAACGTGCGCCCTCGTTGGTCCGTTTGCCGCTCCTTGGCAATTTTAGTTGGCAACAACTAAGCGGTGGTCAGCGAGCATTCGCGTCTATTTTCTGTGTTTACGTCTATCCCTGTGTTCGTGTCTATTGCCTGTGTCGGCTAGCGTCTCATTCCTGTTCGTCCGTGCTATTCTACGTTTCTTCTCATTCCTGCGTTTGCGTTTATTTTTGTGTCTCGGCGTCATCATTCTTGTGTTTCCTGGGATGTTATAAATTGCAGAGGAGTGATGGGCTGGATGTTTCATCTAATGGTGTGAGTGAAGTGTGTGCAAAATGGCTGACTGTCATTTTATGAAATCCATAAATCTTCAAAATTTCTCTCCGACCCCAGTCGGTAATGGACAAATTGCGGGTCTACCCTTAGGACGGGGTTTCTGATGTTAATTGCAGAGGCGCATGCTGATTATGTGGACCGAAGTGTTTCAAAATGTTGGTCCAGTGGAATTTTTTTCCAAATGTTCTTCTTCCTGACTTCTACGAGTCACGGAATTGGCTACCGTTTGGTGTTACAACTTAGCCAGGGTAGGATGTGTAAATTGTCAATAGGTCATTCCGTCCATGACCAAAGGTGTGTCGAAAATGGCTGATTTTTAATCGAATTTTTGGGCAATTCGATTAATTCCTTGTCAAAGTCTTCTCTCCGACACAGTCAGATTGCACAAGTGTGGGGGATCTACCATTAGGACGGTTGTGGATGTTTAAATGCAGCCATTGCTGATCACATGGACTTGGAGTGTTGTCAAAATGGCGGTTTGCTGGCAAATTCTCCACAAAGCTCTTTCTGATCCCAAAGTTAAAATGTCTACCAATTGGGTAAACAACGTAGGCAGGGCTAGGGATGTCTAATTGTGCAGGGTTCATTTTCCGATCACGGTGACCTGGAGTAGTGGGGTCATAAGATGGGCCGGCCTTATCATTTTTGGGGAAAGTTCGCATGATTCTTTCCGAATCTTTTTGGTCTGATTCCACGAATAGTCAGAAGTGGTCCTGACTCAATTTTGGGTGCACAGTTAGCAAGGGGTAGAGATGTTAAATTGCCGAAGTCATTTCGAATCACGTGGACCGGGAGTGTGTCGAAGTGGGCGGTCTTAATCAATTTCGGGATAATTGGGTAAATTCCTCAAAAGTATTCATGAACCAAGCGTTTTGTTATCGATAGACGTTAATGGGGGTGTTGAAAATTCCAAATAATCATATTTATCACAGTAAATTATATCAAGGCTAATTCTTCTTCACCGAAATCAAAAAATTCAGAGGCCCAGAGTGTGGGTCTGTTGGCTTATACACCAGTCCCGGTTGGCATTTAGTTTCTTCTGACTTGAAAAAAGGGTTATATTTATCGCCTGGCGGGGTTGGATTAATTTTGAGCAGACTATTTCTTCATGTGTTTTTCTCGTTGGAGGCGAGCATCTTTCTGTGTTTCTCCGGTGGGAGTGGGACTTAGACGAGTGTGTCGTGTGTGTTGTGTGTGTGTGTGTGTTGTGTGTGTGGTGTGTTTTGTGTGGTGTGTGTGTGTGTTGTTGTTGTGTGCTCTCGTGTGTGTGTGTGTGTGGTGTGTGTTGTAGTGTATACCAGGGGATTTTACCACGCAAAAAGAGGTGACGGATTGACTCGTATTCCTTGCTCTTCGTTCCTCTACTGAGCTACAGAAGGAGAGTTCTCAGGCAGGGCTGTGTGTGCTTAGCCGATGTGATTCTTCTGTTAAGTCGTTTCGATTCAGTAATCGGGTGTCTCTGGAGATCTTTTATGGTCTTCGTGGTTTGCCACCAAAACTGATCGATCTTTTGATGTTCTGGACTCTACTTCTGGTTACTGAGAGTGCTGTGAGATGTTTGGTGATCACTCTGGCTTATTTCGTGTTACTTTGGAGTTCGGTCAGGGTGTGTATGGCGCCTCTCCACACTTTTCAGGCACTTCTGTGGACATGGATCTAGGGATGGGATGGTGGAGGATCAAGCTGTCGTGTGTGCAGTGCTGGTTGGGATGTCGTAATCTCGGAACCTTGATTTCGCATAGATGCAGTCATGTCTTTGCGGAGACTTTACACATCCTTTTCGGGGCCCTCGAGGTGCTTGAGTTTGAGAGGTCGGAGCCGCTGGATTATGGGTGTGTGCTCTGGGTCAAAAAAGATCTAGGCTTTCTAAGTACATCTGGAGATTGCTGGTGGCCTGTTTGTGCTGTTTGTTTTTGTGATTTATTGTTGAGGTCGTTGGTAGGAGATTTTTCACTTTCTCTGGTCAGTGATATTTCATGTTCTCTGCTTGGCTGTGATGTCAGGCATAGACTTTTGGGTCATGGCTGGGTAGTCATGGATTCTATCTGGATTATAGTGTGGTGTGTGCGCTGCTTGGTACGTTGTGCGTGTGAGGTGCGTAAAGTTCGTGAGTCTTCATGGGTCCTTGGTGCTTTCTCAGTCTTGCTTCTTTGGTCTGAGACTTGGACTTCTGACCTAGGATTTGAGATCTCGGAGACTTATTTGTGTTCTGTGGTACAGTCGTACTTACGGAGAATCTGGCTATCACTTGTTCAGACTTGTGTCCAAACAGCGAGTGCTTGAGAGAGGAACTCAAATGAGATTGTTTACCTTGCACAAGTCGTTGAGCGCGTCAGCTGCGGCGTTCTAGTGGATATGTATGGACGTGGTGTGTATGATACGCACTGCACTATCTTGATCCTTGCATCACCAGGATTCGTCTCGGACGGAGGGTGTCCTACCTCCGGTGCAAGAAGGAAAGCTCGATTGGAGATGATTCCTACAGCCTCGTTGGTTATGGCTTTAAGATACTGGATTGCTATGTAATCAGTGGTCGGAAAATAGCGAATCAGTATGGGAAGTTAGAGAATAGTGGCGTGTGGCCAGGGCAATGTTGATGGTGGTGGTGGGTGCAGACATGGTGGCCAACTCGGGGTAAAACGTGGAGTACCAGCTCGCGGGCCTGCGAAGTTGAGATGCACCAGCGCATGACATGCATATGAGCCGCGGTCTCCCACATACCTGACCTAGCACGGTGAAGTAGATAGGTTGATGAAGATAGTAGGCTATCATTATGTATGATATATAGTTTAATAATCAGGGATAGGTGTATATGTTATTATATGTCTAAAATAAGTATGATAATTACTCATAGTCTGTGACATAATAATTTCAATTTTCTTACATATTTTATTTTTATTTTCACTGTAGTGTCTAGTTATTTATTTCATTAGCTGAACCCAAAGGTGTTCCTGTTAAAGGTAAAGAAGGTATGCAAAACGTCGAGATGAAGTTGCTTTCAGTCAGGCTCCTGCGCAAGAACTCTGCAGCGACATTATTGTGGACAGTTACCAGCTGGAGGAACATCGCATGGTATTGATAATTTGAACATGTTAAGGACTAGTCCTGTAGGGCGGCACGAAGTGTGACGAAAGGCACTCTAGCTTTAATGACAATTCATTGTAAGGTGAAGTGCTCCGCTCAAAATCAGAAAAATGAGTGGTCGTGTGTCAGGGGCTTTTAAAAACAGGAAATTCGCACACGTACCGAGCTGAGGGCGTGTTAAAAGAGTCAATAGATGGGTAGGTCATCACACTAAGGGTTGCAATGGTGCTGGATAGACGGTGAGGCAGAGATGACGTGTGGCGTAAGCGGCTAACGTCACTTTCGGCAGGTAACTTGGCGTCCTCTGAAAAATTTGGCCGCCATTTGATTTTTTTCAAATGGCCAATATCAGGCAGATTTTGATTAGAATCCCCTGGAGAACAAATGTGCCAAATTGATGCTGTATCATCGATTTGCACAATTACTTCTCAAAAATTGTCTGTTATCTGCCATATAGGCTGCGTTTCCTCTATGGCTGGTATGAGTCGACTCCAGTACTATTAATGTTACCTTATGTATGCCCTTCTGCTTACCTTAAGGCATTCCTTGCCTCCTTATTATTCCCTTAGTCTCTTTCTGACTCTGGATTTACACAACATATATGACTTAAGCTATACACTGTCCAATTTGCTTTTTGAAGATTTCCCATTTTCGATGCTGATTGCCTTCCAGATCTAACAGCCTACTCACTCTCTTCAGAACTTGAACTCTCAACAGATCAACGCTTGGCACCCGCTGTTCTGGTCCACTTGGTCCCAAATGTCTTCCTTCCTCCACCTCTTCCATGCATATTAGGATCATTACTTAAGAGGACGGTTATAATGCTGCAGTCCCTTGCTCGTGGGGGCTTTATTTACAACGTGTTGAAAGCAATCCTGAAGGTACATCTGGAACTCTCACTCGTGGCTAGAAGATGCAAGAATGAGTGACAGAACGCAAGAAGATAGTTCGCAGAAATGATGGTGTACAGTGAAGGACCCAAGGAAGCCATAAGATCACCTATGTGGATCGAAAGGTATAAAATCATATAAAATAGTGATTATTAACGAATACTCTTGCTCTTTCCGCACAGTTTTCTGAAATCTTTGTGAATCCTTCTATGCCTGATCTATCATTACTTCATGTGGTAGATCCTCTGTATTTTTAATTTTCCTCGTGTCTTTTGTGGTTATATGTTTTCTTTTGTTAGTTTACAACGCATCCTTCACTAGTACTGTCATCATTCGTAGTTTAATACTTATAGTTGAAAATGTAGGTCATATGTCTCCTGGTCGTGGTACTGGCTTATCGCTCGTACGAATATCAAGTGTAGTGGAAGTACACGTGTAGTGCTAGACTTGTAGGTTATTCATAGGGGTTATAAATATCTTCACCAATATAATTAACGATTACATACATCCTCAGGAAAACGATGGCAGAATAAACGCTTCATGGTTGGTAGGCCTCAAAGTAAACGGGACGCCACTGGGTATGACCGGTTTAGCCTCAAGTAAACGCCGTCGAGGCGAATAACTCACAACAATAAGCACGATTTTTGAAACTAAAAAAACTCGAACTATGGAACACAGACAAGGACGAAAAACTCAACGGTAACATGAAGGATAGAGAAAATAAACAGTTTTAAAACAGGACCGGATCAGTTTATAACGACCGTTGAAACTTAACTTTGAGATCGACAGCACAGAACGAAGCACCAGAAAGACCCCTCGCCGGGTTGCTCACAAACCGAGAACCAGCAAAGTTTTCATTTCTTTTTTTCTTGCATCACACAACCTTCCTGAGAGTTCCCTGAATCCCGTATTTTGTCTACTTAATCTGTGAATGCGTTCTCAACTAATATAGCGCAACCAAAAACGACGAAGACAGACGGGAACAGACATCGTTCCTTTTATAATATTAGTTTCATCAAACCCAATCCTTGGTTTCTTCTGCGTTGAAAGCCAACAACTTCTGCAGTTGTTTTCCTGAAGGACAGATTTAATTGTTTCCACTGCTCTTGTGGGTTAATAATTCATCGCCCACATAGGTAGGCCACTGCTGTCTGTCTTCAAGCTTGCTCTGAAAATCTTGCCTTACAAAACTTCTCGGTAGAGTCTGTGTTACTTGTAGTTTTTCTTTGTGTTGTGGACTTTTTATTTGATGGTGATTGTGATTCCAATGGCAACTTATGCGTCCACAGTATATGACTGCATATTTTGGGTGATTTATTTTTTTCCCACCTTGTTCATTTTTTAACAAGCTGGCCCGTTGTTTGTGTAAATATCGCCATGCAACCCTGTTTTCCTTGTAAAGTCAATGTTATTTAAATTCAGGACACATGATCCGAATGCATTCACTGACAACAGATGTTTTCTGCTGGCAGGGCTCCCTGTGGAAAGGATGTGGTGAACTGAAGAAAGAGAGGGATCCACTTTGGAGCCATGCTGTTGCATGGATCTCAATCACTAGTGGACCCAAGCTCTTGCCCAACTCACGTTGGGGCACGGGTGCTGCACTTGTTCACGAGACACTTTACGCGCTTCGAACAGTCCCTCACCTTGCTGCAGGCACTAATTCGTGCGTGACACCGCTCGGACGTCCGCTGCCCCAGTTGGGAGCCACCACTGTTTGGCAACCTGAGCGTATCTGTCGGTGTGGTGGGTATTGCAGCTGCCATTTCCAGTCTCCCTCATGGTGGCCAATGTACTTTACGTCTTTTCCAGGTGTGTTAACTTTGATGTACTTTGGTGTTCGAAATATTATTCATATACTGTATATATAAACACACACACACAACACACCACACACACACACACACACACACACACACACACCACACCACGAGCTGGCACATAGATGTACATGTTACAACATATAAGGGATCGCCCCCTTGAGATATAATTGCCAGTTGCTAAACATGCGGATTCGACACCTAGTTCTGTTAACTTGGAATGATGCATTCGCGGTTTGCGTTATTTCATTTGATTGGAAAGAGATGTCCAGACATTACTGATGGGCTCAAATATGGACACAGAGCATAAAACTTTTACCAGCTCATTATGTCAGGTCACAAACATACTCTCGATTTCATCGACCTTGGTTGTTGCTTTCTATGTTAATCTCCCTCCTGTTTTGGAACTTGGTTCTCCTGAGATTCCTTTACGAATTACAGTTACCACGAATTAAGTCTTTTTGTGACAATTTCACCCGTTATGCTCCATTGCTTCTTTATTTGTTGCATCTGAGCACATGACCTACCAACAGGAATAGAGTGAACAGGAAGTAAAATGGGCATGTTCCATTCATTCGGATGAAGAAGTTGAATTGTAGATTGGGTTTCGGATAAGGATAATGAAAGTGAGGAGAGTCAGAGAGAGAGAGATCAGAGAGAGAGGAGAGTCAGCAGAGAGAGGTCGAGAGAGGTAGTTCAGAGAGAGAGGAGAGTCAGAAGAGAGAGTCTGAGAGAGAGACTGAGAGGAGAGAGAGTGAGAGTCAGAGAGAGAGTCAAGGAGCAGATCTGAGACGTGAGAGAGTCTGAGAGTCAGAGAGAGAGAGAAGAGTCGGATAGTCAGTGAGTCAGAGTCTGAGAAAGAGAGTCGGAGGAGTCAGAGTCGGAGAGTCAGAGTCTGAGAGAGAGAGAGAGAGTCAGAGTCGGAGAGTCAGAGTCGGAGAGTCAGAGGTCAGAGTTCAGACACAGAGGAGTGGTGTTTGCACTTGAATATTTAGACCAGAAAGCATACTCATTGTATAATTTCCATAATTAATATGCTCTGCCCGAAGTTTTAAATTGAATCGGAGGATTCAATGCTCTTTATGTCCTTGCTCACAAGACTCTCTGCATTGCTGCCACTGTTTGCAGCTTGTCAGTTTGTAAAATGAAGGAATGTAAATGCTCTCTTTTTATCTTCGAAAGCAATTGAACCTGGATTAAATTACGGATTTGGCCCACTGGTTGCTTTCTTGCTGAGGCAGAGCGGTGCTTGCTGATGAGGTGCCTCCATATAATGGGCCAGGAACGTTGAATTTGTCTCAGGGTACTGGTGACGAGTGCTTACTCTTTAAAAAAGACGCGTGAGATCTTAAACACCACCAGTTAATACTGTAGTATATGGGACACCCGCTTCACTTTATGCACCAAGGGACAGCACCTTGACTGCAAAGCTCCAATCTGACAGTTTATGCTCCGGTTTGAGAAATAACCCAGAAAACAATAGCCCAGAGATGACAGCGCTATCCCTGTGTCTTCCATCGCACTCGAGGAATATGTCTTGTGCCAATGACGGACAGCTAGAGGAAGTGGAATTTCAGGCCAGGAAGACGTAGCAGCGAGGGATAGCGAATTCGCAAATGGCCTCTTCACTTGCTATAGGGCTGTGATTGAGGAGACGAGGATGAAGTCCACCTTGAGCTTGCAAAATTGCCTATTTCCCTTCACACGCTATTAGGCAGCACATTGATAATAATCTGCGCATTTCGTGATCCCTGTGGATCCATATAGAATGCGCACATTTGGTATTCCTTTCCGGTCAAGGGAAAGCATTTCTGTGTAATGCCTTATAGCGTCCTCTGTCAGTTTGCTATAGTCGGACTCAGAAAGTCGAAAAGCAGACATCTCAAAGGTAGTTTCCCATCTGTGTTACAACCCTGTGAAACAATGCTATCAATCCTGAGATGCATCTTCGCAGTGTTTCGACGTTAATTCCAGCATACATTGCACAGATGTATTGCATATTTGCTATAATATGTTACAGTTTGTGCCATTTGGGTCATGCATGAGGAGATGTTAATAAAGGGAGCAGACAAGCGAGATATGCTTGAATCAGGAGAGAAAAATTACAGGACAGGACCAGAATGATTAGAAGATGTATAGGTGTTACAGTGAAGATGAAATAGGAGGAGGGTGTAACAATATTAGGAGAAAAATTCTCATGAAGAAGGGAATTAATACAGAGGAACTCCTCGAATGAGAGAAGAGCAGGAAGAAGGTATTCACAAGATTTCAGAAATGCGTGTGGGAAGAGAAAGAGTATTCGTAATAATATATTTTATTATTTTAATTTTCCAGGGATATGTTGGGTCCATGAACATGGAAAGGGCAGAACAGATGAGAGTTTCCAGATGTACTTCAGGATTGCTTTTTTTAAACTGTTTGTAAATAAGCCCACGAGAGGGACTCGCAGCATTATACCTCCTCTTAAAGTAATGATCCTAATATGATGGAGAGGGTGAGGAAGGAGAGCATTTGGGGACAAGTGACCAGAACAGCGTGAAAGCGTTTGAGTCTGTTGAGAGTTCAAGTTCTGGATAGCAGAGTTGAGTATGGCTGTTAGATTTCAGGAAGGCAATCAGCATCAGAAAAATGGGAAATCTTCAAAAAGCAAATGAGCAGTGTATAGCATAAGTAATTATAGTGTTGTGTAATCCAGAGTCAAAAGAGGACTAAGGTGAATAATAGGGAGGCAAGGAATGTCTTAAGGGTAAGCAGAAGCATACATAAGGTACAAATTAATAGTACTGGAGTCGGATCATACCAGCATAGGAGGAACGTCAGCCTTATAGTGGGGCAGATAACAGAATTTTTGAGAGTAATCGTGCAAATGATGATACAAGCATCAAATTTGGCACATTTGTTCTCCAGGGGATCTATCAAATCTGCCTGATTGGCCATTTGAAAATCCAAGATGGCGGCCATTTTCAAGATGGCCGCCAAGTTAGCCTCCGGAAGGTTGACGTTTGTTAGAAGTTTTGTTGTGCCGATTTTGCATGATCTAGGTGTGGATCCCTATGTTTTCAAGCCTGCTGGAGTGGATTTTCCTGTTTTTAAAGCCCCCTGACACACACTTTTTCTTGATTTTGCACCACTTTAATGATTGTCATATAAGCTAAGGCCTTCTGCAACCGGGCCCTGAGCTAGTAAATGTTCAAAGTTATGCATACCATGCGAATGTTCCTCCAGCTGCTACTGTCCACATATGCAGCTGCAGAGTGCTGTTGCAGGGGAGCCCTGACTGAAAGCACTTGCATTCTCGGTTGCAACCTTTCTTACAGGAACACTTGGTCAGTTATGAAATAACTAGAAAGTGAAATAGAATATGAGAATGATATAGCAAGAATATATTATATTATACATATACATATATATACATATATATATATATATATAATATATATTATATCAGGTCAGGTCTGGTCAGGTATGGGAGCATGCGCCAGAGCAGCGCGTCGCTGCATCCACTTTCCGCCGCGTACTCCAGGGCCTCCGTCTGGCCATCCCCCAGGTAGATGCCTGGCCCATCCCCATCTCCTTGAGATGCTGATCAACCAGCTGCAACCACGAGGCACGTGGTCAGCCCATTGTCCTCCTCCACTCAGGAGACTCCCTCGCTGAGAGAATCTGGTGAGCAGGATCAGTGTCAGGAATAAGAGCCACATGTCCATAGAGCCGCAGCTGACGCTCACGGACTATGCAGGTAACAAATCTCATTTGAGTCTCTTCTCAGCAACGCTCGTTGGACACAAAAGTCTGACCAGTGATACCAAGGATTCTCCGAAGAGACCTGGTACCAAGGAATTAAGTCTCCGTTCTCAGATCCTTGGTCAGAGTCCAAGTCTCGCAACCAAAGAGCAAGACTGGAAGCACCAAGGACCTGAAGACTCGACTTTCGTCCTTCCCGTACAGGTACCGGCAGCGCCACACCCCATTATCCAGTGAATCCATGACTCCCCAGGCCTGACCCAAATGTCTATTGACCTCTGACTCACAGCCAGGCAGAGACATGAATATCACTGCCAAGGAAGTGAATCTCTCCACGACTCACATGCCTCACCAAAACAGGCCACAGACAGGACAGCAGCATCCAAGATGTCATTGAAAGCCTGGATCTTAGTTTTGACCAGGAAACCATAATCCCAGCGGCTCTCGACTCCTCATTCAGCACCTCGAGGGCCCCCGAAAGGATGTCTAAAGTCTCCGCAAAGATGACTGCATCATCTGCGAAATCAGGTCAGAGATCTTGACATTCCCAACGATGCACCGCAGCTTGATCTCTCCGACTCCTCCCTAGAATCCAGTCCATAGAAGTGCTGAAAAGTGTTGGGGGCCAGTACACACCCCTGACGAACTCCAGTAACAACTGGAAATAAGTCAGAGATGGTATCACCACTTCACAGCACTCTCAGTACCAGAGTAGAGTCCAGACATCAGATCGATCATTTTGGTGGCACCCACGAAGACCAGAATCCTCCAGAGGGCATCCCGATTCACTGAATCGAACGCTTTTACAGAGATCAACATCGGCTGCAAGCAGCCCCTGCCGAACTTTCTTTTTGTGCTCAGTGAGGACCGGAAGAGCAAGGATACGGTGAAATCGTTGACCTCTTTGGTGTAAAAATTCCCTTTGGTATATATATACACACACACACACACACACACACACACACACACACACCACACACACACACACACACACACACACACACACACAACACACACACACACACACACACACACACTCTGTTTGTCCCATCATCCTGGAACACAGAAATGCTCCTCAGAGAGAATAAAAATTATGAAGTAATAGTTGCTTCAAATTAATCCAAACCTGCAGATAAATATAATCTTTTTTCAGTCAGAGAAATAAATTGAACCCGGGTGGTGTATAAGCAACAGACCTTGGGCCCTCCTGAATTTTTGATTTTTCGGTTAAGAAATATGCTGTGATTATATTTACTGTGAATAATATGATTATTTTGAATTTCACCACCACTCTATATGTCTATCGATATAACAATACGTTGGTTCATGAATATTTTTGAAGGAATTTACGCAATTTTCCCGGAAAATTGATTAAGCCGGCCATTTTGACACACTCCCGGTCACGTGATCGAAATGACTTCGGCAATTAACTCTCTACTTTGCCTAATGTGTCACCCAAATTTGGTAGATTCTGACTGTTGGATCAGACGAAAAAAGATTTTGGAAGGAATCTATGCGAATTTTCCCAAAAATTGATTAGGCCGGCCATTTTGACACACTTCTGGTCACGTTGATCGGAATGACTCTGACAATTTAACATCCTACCCTGGCCTATTGTTGTTACCCAATATTGGTAGCATTTTAACTTGTGGATCAGGAAAAGAAGCTTTTGGAAGGAATTTGCAGAACCGCCATTTTTGACAAACTTCCAGTCATGTGATCAGCATGGCCTCTGCAATTTAACATCACAACCCGTCCTAATGGGGTAACCCCAATTTTTGTCATTCTGACTGGTGGGTCGGGAAAGAAGATTTTTGAAAGGAATTTATGCGATTTTCCCAAAAATTGATTAAACCAGCCATTTTGACACACTTCTGGTATTGTGATCGGAATGACTTTGACAATTTCACTCCCTACCCTGGCCTAATGTTGTAACCCAATGAATGGGTAGCATTCTGACTCGTGGATCAGGAGAAGAAGCATTTGGAAGAAATTTGTGGAACCACCATTTTGAAACACTTCCGGTCACATAATCAGCATGGCCTCTGCAATTAACATCAGAACCCTGTCCTAATGGTGTAACCCAATTTGGTAGCATTCTGACTGGTGGGTCTGGAGAAGAAGATTTTTGAAGGAATTTATGTGATTTTCCATAAAATGACAGTCAGCCATTTTGACACACTTCTAGTCATGTGATCAGCATGACCTCTGCAATTTTAACATCCAGGAAACACAGGAATGAGACGCGAACACAAAGAATGAGACGCGAACGCAGGAATGAGACGCGAACGTAGGAATGAGACGCGGACGCAGGAATGAGACGTGGACACAGGAATGAGACACGAACACAGGGATGAGACGTGAACACAGAAATGAGACGCGAATGCCTCGCTGCCTCGTCTAGTGTTGCCAACTAAAATTTCGCCAAGGAGCGGCAAACGGACCAAGAGGAGCGCACTTTTTAAAATTGTTCAAAAATCAACCTGAAGCGCTAGAATCACTTTGTTTTCTGCACCCAGATGATAGAACCCCTGTCGTCCAATCATCGTGCTGCTTAGAAGATACACTGTGGTTCAGTGGTTCTTTTCACACAATATCGTGTAACACTATAGTGCAATGCAATGCACTATGAAATTGAAAAGAGTTCCGCCCCTTGATAGAAAGCAAAGTTGTCCAATTTTTTGATGAGGCACCGCTCTCTTTTCTGTGGCTCGGCAAGCAAGTCAGAAGGACCCAATGTGCGCTTATGACACAGTGTTGGCAACAATGTCTCTTCTTCGAGTTTAGTTTCTCAGCATGTCGTGCCCTCCTTTTTGCCTGCCCCCTCCTCTGGGGTATCGTTGGTCGCAACCATTGGTCAGCAACCGGAGGGTGGGGCATTTGCGACTTCAACCCCTTCCTGCACTTGCGCTTCCATGTGCCACAATAAATTGTACTCAGAAGTGTCAATCGATAGATGTAGATGGTCGATGATAGGTGCAACAAAACAAATTTGCTGCCCCCATGTAAGTGATGAATGAGATCTTGGGTTTGAGTCCTGGGTTAAGTCAATTTTCTCACACTTCCCCGTGAAGGAATTTATTCCTGTTTTGTTAAATAAATATATATATATATATATATCCATCCATTGGGACCATACTCTTTGCAGGAGCGTTGGTGCTGGCTATGCAGTCTCCTGGGCTATTGGACACAATCCCGGACAGGTCGCCACTCTGACACAGGATACCAGCAAGCTTCATACTCATTTTGCCGACCTCAGAGGATGACAGGCTGAGTCAACCCTACCTGATATAATTCAATGGAAAGTGGGATTTGAACTCGGGCCCCAACGATTATATATATTTATATATATATATATATATATATATATATATATATATGTATACTGTATATGGGTATATATATATATATGAAAAACCTGGGGGATGAAGCCTCAGCTGACCCATGTGCTTACGTCTATTAATTTGGTACAATTGGACCATGACGATGTCTGTTAATTGTTTCTCACTTGGCTCACTTGGCTGCGCCTGGATGGATTTGAGGGTAG
The DNA here is from genome assembly GCA_035128595.1 of Eptatretus atami. Taxonomy (NCBI): domain Eukaryota; kingdom Metazoa; phylum Chordata; class Myxini; order Myxiniformes; family Myxinidae; genus Eptatretus; species Eptatretus atami. Next base: position 17,331,463 of record CM068964.1, on the reverse strand, counting down.
TGGAGTAGCAGCTGAAACCCGAATCCTATCCAAGTTCCTCCTGATAACTCTATCTTTGCTCTTTATTTCTTCGGTTCCTTAATGGTCTTCCATTTCATTACGTACTATTGGAACATTCTTTTTAGTCCTGAGAGATCCCTTGGATCCCCTTGGACTCCTGAGACCTTTGACCTTTGGAACATTTCGACCTTTCCTTTGCAATCAATGACCTTTCCTGTTGTAAATAATGCACCAACTCCACCGACATGGAGGATCCAAATCCAGTGGGACCGTACTCTGTGCAGCATTGTGTTGCCTAAGCAGTCTCCTGGGCTGTTGGGCACAATCTTGGATGGATCGCCACTCCGACACAGGATACATGGAGGATGGGTAAACTGATAGTTCTATAATTTGAAGGATTACATTCTTGAGACCAGATTGATAATTAAACTTTGACCTGATTCGGTGGCATAATGGTTGCAGCTCTGACTCTGGGTGATCGGCGGTTCAAATCCAACCTTGGTCGAGTCGTACCAAAGACTTGAGAAATGGTTACATGCTGCTTCCTTGCTTGACGCTCAGCATTTAATAGGATAGAGCATGGAAACAACCATAGGTTGGCAACCATTGTGCAGGCTTGATGGGCCTAATGGCCTCCTCCTGCTGAGAAGTACATGTAAGGGGTGTGCATGAGTGTGTGAGTGTGTTATGCTCGTGGAAAGATTTTATCGTTTTTGTTTTTATAACCCATCTACTCTGAAAATTTAATTACCAAATGCACAGTGAAGCAAAAAGCAGGGTTAAGCAATTGGTTCATGTCCGTCCGTCCGTCCGATCATTTAAGATCGTCAGTTGGTGATCGAGGAACAACTTATGGAAATGCAATGTTGAATTTTGAACACGAACACGGATCGGAACATGAATAGGAAGACAAGTTTGCCGTTTTAGGTACTTTGGCTCAGAATTTGTCCCGATTGCACATGCGCAGGGAGAGTTGAGATAATGTTTTTTACACTGTCGCAGGTCAAACAAATTAAAAATCATTCCAAGCAGGAAATTACTATTTTTTAATTCGATACTGTTTTTTAAGGATGTTATAAAGGACACAAACCACAGGCAAAAAATAACTAAAATAACGTGTTCGATAGGTGATGTAATAGACATGGGTAAAATGGTGGTAAAACACAGAATTTATTTATTTATATGCCTTAGACCTTCATCACCATCATCATACTTCCAAGCCAGAACAATGCTATCCTGTATATCGATAGCTAGAGAAGGTGTGGTGTGTTAGAGGGACAGTTTGAGGGTGACGATGACTCTGCCAGTATTGCTATGTAACTATGCGACTCAACAAGACTTAAACTGTGACTCGATGTCATCTCATTACGGTGAATAAGGCCGTAGGGTGATGTATAAGATTGCTTTCATAGCACTAAACTTCCAGATTTAAAAAAATGATCTTTGATTCATTATTTTTATTGAAATTGAGTATTGTATTTGAACATACGATATTCCAGATGGGGTCTGTAGTGAGGCCTCATCAAGAATGTTGTGTACAGTTTTGTTTACCATAACTCAGGAAGGACATAGCTACAACAGAGAGGGTTCGGCGCAGGGCTAGTGGATTGATTCCAGGTCTAGCTAGACTCAACTTTGAGGAGCGGCTGCAGGAGACGGGGCTTTATACATTAGAAAGGAGGCGGTTACGAGGAGATATGATAGAGATGTTTAAGATAATGAAAGTAAAGATAAAATAAGTGCAGAGGAATTATCCAGTAGAGTAAACAGTGATACGACCAGGGGCCATAGCCTCAGAGTAAAGAAGAGGAGAGTTAAGACGATAGTTAAGGCAGAGGTCTATCACTCAGAGAGTAGTTAATGCATGGAATGGTCTCTCTTGAAAGGTCGTGGCAGCAGAAAAAGTCGATAAGTGAAAATTGGAATTAGATAGGAGATGGAAGCCTGGAAGCTATGGAGATGGGGGGGGTATAGGGATGTTGGAAGGACTTTTTGGTAGTTTGAGTATGAATGGGTGATTGTATACATCTGTACAAAGCATTGTGTCTGTGGGGGTCTTGTCAAGGGGTGGTGTGTGGTTGATGTGTGTTTTTCTTACCCAAGAACTGCCTTCGCCCCACCCCCCCCCCCCCCCAAGAAAAAAACTCAAAAAGGCTTTTTTTTTTTTTAAAATACATTATTTTAATTCATATATTCCCCATTTTTTTGTTTGACACCTTGGGATAACCCTGGGCATGCCACATTTGTCTCATCCACATTCCTCCTGTCATTCCCCCATGAGGTTGTATCGTTTTTTAACAGATAAAATTGGTCTCGTGTTGATGTGGCGCAGCCATGATATGCCGAATGGCCTCCTCCTGCGTCTAGTTTCCTTGTGTGTCCTGGTAAGCCTGGTGTTGGCTTAGCGGTTAGGCTAGCTGGCTTGGGATATTAGGAACCTGAGTTGGAGCCCCTGTTTTTTTTTTACAGTTGAATAAACACCAGGTGGGGTTGACTCAGCCTGTTATCCTTCTGAGGTCGTTGAAATGTAGTACTAGAGTACTGGTAATAGGGGCATTGCATCAGCGGCACAGCTGCGCCCTTAGTCAATGATGCTACCTGCAGCCTTGAACTGCATACAAAAGAGAGGGAGAGTGTATCCTGTGTAACACTGCGCAGGGTATCATGTTCTAGGAACTCTTTGGTTACCTCATCCACCAGAGGTGGAGGTGGTCATGTTTTCACCTTGTCTGTCTTGTTTGCCTGTTTGTGTGCAGGATATCTCAAAAAGTTGTGGACAAGTTGGGTGTGTGACAAGGACGAACTGATTAGATTTTGGTGAAGATCCAAATCCGGATCCGACTACTGGAATTTTTAAAGTGATTCTTCACCATTGAGAGAAAGGGCTAAACTAATATTATAGCACAATATCTCAAAAAGTTGTGGATGGATTCAGACGAAACTTGGTGGAGAGGTTAGGTGTGTGACGAGGACGAATTGATTCAATTTGGTGAAGATCGAATCCGGATTCTGGATGGAGAATTATTTAATTTTAAAAGTGATCTTTCACCATTGAGGAGATGGGGTTTCAAAAATGATATTAGTCTCTATATAGCATGATATTTTCAAAAATGTATTGGGCCCTATATGTTCTCATGTATCAGGCATTATGTGGCAGCGGTATGCGCTCTACCGACTGCCCTTCTAGTTTATTCTGAAATGAGACTTCTATACTCTGAAAATTTCCTTGAGGATACTATGTTGGCCAAACATAAATTGCTTGTTGTGGTGGAAATATAGCAAGCTTATGTCATTAACCTATAGGAATACTAAGGAGGAAGTATAGCAAGGAATGACATTGTCACCAACATTCAATCTATCAAAACAATGGGAATTCAGTAAAATATCAACAAAACCCTGCGAGCACGTCAAACAGGCAACGGGACTTTATTTTTTGCAAAATGACGATCTCTCGAATAATGTATTTCTGATTTACAGTCACCTAGCAAGATTACATGTGAGCAAAGGGAGCTTGTAGCTTTTCTCTGCACCATTAGTGCTGTTCTCATCCCCTGCCCTTGCAGACTGTATGATGTAGAATTGATGTTTTGCAAAAAAATTTTTTTTTACCACAATGCATAAGGCTTACGGAGCAGCCTGTAATATATTAGATGCGGTACAAGGGCTTTAGGAGATATCGGTTCATTGCAACATGAAATTACAAGGACGTTGAGAAACAACGGACACATAAGCACAGGATTTGGGACTCAAACCTGGGATCGTTGCACCTTGAGTTGTGTTCAGGTGGAAACACAAAACATAACAACCCATTTACCTTTTTTACTGTGAATTCTTGCCTCGGAGGAAATTGTATGACGGAGGAAATTTTTTTATGATGATTGGGTTCCTTGTTACTGTAAGAATGCCAGCTTTCTGGTCATCTCATGATGTGAATTTGTGGACACAGCACGGTTGCAGTTTTTGTTGTGCCAGCCATGATACATCTGCTTTCATGCCATATTACGTGTGTTGTGGAATTTGGTTGTGACTTGCAAGGGCTGTTTGCACCGTTCTGAATGGGTTCGTTGAACTGGTTATCTTTTGCTCGGTGTTGAATATCTGAATTTTTTTTTTGTTTACATTAGAAGAATCAATTTAAGCGATTACTGTTCATACAATGAAGTTTCAAATGTGAAGATTGACTTCCATACCTCCTGAGAGGTTTGAGATTTGTTCGTGCGTCATGCACTATTCTAGAGACTGTTGGATGGCTTAGTTGGTGTGACGTTGAGACACATACTCAGGAGGAAGAAGGCGCATGCGATCAGGCAGTTCTGTGGTATGGACGCCATTGTCAAGAGGAGAAGAGGGATACCAAAATTGAGGTGGAAATAAATGGTCTCGACTCTAGAATGACATGAGAGTAAGTGGAGGTGCAGAAAGGGGATGCTCAGGATTTAACAGTGTGGAGAGGAAAAAGCCATGCAGCTGAACCTACAAGAAGGTGGGATTAATTGGGGCCATGAAAGTCGTAGTAGTATTAGTCATAGTAGTTGTAGTGATAGTTGCAGTATTTAGTAATATGGAAGAAAATCAAGACCATTTTCATGACTGTCAATGTGGTTATCGGCATCATGGAACGTGCCATCATTGGGCTGGATTTCATTACTCCAAGGGCCTCCACATACTAGCAGATGCAATGCAACAACATTGTCGGCAACAGTATTTGATAATTGTGTAATGTGCAGCGGTTGGCAAAACTCATTAACTAGTTTTTCAGGTGCATCAGTGACAATTGTAAACGTTGAACATGTTCAACTTTTACGATGCATTAATGGTGACAATCATGCATCATCGCGTCGTGTGCGGCAGTCACACACAATCGTCAATGCGGCGCAATGTCTTGACCAATTAAACTTCAGCTTTCAAGTAGCTTCTGACCATAGCATCAGTGACAGATTCATATCTTCTGCAGCAATTTTTTTAATAGTCGTAACTTTTGTGAACTTTGAAGCCCAAAAGGATATTATGAAAGTTCAATGTAGTAGCCTAAGCCTGCCCTTTGTGTTTCCTGTATTTAACAAACTTTCAGAAACAATTAAATACGGTAGTAATGTTATTCCAGGTACATTGGGTTATCTCGACTTTAAATGACAAAGTGTCTGCCTTTCAATTACGTTGATGTATACCCAACTGGTATGTGTGTGTGTGTCTTGTTGGTTGTTATCTCCATAATTTGGGTTTCAGTAGGTGGAACGAAATCCTTCCAGGATCCGAGCATCCAGCTTCGTTTCGGTGAAGGATCTCAATTCATGGACCATGTTGTAAAGTTTTGTTGTTCTGAGAGTTTTGTTCCGAGGGCTCTTTTCAGGATCGTCGATGAGCCCCAGACAGCTTCCAACTGTAGTTCATTTGTAGTAATGTTTCCAGGGATGGTTTGTGGGATCTTTGTGAGGTTCTTCTTCATCATTCCCGTTGCTCCAATTGTCACTGATACAATTTTGGCGCTCTTCAGCTTTTAGGATTTTTTTCACTTCATTCTTGAGGTGTTGATAGTTAGTAATTTTCTTGATTTCTGCATCATTGAGACCAAAATCACTGGGTATTGAAACCTCATTCAGTAATGACTTGTTTTCCTTTAATTGTATCTGAGTACTATATCTGGTTGCAGTGCTTTGATTTCCATGTTCACGCTCAATGGAATCATCAAGTCGTACGTGAGTGTTATGTCCTTCTTTTCAGTGATTGCTTTTGGTTCATGTTTCCATGAGTTTTCTGAAACTGGGATATTGAAATTTCTGCAGATGTACCAGTGGATTAGTCAACATACATTGTTGTGCCTTTGTGTGTACAGCTGTTCTGACATGAGTTTTTTTTTCTTACTTCCCGATAGGAGGTGACTCGTGCTTTGTTTCTTCCTTGCAGACTCCACACTTGTCCAATTGACTCATTCCTGCCATTGTTTTAAAGCCAATGGTGTAGTGTCCTTGGTCTTGGGCATTTATAATGATTTGTTCTCCATCCCAATTGAGCTGACCTCTTCCTAGCCATTCCAGTGATCCTTCTTTGTCTATCCCCAATCTGTCCAACTCTTTTTTTATACGTATATATTTCCCTGCTATTTTATTGTCCAACTCTTTTTTAAATTTTATTTATATATATATATATA
>CM068964.1:17307368-17325299 GCA_035128595.1 Eptatretus atami | reverse complement strand
GTATATATATATATATATATTTCCTTGCTATTTTAAATTTCCCTATTACCCTGCTGTGTGTGCGTATTTGTGTATAGTTAGTCGTTGCTTGTTTAAATTGCAGAACTGCATCAACTGTGGCCAAAAAAATGCAAGGTTTCCCAACCAATAATGTCATTGACAGTTAGTATTGTGCGGCAGGCTCCGACAATACAAGATTGTACAAGATTTGGCACAGACAATCTTTTTGTTGTTGTTGCATACCTTGTTAAGGCTCGTATGAGAGCTAACACACAATGCACATCAAGGGGGCATGAGACAAGAGGAAGGACAAAACAGTGAGGAACAGAGACATTAGGAGATCTGTGGAAGGGAGAGGGATGGGGCGGAGAACACGGGGTATACAGATGGACATTACAGGACTTTCAGGAAGGAAAGCAGGAATTTGAAGGAGGTGGGTTTGGGGTGGATTAACGGGGGTAGAGAAGATCGAGGATTTGGATGGGGGATGATAAGAGGTGGTGGTGAACAGCTGTTTTGAAGGCCTGGAGGAAGAATGGGATTGAACATAGTGAGGGAGTTTATTCCAAAGGTGGGGAACAAGAGGAATGAAAGGGTGAAGGTGAGCAGTGATCTGTGATTTTGGTAGTTTTACTAAAAGGGGGTTGTTAGTGGACCTTGAGCGCCCTGCGGAAATATGGTGGGGACAAATCGCAGACAGAGCAGGGAGGTGGGGGGGGGCGAGACCGGAGAGGAGATGGTAGAACACAGAAAGACCACCGACTTGCCTGTGGTGAGACAGTGAGAGGCCCAAAGACTCAGCCTCATCGTCAGAGATGCCAATGATCCGAAATGCCTTGGTTGTACTGCGTGGAGCAGAGAAAGGTGAGAGGCAGGAGCACCAGCCCGGAGGGGAGAGCAGTACTCCATCAGGCTGCGGACGAAAGCTTTGTCAGTGGTCAGGAGCTCAGGTGGCCAAGGAAGGACTTTGCACGACGGAGGATTCCCAGTGGCGACTGGCTTTGGAGCGAGGTTGGAAATGTGTTTTCCCAGGAAAGGTCATGGCAGAATCGTTGAGACCCAGAAGCTTGAAAGAAAGGACTTCTTCCAGAGGATTGTTGAGAAAGTAGATGGGGGGTTTTTCTAAACGTTCCTTTCGGAGAGACATAGTGAGAGTGTGAGGTGGAACGAAGTCCTCCCTTGTTTTGTTGTGTCAGCATTGTGTCGGCTAGTGTGCGGTGGCCTCAATGTCCATGCAGCGTTTTCTGAAATTGGCCTATTGGTTAAAAGTTCATGGTAAAACGAACGCTTCACCTTCTTCCTCTTCAGTTAAAAGTGTTCTCAGAATCGAAGGTTGAAATTTCTTGATGTACACATAATTCTCTTCTCCAACTGTTGTTTGAAGTCTTAATTTGACTATTCACCTCTGGCACCGAAGGTGGATGGAGGTTATGTTTTCACTCTCTCCCTCTTTGTCTGTCTGCCTCTGTGAGCAGGATAACTCAAAAATTTACGGATGGATTGAGACGAAATTTTGTGGACAGGTTGGGTGTGTGAGAAGGTGGAAATTATTAGATTTTTGCTGAAGATCCAGATCCGAATACTCGAATTTTTTTTTATTGATTCTTCAAACATTGAGAGATAATGCCAAAAACGATATATCGCACAATATCTCAAAAAAGTTACGGAAGGATTCAAACAAAACTTGCTGGATAAGTTGAGTAGTTGACAAGGACGGCTTGGTTTGATTTTTGTTGCAGATCCGAATCCGGTTCGGGGTAAGAGAGTTTGCTAAACAATCAAAGTGATTCCTCACCATTGAGAGATGGGGCCAAAAACGATACATAGCACAATATTTCAAAGTGGTGTGGACGGATTCGGACAAAACTTGGTGGACAGGTTGGGTGTGTCACAAGGATGAATTGTTTTGATTTTAGTGAAGACCCGGATCCGGCCTATCAGTGGGATACAAAACGTAAACTGTTCAGCCTGGTTGATCATGTATTGCATTTCATATTTACTTATTGCACTGCAGAGTACGACCATGGCAGGGCCGAGCTGACTTAGTGTGTTGTCCGAAAGATCAGCAATTCCTAATCCTTTTACATTGCACTCCATGACAGCAATGCATGCCTTTCTATGTTGCTATCTCCTACAGAGAATTAAACAAAATATATTGGAAAACATTACCCTGTTTGCAGCATTGTGCTCAAATGAAATAGGGAAAACTGGTCAAAACAATTAAACTTCAATTTCCTTCTTGTTTTCAATCATGAGTTTGTCGTTAAATATCACACGATTGATCAAAACGAGAACTTGCTTGCAGTTTTCAGAGATTACCCTGGAATCTCAATCAATGCCTCCAAAGTCCTTAACCATTTCAGGATGTTAAATTGAGTGGTCCAAAGAGATGTAAATAATGCAAAGGTGATGATTGCAAACTTCTCAACCCATCTCCCCTTGGGTAGTAGTGGTCACATTATAAAATGAAGGATCCATTTCTCATGACCGACAATCTTCTGCAAGAAATCATCTCGCTCCATATCCTCGAGGCTCCGTCGCAATGGCCACATTGATTGCCTATATATATAACATGTGGTACCCACCTTGCACTCAAGTTATTGAATTTGAAGTAAGAATGAAAGATTGTTTCCACACTTCTAACGCTGAGATCCACTCATTCTGCAATTTTACGCTTCTTAATGTGGAGATTCCCCAAAATCAGTCGTTCAACAGGTTTAATGTTTCCTTGAGGGACAGCGGATGGCTGCATATGGGAATGCTCAAGATCGCTCAGTAATTCACGGATATTCTATAAATTTCTGCACCATTTAACCACATACATGAAAAACTTGATGGCCTGTTGCAGCAAACACATGCGAACCTACTCCCTTCAGTCTATTTACTCAGCTTCCCTTCTACTTTTCCCCTTTTCCCCTTTACATATTTCCTTTAACTCCTTCACCCACTCCCTAATATCCCTTCAATCGTTTTCCCCTCTAGACTTCCCCTTTACACATTCAGCTACTCCTCCATACTTTTTCAGCCCCTTCCTCCTTTACCCACTTCCCCCTCCATCTGTTGATTCACTTTCTCAGTTTTCCTATTCACCCACGACCCAAAATAATCTGGGTCATCTCTGAGTCCACTTCAAATTTTGCTCTCAAAAACCATGAAACCTCGCAGCTTGAAACGTTTCATGCAGACGAAGAAAACTCCGAGGAAGTGCAAGAGTGAAAATTGGGTGCTTGGGTTGATTAAAACACCCCTTTTGAAGATGATGGCCTTTTTCAATTATATCCTTTGTCAGGCGTATCCTCGGCCACCTCGCTGTTTGGTGTCCTAAGGTGTATCTCGGGTAACTTCGATGGGGTCTGAAGCCGCCACGTTTTTTGGCCTGCTCAACCATGCCTCGACTCGGAACAGGCCTCAATGATTTCTTAATGATGACGTTTTCTTTTCACTTTCCTCACTCATATTATATTGAATGCCTGCTCATCATAGCTATGAATCATTGTTTACGTCGCTTTTGTAAGTGCTATAGTTTTCAAATTAGGAGCTTAGAGCGATTTTATGCATTATATGATACGATTTTCCATGATCTACTCTCTTGGAATAATATTAAAGGATATCATCGAAATATTATTTCGGTTTTGAGGATCGGATATCGTACGGACTAAATAAGTGTCAAAATCTGTTGTGAAATCTGATAATTTAAAGAAATAACGAGTCTTATAACTAAGCCGATATACCTATTTGCTTTAAGCAAACAAGGCTATGTCCCTCCTTCCCCATACATACACAAGAAAATGAAAATACCAAAGCATTAAACTTATCTTTTTCCTTTGGAGAATTATATCGAGTGAACAAAAAAAATTGGGAACATGCCAAAATTAACCAGCTTCATTGAGCTATATGATTTAACAGCATCCACTGCTAGACCTCATGCCCTCTCCCCCAGCGGGACTGCTTATGCATGGCGTCTGCCAGATCTATGTCTATATTTTCAGAGGTTTTGCGAGGTGCTCTACAGGGAATCGATGCAAATCTGGTGAAAAACAGACGTTTTAAAATGAATTTCTAATGTTTGCGTGGACCGCAACCGATGTACCACGTGACGAGTGCAGAGGGGCCTGCAACTTGGCGGATTATCGGCAATGTTTGTTTCACGGGCGACTATACCTTGTGATGTCTCCAGGGTTGATCTACATTAAGCAGCAACTCTTTTGTGGATAAAGTCATTAATTAACTGCTGTGAGCACGGTGAAGACTGGCTTTAAAGTTAAAGGGATCCTATGTTATGCAGCCACAGTCTGGCCATCCATTCCTTATCAACCATTTAATTGGAGTGCTTGCTTGAGTGCTTAAGCCAGTTGCCGAGTGCCCTAGAGTCGATATTGGTACCACGCTATGTCATTCTGAGCGAATTGTTCACTCACTGCGGACGCTTTTGCCACACCACGTCATTCAGAGTGAGTGGTTCGTGTTCCATCATCCTGAGTGGGTGGTTCTTGCTCCGGCATCCTGAGCAAGTGGTTTGTGCTCCGTCATCCTGAGCGAGTGGTTCGTTTTCCGTCATCCTGAGCGAGTGGTTCATGCTCCGTCATCCTGAGCGAGTGGTTCGTGCTCTGTCATTCTGAGAGAGTTGTGAAACAACACCCGATTTCTGAGCCATTTTCCAAATTAATGTATTTTATAAATTAGCGAGCCAACTTTTTTCCCCTCCCGTCACATGCAGCTCTTGATGAACATTAATGTTTGTGAACATGTCCCTGAAACGTCAAAACAAATGCAACGTTGTTGTTCGTTGAAAGCTACTCACCGTTTTTGGGTTGTATGCAGTATGTACTGCAGTCAGTAATCACACTTACTCCAACCTGATAATTCCTGAAAAATTGCCGATATTGACCAAGCCTGTGCGTCTGTGCGTGTGTGTGTGTGTGTGTGTGTGTGTGTGTGTGTGTGTGTGTGTGTGTGTGTGTGTGTGTGTGTTGTTCATGAATCATAACATATTATGTCTGCAAACTCCCGATCCCCACCCCTCTCTCTTTATGTCCAATCCTTGCTCTACCCCTTCCCAATACAGTGCCTCCTCCCAATCTTCCCATCTCTCTCTCTCTCTCTCTCTCTCTCTCTCTCTCTCTCTCCTCTCTCTCTCTCTCTCTCCCACTGTCTTTGTCTCTGGACAATATGCAGACGGTGGTTATGTTTGGACTGGGTTTGTCTCCAGACGTGTCCAGAATGGAGTTTGTCTACGGACACGTGTTTGTCTCCGAACATGTCTGGGCAGTATTTATGTCCGGATAGGAGTTTGTCTCTGGACGTGTCCGGATGGTGCTTGTCTCTGGACGTGTTTAGACAGAATTTGTCTCCGGATGCTGTCGGGTGGTGTTTGTCTCCAGTCAGCTTGGCTCTGGATGCGTCCAGGCGGTATTTATGGAGTTTGGCCAGACAGGAGTTTGTCTTTGGATGTGTCTGGTAGTGTTTTTGTTCGGACGGCTTGGTCCAGATGCGTCTAGCATGTTTGTCTCCAGACCTGTCCAGGCGGTGTTTTGTCTCTGGGCTGTGTTTTTATATGACCGGTAGAAAATGGATTTCAGACTTTATTTTGTTTCCATCTTCACTGTTATTCTCTACAGAATCATTTTGATGAGACAGTATGAATCGTAATTGTCATTCCACCGCACGTCTGTCTTCCCTTACTCTCACCTCACACTGTCTCCCTTCCCCCACCCTCCTCGCTTCCCACCCCTCCTTGCTCCCCCTCCCTCCTTTCCCCCTTCTACCTCTTCACTCTCCCCATTCTGTCTCCCCCACCCCTCTCTTTTTCTCCCTTCCCCTTTTGGATCTCCATCAGCAAAGCGATGGGCGGTATTTGCTCGTGGTATAAGTATTCCCACACTTTAATGTGAAAACACAAGTTGGGTATAAAAATCCCAATTCCCTCAAAATTTCGTTGTACACCCTGAGCACAAGCTTCAGTTTTAAGCTCATTCGGTTAAGGAATGCATTCGAGTGAAAAAATAAACACCTCAAATGATCATGATAATTTCACCTGTCTATCATTATCATGCAGATAATTAACAATTCTGTTACATTACAACTTGTAATACTCACTTCCACCAGGAATGGCCCTACATGGCTCGACACGACACACATTGGTAAACATGGAGAATTTATGTCACCACTGAAGCCAAAATAAATGGGGCTCTGAATGTTTTAACCACCTAAAATCTTCCCGGGTACACCCCGAGTATAACCATCAAGTTTCATCGTATTCCATCAAGCGGTTTCGGAGAGCATACTACATACAAGATAGGCAGACAGTGGCTAGCTTTGTACATGTGATGATGATGTTATGCTATAAATCACAAAGTTATGCAGACCATCTCCAGTGAATTTCAGGTAGTTTTATATTCTCCTTCATGAGGAACTTAACAATACATCTCCCTCCATTCCACAGCACGTGTTACGATGTTCGCCACCATCTTGGCTTTATCCATCATCCTTTGATCATCATTGATGTCACTTCCAGTATAAGTTGCTCATTGTAATCAATATTACTGCCCCAAATTTTTGTATCGGAGTCGAATTTTTCCACGTTCTATGCATTAAGAAGTCCACATCAACCTTTTACTGCTGCTATTTTAATAATTCTTACTTGGTGCGTGTTGCTATCCTCAAGGCAATTAACTTTTCGTCGGTTCAATTAAAAATTTTTATATTATACTCACGACATGACTCAGATGTCCTTTCATCCTTAATCCAATTTTTTTATACAATCGTAATGATTAGACAAATAATATCTGCATTCACACAGATATCAAGAAGTAATATCTCCACATCATCGTCCTCTTCATTACCTCGCGCTCACAAAGTGAAAAGAGGGGTTATAGTGGGGCAACTTAGCATAACAATTGTGCATTTTGTGAGGAAAGCACCAAATTTGGCACACTAAGTAGCCTTCATATTGTTGCGAATTCCGCGCCGCCGGCGGCGAATGGCCACGTGACTTGAATCGCGGCACGTCGCCCACCGGACGGACAATTCTGTCGTGACCCTCTCGGACTAACGCCGGGAGCTAGTCACGGGTGGCCTTTCGGCCTCACCACGATCGTGCCGATCGGCACCCGCGTGGATAGGGTTGTTCGCCAAACTCGACCTACCTAAGTACCCACGCGGATGGTAAACCGGGCGATCGCACCTCGCCGCAGGTCGACTCCGGACACGAGCCGCTTGGGCGGCCCGTTCCGTACTATCGGGATAACCGAGCGTGTTATCGTCGGCCTCGACGGTTCCGATTAATTATCGGGCGTATTAAGCCACTACGAACCCTTTACGTGAAGCAGGATGGAGATTCAAACGAAGAAAAGGACACAGCGAAACGGGGAACAATTCAACATAATGCACATTTATTTCACACACAAGACCAGCACGGAAGGCACGTATATTACAGTCACAATAAAAATGCACATATATCAATTAAAACAAAAACAACAATGCAGAGCTACTACCGAATACGCGAACACACGGCAACACTTATACAGTTTTACTTCACAGACGGCGCCAACAACATTCATCGAAAGCAAAAGAAAAGCCACCCTCAAAGACAAGGGGGCAGACGGGGCCCGTGGGCCAATATGTGCGCGTGACCTGAAGGAGCGGCCAGGCCCGCGAGACCGGGGGGGGGGGGGGTCCTACCCGCGTCCTCGTGACGAGCCGCAAATGTGGCTGCGCGGCGTGCCCCGACTTCGTGCTCCTTCGCGGGTTTCGTTGGCACCGCTTGGAGTGGGTGGGAACGGGGCCCTTTTTGCACTTTCTCAGTGCGGGGGAAAAGGGGGAAATTGTTGATGCCCTGGGGGAGGAGAATGGCTGGCTGCTTGGGTCCCACGACGAGCGATCCCACCGCGACGAGCGATCCCACCGCGACCTCGTCGCCGACCGCCGTTCCCTGCCTTGGACCCGAGCTCCTTGGCCTCTTCCCCCAATTCTCCTCAGCCGACTGCAGAAACCACCTTGATGCCTTCGCCACCCGACTCGACTCCGCTCTCCAACCCGACTTGACTGCCCTAAAACTTCGGGCTCCACTCGGCTCTCCAGACCCGACTTGACTGCCACACTTCTGCCATGATTCGCCTTTTGCTCGTCGTTATAGGGCGGCAGGAGAAAACAGTATGCAAATTTCCGGATCAGGATCACCTCGGGGGCGGAGCCATGCTCGCCATTGGTCGGAGGAAAGGGGGGCGTGAACCTCCCCTGATCCTAGAATTTGCATATCTCGATTTCACACAGAGCGCCTGGAGGCAGGGCCAAGCCGCCCCGCGCTTGCTAATTGGACGGATCAGAAGTGGCGTGTGTAGCATTCCTGATCCGAATTCTCCCTCGGAAAGGCCGCTATTTGCACTCGCGGCTCGGTGCGTATCGCTGAACGAGCCCAGGACGAGCCGACGCTCAGTGTTCACAGGTGGTGCTTTGATGGTCATGGTGCCGTTTGGGAATGGCATGATGCGATGATGTGGGAGCGAGTTGTGACGGTAAAGGTCGTGGCTGTTGGCGTTGTTGTTGTCTGAGGGTTGGAGCGTGGTTGCAGTTGGTGACGATGGCTGGCGTGGTGGTTGCGGTGGTTTCGGTTGAGACGTGGTTGGTTCAAAATAAAGATAGAACAGAAAAACGGCTATCTCAAAGCGTCGCAGCCCGAATGAATCACATAAATTCCCTCTAAACAACGGGTTTGGTGCTAACTACACATGTACTTAGAGATATCTCACCTACGGGACCTGAATGGTGGTTTGCGAATTTCCACAGCCAACGACATATTATGAACAGATTTGGATATTGGGCCATCTCAAATTTTTGATGGCAGTGGAAAATGGCTGCCACAGCCATCAGCGGCTGAATTTGAGATGGACCAATATCCAAATCGTTTCATAATATGATAGGCTACTAGTGTGCCAAATTTGGTGCTTTCCTCACAAAATGCACAATTGTTATGCTATATTTAGCTAAGTTGCTCCACTATTAAGCAATTGGTTCACTTCTGTTTGTCCGTCTGTGTGTCTACAGACGTCAGTTTATGATAGAGGAACAACGTAATTTCATTTGATTGTTTTATTTTGAACACGAATCAGAACATGAATCTGAAGTTTAGCAGTGCCATATTTTTAGGCATACAAGTCAGTACCTTTCCCCTGAAAGTCCGGGTCTCAACATGTACTCAGAATCAACTTAACTACGTTCCATGACATTCAGCTGCAGAATGAAAAAATTGCAGTGTGATATTTTCTGAAATAAATTCCATAACTCTTAATTTAAAACTCACTACAGCAAGTTTCCACTTAGTGTCGTGGACGCTTTCCTAGAAATTGCAATGGTAAGCAAATCGAAGCAATGTTGTAGTTGAGTCCACCTTGTCCGAGTCCAAGTCCGAGTCTATCAGTCCCGAGTCCTTGGCATTCCGAGTCCGAGTCCTGTACTGAAAGTGTATTGTAAAGTGGCAAAAAATAGTGAATTTATTTGTGCTTATGTATTATGTAAATTTAGACAATAAAATATCAAAACAGACTAACAGTGTAACTTGTTAACTCACATCAAGATTTTATTCCATATTATGGCCCTCTTGCTGAAGTTTGTTCATTCTTTTTGCACAACAAAGTTTCTGATAGCATACGAATCTTGTACAGATAATATGACACGATAAAATTGCATTTATTTGTCAACCGTCAAAGTTATGAAATGCCAAAAGAGCATCACATGAACATAGCTCAAATTATATCGTTGCTTTTCCCCTTATTAGTCCCCGACCAGTTTCACTGGAGGGGACGATAGGTTTGCGCTCCGTCTGTCTGTCCGTCTGTCCGACCATCCGTCCCACCTGTGGTTTTTCAGACTTATTTTCCCCCATACCCTTTAACTGAAACTTGGTACTTGGCTTTAGTATGATAAGTTACAGAACAAGTTCGAGTTTCAGGGTGTTTTGTCAATTTTTCAGAGAGATATGCCCTTTTTGGAATTAGAAAATATCATATCGGTAAGGGGACATGTATTGCACATTTAACATCTCTCTGGCTATTCTCAGAGAATTGCCTCAACACAGGCAAGTCTGGAATTTCACTCAAGCAGATTGGCAGGGACTGCAGGCAGCCCTCTTTTTTTCAGGACTGGTCTCCATATATACTGCCCCTGACGTTAACTCAGCCTGGGAATTCTTCCACAGAAGCCTGCTGTCTCTCATGCACAAATTCATCCCATCTCGTCTTCAATTGTCTGACCCTTCTTCCTGCCCATGGTGCACTGAATACTGCGGTGAGACAGTTGCTCTTAAACAACTTGCCTTCTCTTCCTGGAAGGCAAATCTGACCAAAGGCAATCTCGGTGCATTCCAAAACGTCCACAACAAGTGTGTGTCCACTCTCAGGGGAGGCAAATAATGACATCTGTCCAACCTCAAGAATGAACGTTCAAAATTGTCTCCCTCCACTAAAACTTGGTGGCACCTTGTTAAGTCTGTCTCTGGATTATGCTCCCCTTCCAGCCCTTCCCTCTCTTCAAATGGCACCACAGCCAACTCTGCTCATGAGAAGGCCGAATGGCTCAATTTTGTGTTTGCTTCCAAATAATGTGTCCCCAACCCCTCACCATTCCTTCCCTATCATACACAACTGCACCTGGACTCTGTGTCTTTTGCATCTGAGAAGGTGGAGAACGTTATTTTAACCCTCGACTCTGACTCTGCTACTGGACCGGACGGCATCAGCTCACGTGTCCTAAAAACCTGCTCTGCTGGTCTTTCACATCCTCTCTCTGCATCAGCTCACATGTCCTAAAAACCTGCTCTGCTGCTTTTTCACATGCTCTATCTGCCCTTTTCACCCTGTCATTGCACTCGGTCATCTTCCATCTGGTTAGAAATCCACCAACGTCACTGCATTACATGAAAAGGTGCAAAAACTGATTCCCTCAACTCCAGATTGACCAACATCCACAAAGCTTACGTTCAATTATCAACAAGTTCATGGATTCCATCATTACAGTTAATATGAAATCCTTATTTTTCTCCAACAACGTCATCTCAGATTACCAATTTAGTTTCAGCCCAGGTCACTCCACCTTGGACATGCTACTTCTACTCACGCGACAATGGATGGAGGCCGTCAATATCAGAGATGAGATAAGGGCCGTCTCTCTGGCCATTTCTTGTGCTTTTGATGCAGTCTGGCATCCTGCCTTACTCTCTAAACTCTTTGCCTATGGCACCCAAGGGTGACTCCTCACATGGCTTACTGACTTCCTCTCCTCTCAAAGCCAACGTGTGTCTCTTGTTATGGCTCGACCAATAATATATACCACATAATTGGAAATGTTGTTAAAGTATATGCTGTGGCAAAAGGCAACTTAAATTAAATAAGTATTGTGGTTACTGTGTGAAAGAGCACTCATGCAGACTGTCGGGCTTGAGGAATGTGGTGTTTCAGGAGGAGAAGGAGAGGGAACACAATGTAACCAGAGAGAAGCTACAGCTGGGTGTGTGGCCCGTCCAAGCTGAAAATGATTAAAAAAAAAAAATAACAAAGCAGCACTGAGGGTGCTGAGAGGATTGTATGCTCACCACAAGGGTGAGTGTTGCATGTTGACCACAGCTCCGACTCTCAAAACAGCTGCATATTTGCGGATGCTGGTTGATCTGATCTGCTGGCCCATTGGGTTCAAGATGAACCTGTCCTATCCTGCTGGTGCCACAAAGCCGACATTCAAGTAGACGAATCCTCTCTGAGCCTATCTAAAAAGCAAAAGGCAAGTTCTTCATCCTCGTACCTTTGCATTGCTGGCCTGCTGTGTGGTCCTTAACGGCGAGTAGTGGACTCAGTGGACTCAGGTGGTATGAAGATCACCCTCTGGGGACTCGCACCTTGATGGATCAGTCGGACGTCACTCATTGTGCATTTATCAGGGCAACAACAGAGCCTGCTTCGAATATGAACACAACTGATTTTGACACCAATTCATACCCTGCTGGGTTTATTTTTTTTTCAGAACAAGGTACATGAGATAAGTTGCCGACTTCAAAGTCGTGAGTGAATTCAAACCTGCCTTGAAACCTGCTACATGTAACTTTGAGGAGTTTTTAAAGGCATTGAGCGTGTCATATGTAACTTTGGTAATTTTATAATCATTGAGTGTTTCTTTTAAAACCATTGTGATGAAATCTTATTAATGGTATTTGTGTTTGAAAGGTGGACAGCAGGGTTTCATACATTACTCATTAAATATCCTTCTGTTTTGTCTGGTAAGTTACGTTGGTTTCACCGGTTAAACAACAGACGGGACGCACTGTGGTCCGCAAAGTTTTTCGACCACGCTACCCCTCTGGATAACTGGTGCACTCGCTTTGTGCACGGAGGCAGCACGTAGCACTCTCAACAGAATCCTTTCATCTCCTCTCCCTGTCAAGGCTGGAGTGCACCAAGGCAGTGTTCTGGGCCCAGTCCTATTCCTGGTCTTCATCAATTATATCTCTCTGACTCTGGAAAATCCTCCTTATCTATTTGCTGAATACTCCACTCTGTGCCATGACATATCTCATCCTTCAAAAAAAACATCACAAGCTGTTCAAACACTTGGAATATGTATTTCCATCACTTGGAGAATATGAAAAATCTCACACTCTCACGATATCTCTCAGAAAGGACCATCTGGAGAACTCTCCTATCTACTTTCTTAACAATCGTCGTGGGGAAATTCAGTCATTCAAACTCCTGGGTTTCACTATCAGCCATGATCTTTCATGGACAAACCACATTTCAAAGTTGGCATCCAAAGCCAGCCACCGACAGGACATCGGCCATCATGCAAAGTCCTTCCTTGGTACACCTGAACTCCAATCCACCTACAAGGCTTTCATCACAACTTGAAGGAGTACTGCTCTCCCCTCTGGGCTGTCTCCCCTGGCTTCAGATCTTGCTCGCTTACGTGATGAAACTGATCTCTATGGGTCTATCACTCACCATCACAGACAGATCGGTGTCTCTCTGTCTTCTACCGCCTCCTTTCTTGTCTTGCACCCCTGCTCTTTCCATGCTCTGCACGACCTCCCCCCCTCTCCACGTTTCTGCAGGGCACATATGGTCCACCATCAACCCCCTAAGGTGAAACTACTTAAATCAAGGATCACTGCTCACCTCCACTCATTTGTCCCTCCCACCTGTGGAACCAACTTCCACATCCTCTTCAATCTTATTCTTCCCTCCATATCTTCAAGCCAGCTGTTCACCTGTCCCCAATCACCATTGTCCCCAATCCAAAACCATGATCACTTCTACCCTCGTTAACCCCCATCCCAATTCCTCCTCATTCCAAATTTCCAGTTTTCACTCCTGAGAGTTCGTTTCTGTATCCATCTTGTCCACCCCATGCATCCTCTCCTGCCCCACATTCCTCCCCACACCCATTATAATTTGTCTACCTCCCTCTGTCTTGGCCTTTGGCTCTGCTGTTGGTGTTTCTCCCCGATCACTGCTGTTCCTTTTTGTCCTGTTGCATCCTGATCCGTTCAGTATACTAGTACAAGCTCTTTGACTATGCGTACAAATTATTTTTCAAATAATATGCACAAAACTGCTCAGTAATATTCATGATGCTGGAAGTACCTTAGCAAGTGATGCGTTGTGACAGTGTCAGGGAGGAATGGACATCTCTATTATTCTGACTAACAGTTTGGCTGACTACCATAGTTGATTTTGCAGGGCATCAACTACGGTACTCCTCTCTGTAGTCTTCATCCTACGGATGAAGGGAAGGAAAATGGGGGAATTAGCCAATTCGACATGTACTCCACACCATTGTATAGGCTGCCAAATACGGTACTTTGGCTCTGAATTTGGCCCGATCACACATCTACAAATAGAAATGAGATTAAAAAAAAAATTTTTTTACCCTGTCTGGCAGTGTAACAAAATTGAAAATCATTCCAAACAGGAAACTTACTGTCTTAAAGGACGTTCTAAAGGACACAAACAACTCAAAAATTATCTCACTCCTCTTTGTGCATACATGATTGGGAC
Source organism: Eptatretus atami (assembly GCA_035128595.1). NCBI lineage: Eukaryota > Metazoa > Chordata > Myxini > Myxiniformes > Myxinidae > Eptatretus > Eptatretus atami. The sequence continues at coordinate 17,311,263 of CM068964.1, read as the reverse complement.
AAATTGAAAGGCAATGTATGCTGCTAAAACGGCAATCTTGTCTTCCTATTGATGTTCCAATTCGTGTTCAAAATATAACATTCAATTTAAATAAGTTGTTCCTCAATCATAAACTGGTAAGAGACAGACGGACGGACGGACGGACGGACACGAAGCATTTGCTTAACCTTTCGTTTAGCGTGTGCGAGGTCACATGGTATTAGAAGTGTTGCTATTATCTTTGGTATTAGAAGCAGCCTTGGAAAAATGCCATAAGTTATCTATACACCGTAATACGGATGTTGCCCAAGGTGGAAAACCCCTTTGGGGAGGGGAGCAAATTGAGTCACTACAACCTCCATCGATGTGACCGTTGGTCCTCCTGTCAAGTTTGGTTGAGATTGGATAAGTAATGACTGAGTTGTCTCGGTCAGCCACACACACAGACAGACACCAAATTCCATATTTTAATTTGATAGGAGGGGGTTTTGCCTGTTTGTACGATTCGTTTTCTGAACGTTTCACTGGTTGTGGTATCTTTTGAATCTAACTCCTGCGGTCATTTTTGCTAAGATAATGAAGCGCCTCTCTTAATCGCTTGCTCCACTTGCCTAGCGGTTGATATGAAATGACTGGCTTGGAAATCCCTGAGATACCCCATTCGTTGGACATCCTCCCATTCATAGCCACCTTTTGCTTCCAATCACGAATCCATTTTCCAATCCAGTTAGTTTACTCCACCAGCCACTCCTCAGCCCTCACCTTAGCTAACAAAGTCCGACGTGGTATCTTATCAAATTCCTTCTGAAAGTAGAGATATACTACGTCCACTGCACCTCCCTCATCTACCCAATCATAACTTAGTTATTTTTTAAAAAAAACATGACCTCCTTTAGTAAATCCCTGCTGACTACAGTACCTTTAATTCGTTTGAATTTATTTAAATACTTCCCCCAAAATGATCCTTCATTAATGTCTCATATTTCTGCCAACTGAAGTTAAACAAGCAGGTCCATAGTTCCCCAATTCCTCTGTCGGTGCTTCATGAAATAACGGCGTTGCATTTGCTGCTCTCCAATCCTCTGATACCTCTTCCGACTCCGGTGAGCTGAGATATCGGATAATGATGTGATTTTCAATGAGAATTTCATAAGGTGTTCAAACACCGTTGAATATATCCACATGCTGGCCAGTGAAACATCTCTGACACCTGCCTACATCATCAGACAATGTAAAAGAACACACTCTGTGCTGTAGACATTTTTAAGTGGCGCATTTCACAGACTTCAATGGCCGTCGGCCCATCGTCTACATTGTTTGTCTTGATTCGCTGCACAAGATCTGTGCTCTCACTCTGTTTCTCATTACCTACTCCCAGGGCTGTTGGAAGGAAATTAATTTCGGATATTTGAAGATTTTGTATTCAGTGTGTTGTCAGCTTATGGCCTTGTCAAAAAAAAAAAAAGTGAAATAATGGAGTATGCAAATTGCTTTATTTGCAAGAGCTGCCGTATGTGAGTTTATCCGTGTGCTTCATCTAGTTTTACACTTTGATATTAAGGTTTCAAACATTACCTGCTGCCGTTTCTGAGCATCTCATTGATAAAAGTATTTATTTTTATTGCATTGAATTTGAAGCTTCTCGGTTGGATCGAAGCTTGCCAAAATTACTGAAAAAAGGCAAAATGTCGCTTCTGTTGGGAATGATTGTTATATGCATCGGGGGAGTGCAGTGGGTGGATGTTAGATATTGTGTGTGATCTGTTTATTGATTTTTGATGAAATAGGTAAATGTATAAATTTTATAATACAGAACTAGCTTCATGCATCTGTGCCGAATGAGATTGTAATGTCCTGTTCTGTCGTCCGTGTTGTCTTTTGTCCGTATTTTACCATATTGGGAGATAATCAAATCTAAAATGCAGAAATTTCCATTCATTGTTTTCTATCCACTGCATAGACAGCTCCTTGGGGGGGGGGGGGGGGGGGGGGGGGGAGCTATTATGTGGTTGATAAAATCCAAGATGTGCTGGTGCTCGCACCACCGAGGACATTCCAAAGATATCGGAGTCACGAGAAAGGTGAGGAATTTTAAGTGACATAATGTTTTCGAGAATTCTGGAGACTGAGCTCGGGGGAACTCCACACTTGTGGCTAGGTTGGAAATTCTGATTGGCTGAGCTAGCACTATAAACACAAAGCCAGTTGTTTTGCTCTAAACACCCAACATGGAGCAGTTTTGCAAGATGCTGCATCTGCGGAGAGTTGGCAAACGTCGGAGTCGAAGCCAAAGCTGGGAGCGTTTGAACAAGAGCATAGTTTGATTACTTGAAGTCATTGCTGTGAGAGCCACTATCATGACGTAAATCCAGGTGAGTCTGAGCCGCATGGGCGGCGTCTCTGCAGGGCCACGGCTCGAAGAAGACAGGTAGTTGGTGTAGGTCTAGGGTGTACCAATGACTGGTTTCTGGGAGCGAGACTTTCACTACGTTTCATCACAACAATGAGCTGCGTCTCGCCCCTTCCTTTTGGCAACCCAGCTTACTCACGCTGATTCAAATCCTAACAGACTGACGGTTTAACCTTGGCATGAGAGTTAATAACAAAAAGAGTTCCAAACTTCATTATTTATGTGTTTGTCCATTTGTGTCTTTTGTGTTTTATTATAATCCATATTTCACTGCGCAGAGGCTTCGAGTAAAGTTAAGTTCCCTTTGTGATAAAATATTACATTAGTCGTGAAGGATATTATATAATCTGTTCATGTCTGTATAAGCACGTAATCCATAATCCACGTTACAACTTTGGATGAATAATGAGAAGGAAATTTATCGAAAATAATGTGTGCAAGTTAAATAAGTTAAATATTATTTTTTAATTGCTTGGCTCTGTTCCTTCTTGTGAGCATGTCCTTGGTGTGAGTTTTTGAAATGTTCTTTTTAAAGCAAATAATGGTCGAAGTTAGTTGCTCGGACTATGTCGCTCAGCTAATTCTTCCGATTGGATAATGTCAAGAAGGTATTTTCGATCCTCAGGACTATGGCACATCATGACCTTCATGAAAGTCAACTGGGCCGTTGGGACCATGTGAGGACCCCACCTCGTGACAGTATATTCCTGCTGCTTCTCTTTAACTGATTTGGTTTATGCGATGAGATTCCCTGGAAGAAGTGGAAGTGGTAGGAGTGGGTGGGGGGGGGGAGTGGTGGAAGAGGAGCATGGGGTTAATATCTATTTTGTTTGAGAAACCAGAAGTGATGAAACGAGGATGTATTTGAAGGCAGCTGTTCCATAGCATGCGACGTATCATCATCGGACTTTATGTTTCTGCTGCTACATGGCCACTTTTGGATTAGCTCTTCTTCGAATTTTACCAAAACCGATTGTTGCTCGGAGTATTCCAATTCAATGACCTGTGTGCAAAAAATTTGGGAAAAGCTATTTATAAATTTTATACGAAGGGTTAAATTGAACATGTTTGAATCCGAAAATCCTACTACAAATTTACAATTGGTCACTGGCTTTGTCGCCATTCAAATTTTTATTATAGATCCTAAGCATCAAAAAGCTACATATATCGAGCAAGCGGTTTCAAGTGGAGCACCTCGCCCCCATTAGAACATTTATAATTACATCAGATGTGGACATAAATGCCAATTGTTGCTCCGAGCTTGCTGGCTCGATTATCGCTGCATGAGCAAGCAGGCGTTTACCAGGTTTATCGCTATTGTCAGGTCAGGCCAGATTAGATCTGTGACTAGCTGCTACAGGTACCATGTAAACCTGTACTAACCCGTTTCATGATATGGTTGTCGGCGACTAAACCGTCTTCCCCACCAGGTTTCCTGGTGAGTAGGGTGTTTGATATGGACACCCAGCATGGACACCCAGCAGGATTAAAAACAAAACCTGTCAA
>CM068964.1:17290734-17301468 GCA_035128595.1 Eptatretus atami | reverse complement strand
TCAATCACCCCCCCCCCTCCCACCACAACTCCTCAACTCATTGACCCTCCATGAAAAGTCCTCAACCCCCCTCACCCTCACACTCTCAACTCTTGTCCATCCTTGCTCTCTCCCCCTCCCAACCCCAACTCTCAGCCTTCACTTTTTCCCTCAGCATTCCCACATCGATCATTGCTTCTTTATTTATTACCTCATCGAAACAGCAGAACATTTAACTCTTTCCCCTCCCCTATCATGCTATCACCGACTTCACAGAAACTGCGAACGAAACAGCAACATGTCATCATGGCTCCAACATGTCATGGCCCATCGCGGTCACCCGTCCGACTCAAAATCCCACGAATATGCGAAAACCCCGTGTGAGCCCAATTCCCAAGTGACTCTGAGCAGCCTAATTGTGCTAATAAACGACCCTAAACCAATTTTCTTCCTCCTGGTGCACATCTACACATCATCATGAAAAGTAAATAATGATGAATGTTTTCTTTCACAATCTCACAAGATGCCCAGAACTCCTTGAACCTCGACCTTTATAATGACATGTGTTTTCTGGTCCCCGGTTGAGTCGTTTAAGAGAATATCATCAGATATAATAGCAAGAACCCGCAGAACCTCCACGGTAAAAGCTCTTGCTCAAGAGAATGCCACATAGTTATTTTGGTGGTGAATGAAGCAACAATCCACTGCCTTGATCGCTCACAAAGTCATAAATAGCCAGGGTTTGAAGGAAAACGCGTCTACTGCCGATGCACATGTTTAATACATCATGGTTATAGAGCACGGATAGATCCAATTGCACTGGCCCAAAGGCTGACACCAGAGGCCCGAAGCCTCAGGATTGAAGTCTGAGGCTTACACCTACTGCGGCCTTCACAGGACCCATGATGCATATTGGCTCCAACTCTTCGATATTTGATGATCCTTTTGAGTCGCTTTGGTCATTTTACACTGAATGGGAAAACTTATAGGGAGGGCATGGCGATTTGTAATACTAGTACGTGCCCGTAAAAATAAATAAATAAATAAATAAATATTCAATTCGCGAGCAAGAAACAACAACCACACAGGCCGTTTCTTCGCTCTCGCGTGCCCGTACGTGCGTGGCCCGGAAGTTCGCATATTATTCGCAGTTACGATTATTCGCAATTTAGTTTTAATGCCCAAATATTCAATTAGCGCCAAAGTATTTTACCTTTTCACAATGTCATCGCCAGGAAAATAAAAAGAGAAGAGAAGAGAGAAAAAAAAATTACTTCCTGGTTCGGAGCACACCAGCTCACTCTGATGTTACCGAAATTTATGCACCGTCTAATATGAAAACGTCATAACTTGGGGCATTGTGTTTATCTATAAATGCGCATAAGAAATCGAGAAATTATTAGAATACACGAAGTCATCACTCTCCGAAAGCCCGTACGTTGTAACCGTAATGGGGACCGCGGCCGAGCTTCCCTTCCCCATCGGCCACGCCCACGCAACAACGTGTCTTGTCATTGGTTTGGTAAATAAATGGCCATAACTTGGGCATTGTGTTATCTATAAATGCGCATGAGAAATTATTAGAATACACGAAGTCATCACTCTCCGGAAGCCCGTACGTTGTAACCCGTAATGGGGACCGCGGCTGAGCTTCCCTTCCCCATCGGCCACGCCCACGCAACAACGTGTCTTGCCATTGGTTTGGTAAATAAATGGCCATAACTTGGGAACCACTTGTCCGATTAATATCAAACCTTCAAAAGGCACATCCTCAGGTCCCCAGCAATATACCTGGCAAGTTTCAATTAGATCGGACCAGTGGTTGTCGAGAAACAGCGGTCACAGACAGACACACACACACACACACACAGACACACACACACAAGATTGCTGGAATTATAGATACATGACGGCTCTGAAGATGTATTTGGCTTCACGTAGCGCAACATCGCAGTCATATGATATTTTTCAGGTTACAATTGTGGGTGGAGTAAGGCCAGCCGTCCAACCAATGGATGGAAAGGAGTGTTGCACCCCACGCAGACAGACGGACGGAGAACAAGCTATTACCAGCTCGTCCATGACGAAATTTCTATCCAGGTGGTGAGATAATTAACTTGAATGTAATTATGTGAATATCATGCACAAGCTATATCACTCAAGCATATTGTTATATCATCATCTTGATAGCTTGGTGTTAGCTTAATGGTTAAGGTGGTGGGTTTATGATCTAAGGGGTCTTGAGTTAATGCTCCTTTTTGTGATGTTGACTTTAACACCATGTGGGTTGACTGAGCTTGTCATCCTTCTGAGGTTGCAAAATGAGGACCAGCCTACTGGAAACAGGGGGGCACTCCATCAGTGACACAGCAGTACTCCCATTAATGATTCAATTAGCAGCCACAGGCTGCATATGGAATAATAATGAAGAAGTTTGAAAAAAAAGGACTGCATTCGTTTTTGCGCATCGACATCATGAATCGTCGTACCGAGTTTCAAAACGATTGGTTGAGCTGCCTCGGAAATGTAGGGCAAAAACGAAAAATTTAATGGATTCACTGAACACCGAATGACTGACTGAGGATATCATTATGGTTTTAAGAGGTCGGCGGCGATGAGATGAAAAAAAAAAATGGCATATAACCAAGTGAAAGTGATTTTCCAGGTATAGCAACGCAAGCAGATACTTAATGATGGATCAGAAAGAAATCTTTCAATATGGTTGTGATAATTATCAATAGCTCCATTGATGGAAGGATTTACTGTCAGCACTCTGCTCGACTTTACGCTACTCTCCACAAGTACTGTGCGAGTAATATTGCAGAGAGGAACCAGAACACTCAAAAGCAATTCATCTCAGACTGCTGATGACTGGAGCAGAGAGACATGATATCCGAAGTAACAAAATTCAAATTTGGAGAATATCCCACAGATCATTTCACGCCGGATGTCTTTTTACAACTACACGGGGGGGGGGGGGGGGGAGATTTTACATGCAATGTTTCTCCTTATCAACATTTATTTTTGTACGCAGTCTTGCGCATTGCTATTAGCATCTCCCTCGTCCTCTATTTTCATGATATGCAAGGAATGTATAACATAATTAACCTTTGGTGGGCTTTCTTCTTCTTTTTTTCTTTCTCTTTTGATAAAACCATTTTGGTTCTGACATTATTGAGTGGTCATTCTTTCAAGCACTTATGTCAAAGGCTGGTAAAGCAGTTTGAAGGTACGGTGGAGGGGAGTTTGTCGATTTGTGCCAAAATTCATGAATGGTGAAGATTGGCTTTGTGATCAAATAAATTAGCACTCCTGATACCGCTGAGGATGAGCAAGAGCTTGTTTTGGACAACTGGAGTCCACGTGTGCACCATTCTCGAGAAGTGAAAGTGTGTGACGCAGCAATGGACATGCAATGCCTCGAGAACACCTCCGTCAACAACAATATATCATTGAACTCTTCATCTGCGTTATCGGCCAGTAAATTATTTTTCTTTTCCCTCCGCGTCTACTCACCTTGCTACCAGTATGATGTTGCATGCCTGGTGGGTTATCAGATCCTGTGCCTAGAATCCTTATTTTCCTGCTTTTAATGAGCAACGTGATCGTGACAGTTTGTGCGGTGCTTCTGCACCAAACATACCTGTCATTAATGTATGGCTTCTGCTGGTTCTGTGCGTTCCGTCTCTCGTCCTGCAGTGTCTCAGTCAGTTGTTGCTATACTTTCCCTTGAAGGTTCATCTGCCGTCCCGATCGCAGGGAATTCACGGATGTTTTCCACTGTTTTTTTTTTTCCCCGGTGCACCGTGGTGCATCTGCTTCATTTATCATTGTTTTTGCATCAGAACGTCGGAACGCTGTTTGAATGGAAAGTGTCGGTGATGTTGTTATGGAGTTGCTATAGTTTAACAAACAGCGATTCAGCAGGTGCTCTGCTCTCTGTATTTCAATTTGAGTTTTGTATTGCCCATTGGAGAAGTTTTTGCTCTAACTCTTCATCCATATTCAAATGTAAGAAGTTGGATGAGGTTAAGTGTGAAAAGGCATTATCTGTTTTCACTGCACTTAGTTTGGAGGATGTGATTGTGCTAAACATTACAATGCAAATGTTCTGTGAGCTGGTTAACAATGAAGACATAGTTACTGGGTTAAGCTGTTTACGTATGGTTTTAATTTACCCTGAGTATGTGATGGGACATTTATGCTCTAAAGATATGTACAACGAGGGTTATGGTGATATGCCAGACTGACCCTGCTGTGCCTGGAGGATCGAATCATCCCCTGGGTAGCATAAATATTGAGCTTCAGGATTTTTGTACTACCTGGACCAGGTTATGACATGTAATCACTGTGGCAGCCAGGATTATTATATATATATATATGGTCTGGGCTCGCACAACTACAAATTGCTATCGTTATGGATCGTCCGAGCAACATCCTCGACTATGCTTCTATAATTTGTGCTGTAACTCAGAACATCTGCCGTCAGGGTTAAGGCGAACAAGTAGCTGCTTGCTGCCATGATTAGTTTAATGGGGCAAAAATTTGTCCAACATTATTTTGATTCCTCCCATTTCTGCTGAGATCGGATTCTGCTTTACCTTTTATGGAGTCTCGTCGAGCACCTGTGCAAAACGTAGCAGACATACAGCCCACTGACCACAGTGTTGCTACATTGCATTGTAGGCTAAATTTGGATTGATTGGTTTGAATGCTGCCGGTGTGTTGCTAACCAGTACTGCAAAGGAGAGTTGTTAGTCTTTGTTGAGGAGGATGGCTCTGGGAGAATGGAAAAAGGAGAATGTCCAGGCTTCACTCAAGGTGTTGTCACTTGACCAAGGTTATTGATGAAGGTGATTGGTTGGCTATCAATAAACTAGTTGTTGAGGAGACTCCTACAGCATGAGGGAATTTGACTTGCATCCAATCCAAAAGACAACTTTTTCAATTAGTCATTAAACATAAGAGAAACAGTACATTGAGTCTATTTGCAGAATGTTAGGAAGGTTTGAAAATGAGTTGCAGGTTAATCCCCATTCCCACATGAGGTGTACAATGTCGACTCTGAGCAGCCTAATTGTGCTAATAAACGACCCTAAACCAATTTTCTTCCTCCTGGTGCACATCTACACATCATCATGAAAAGTAAATAATGATGAATGTTTTCTTTCACAATCTCACAAGATGCCCAGAACTCCTTGAACCTCGACCTTTATAATGACATGTGTTTTCTGGTCCCCGGTTGAGTCGTTTAAGAGAATATCATCAGATATAATAGCAAGAACCCGCAGAACCTCCACGGTAAAAGCTCTTGCTCAAGAGAATGCCACATAGTTATTTTGGTGGTGAATGAAGCAACAATCCACTGCCTTGATCGCTCACAAAGTCATAAATAGCCAGGGTTTGAAGGAAAACGCGTCTACTGCCGATGCACATGTTTAATACATCATGGTTATAGAGCACGGATAGATTCCAATTGCACTGGCCCAAAGGCTGACACCAGAGGCCCGAAGCCTCAGGATTGAAGTCTGAGGCTTACACCTACTGCGGCCTTCACAGGACCCATGATGCATATTGGCTCCAACTCTTCGATATTTGATGATCCTTTTGAGTCGCTTTGGTCATTTTACACTGAATGGGAAAACTTATAGGGAGGGCATGGCGATTGTGAATACTAGTACGTGCCCGTAAAAATAAATAAATAAATAAATAAATATTCAATACCGCGAGCAAGAAACAACAACCACACAGGCCGTTTCTTCGCTCTCGCGTGCCCGTACGTGCGTGGCCCGGAAGTTCGCATATTATTCGCAGTTACGATTATTCGCAATTTAGTTTTAATGCCCAAATATTCAATTAGCGCCAAAGTATTTTACCTTTTCACAATGTCATCGCAAGGAAAAATAAAAAGAGAAGAGAAGAGAGAAAAAAAAATTACTTCCTGGTTCGGAGCACACCAGCTCACTCTGATGTTAATACCGAAATTTATGCACCGTCTAATATGAAAACGATCATAACTTGGGGCATTGTGTTTATCTATAAATGCGCATAAGAAATCGAGAAATTATTAGAATACACGAAGTCATCACTCTCCGAAAGCCCGTACGTTGTAACCGTAATGGGGACCGCGGCCGAGCTTCCCTTCCCCATCGGCCACGCCCACGCAACAACGTGTCTTGTCATTGGTTTGGTAAATAAATGGCCATAACTTGGGCATTGTGTTTATCTATAAATGCGCATGAGAAATTATTAGAATACACGAAGTCATCACTCTCCGGAAGCCCGTACGTTGTAACCCGTAATGGGGACGCGGCCGAGCTTCCCTTCCCATCGGCCACGCCCACGCAACAACGTGTCTTGCCATTGGTTTGGTAAATAAATGGCCATAACTTGGAACCACTTGTCCGATTAATATCAAACCTTCAAAAGGCACATCCTCAGGTCCCCAGCAATATACCTGGCAAGTTTCAATTAGATCGGACCAGTGGTTGTCGAGAAACAGCGGTCACAGACAGAACACACACACAGACACACACACACAGAGATTGCTGGAATTATAGATACATGACGGCTCTGAAGATGTATTTGGCTTCACGTAGCGCCAACATCGCAGTCATATGATATTTTTCAGGTTACAATTGTGGGTGGAGTAAGGCCAGCCGTCCAACCAATGGATGGAAAGGAGTGTTGCACCCACACGCAGACAGACGGACGGAGAACAAGCTTATTACCAGCTCGTCCATGACGAAATTTCTATCCAGGTGGTGAGATAATTAACTTGAATGTAATTATGTGAATATCATGCACAAGCTATATCACTCAAGCATATTGTTATATCATCATCTTGATAGCTTGGTGTTAGCTTAATGGTTAAGGTGGTGGGTTTATGATCTAAGGGGTCTTGAGTTAATGCTCCTTTTGTGATGTTGACTTTAACACCATGTGGGTTGACTGAGCTTGTCATCCTTCTGAGGTTGACAAAATGAGGACCAGCCTACTGGAAACAGGGGGGCACTCCATCAGTGACACAGCAGTACTCCCATTAATGATTCAATTAGCAGCCACAGGCTGCATATGGAATAATAATGAAGAAGTTTGAAAAAAAAGGACTGCATTCGTTTTTGCGCATCGACATCATGAATCGTCGTACCGAGTTTCAAAACGATTGGTTGAGCTGCCTCGGAAATGTAGGGCAAAAACGAAAAATTGTTAATGGATCCACTGAACACCTGAATGACTGACTGAGGATATCATTATGGTTTTAAGAGGTCGGCGGCGATGAGATGAAAAAAAAAAATGGCATATAACCAAGTGAAAGTGATTTTCCAGGTATAGCAACGCAAGCAGATACTTAATGATGGATCAGAAAGAAATCTTTCAATATGGTTGTGATAATTATCAATAGCTCCATTGATGGAAGGATTTACTGTCAGCACTCTGCTCGACTTTACGCTACTCTCCACAAGTACTGTGCGAGTAATATTGCAGAGGAGGAACCAGAACACTCAAAAGCAATTCATCTCAGACTGCTGATGACTGGAGCAGAGAGACATGATATCCGAAGTAACAAAATTCAAATTTGGAGAATATCCCACAGATCATTTCACGCCGGATGTCTTTTTACAACTACACGGGGGGGGGGGGGGGGGGGGGGGGGGGGGAGATTTTACATGCAATGTTTCTCCTTATCAACATTTATTTTTGTACGCAGTCTTGCGCATTGCTATTAGCATCTCCCTCGTCCTCTATGTTTCATGATATGCAAGGAATGTATAACATAATTAACCTTTGGTGGGCTTTCTTCTCTTTTTTTTCTTTCTCTTTTGATAAAACCATTTTGGTTTCTGACATTATTGAGTGGTCATTCTTTCAAGCACTTATGTCAAAGGCTGGTAAAGCAGTTTGAAGGTACGGTGGAGGGGAGTTTGTCGATTTGTGCCAAAATTCATGAATGGTGAAGATTGGCTTTGTGATCAAATAATTTAGCACTCCTGATACCGCTGAGGATGAGCAAGAGCTTGTTTTGGGACAACTGGAGTCCACTGTGCACCATTCTCGAGAAGTGAAAGTGTGTGACGCAGCAATGGACATGCAATGCCTCGAGAACACCTCCGTCAACAACAATATATTCATTGAACTCTTCATCTGCGTTATCGGCAGTAAATTATTTTTCTTTTCCCTCCGCGTCTACTCACCTTGCTACCAGTATGATGTTGCATGCCTGGTGGGGTTATCAGATCCTGTGCCTAGAATCCTTATTTTCCTGCTTTTAATGAGCACCGTGATCGTGACAGTTTGTGCGGATGCTTCTGCACCAAACATACCTGTCATTAATGTATGGCTTCTGCTGGTTCTGTGCGTTCCGTCTCTCGTCCTGCAGTGTCTCAGTCAGTTGTTGCTATACTTTCCCCTTGAAGGTTCATCTGCCGTCCCGATCGCAGGGAATTCACGGATGTTTTCCACTGTTTTTTTTTTTTTCCCCGGTGCACCGTGGTGCATCTGCTTCATTTATCATTGTTTTTGCATCAGACGTCGGAACGCTGTTTGAATGGAAAGTGTCGGTGATGTTGTTATGGAGTTGCTATAGTTTAAACAAACAGCGATTCAGCAGGTGCTCTGCTTCTCTGTATTTCAATTTGAGTTTTGTATTGCCCATTGGAGAAGTTTTTGCTCTAACTCTTCATCCATATTCAAATGTAAGAAGTAGGATGAGGTTAAGTGTGAAAAGGCATTATCTGTTTTCACTGCACTTAGTTTGGAGGATGTGATTGTGCTAAACATTACAATGCAAATGTTCTGTGAGCTGGTTAACAATGAAGACATAGTTACTGGGTTAAGCTGTTTACGTATGGTTTTAATTTACCCTGAGTATGTGATGGGACATTTATGCTCTAAAGATATGTACAACGAGGGTTATGGTGATATGCCAGACTGACCCTGCTGTGCCTGGAGGATCGAATCATCCCCTGGGTAGCATAAATATTGAGCTTCAGGATTTTTGTACTACCTGGACCAGGTTATGACATGTAATCACTGTGGCAGCCAGGATTATATATATATATATATGGTCTGGGCTCGCACAACTACAAATTGCTATCGTTATGGATCGTCCGAGCAACATCCTCGACTATGCTTCTATAATTTGTGCTGTAACTCAGAACATCTGCCGTCAGGGTTAAGGCGAACAAGTAGCTGCTTGCTGCCATGATTAGTTTAATGGGGCAAAAATTTGTCAAACATTATTTTGATTCCTCCCATTTCTGCTGAGATCGGATTCTGCTTTACCTTTTATGGAGTCTCGTCGAGCACCTGTGCAAAACGTAGCAGACATACAGCCCACTGACCACAGTGTTGCTACATTGCATTGTAGGCTAAATTTGGATTGATTGGTTTGAATGCTGCCGGTGTTGTGCTAACCAGTACTGCAAAGGAGAGTTGTTAGTCTTTGTTGAGGAGGATGGCTCTGGGAGAATGGAAAAAGGAGAATGTCCAGGCTTCACTCAAGGTGTTGTCACTTGACCAAGGTTATTGATGAAGGTGATTGGTTGGCTATCAATAACATAGTTGTTGAGGAGACTCCTACAGCATGAGGGAATTTGACTTGCATCCAATCCAAAAGACAACTTTTTCAATTAGTCATTAAACATAAAGAGAAACAGTACATTGAGTCTATTTTGCAGAATGTTAGGAAGGTTTGAAAGATGAGTTGCAGGTTAATCCCCATTCCCACATGAGGTGATACAATGTCCTCTAAAATTACAAGTTGATAATGTGTAAAGTTGATAATGTAATTGTTGAAGGACTGTTCCAGCGCTCAATGTATATGCCGAATTTGGCACGAGGGATGTGCAGAACATCAATTACACATCACAGACAGGTCGGTAGTCTCTCTGTCTTCTTCCACCTCCTTTGTAGTTTTTGTTCTTTCCATACTTTGCACCCCCCCCCCCCCCCCCCCCCCTCCAAGGTTTCTGTTGGGCACATACGGTCCACCATCAACCCCCTTCTGCTGAAATTCCCAAAATACAGAATCACTGCTCATCTCCATTCTTTGGTTCCTCTTTTTTTTCCCCAACCGTGGAACCAACTTCCACATCCTCTTCAATCATATTCTTCCATCCATGTCTTCAAGACAGCTGATCACCACAATCTCAGATCATCCGCCATCCAAAACAATGATCTTTTCTACCCCCATTAACCCTCACCAAGCCAACCTCTTTCCAAATTTCCAGTTTTCCCTTCCTAAGAGTTTGCTTATGTATCCATCTTGGCCAACCCATGTGTCCTCCCCTACCCCTCATTCTTTGCCACATCCCTTATTTGTCCAAGTCTCTCTATGTTCTCCATCACAACCCAACTGTTAGTGTGTTCCTCCCTCCCTCTGTACTCTTCCTTTTGTTCTGTTAGCTGTTACATCCTGATCTATTTTCTGTTCGAGCTCCTCCATGAACCTCATCTTTGTATTTTTTGGTTGATTTACCACACTCTTTACAGAGCGTTGATGCTGCTGAAGCAGTTTATTGGCAAGGGTTATCCTGGGTGGTTTACCTTTGCCTTACCAGCGTTGCTTGTCTGTGCTCTATCCTTTTAAATGCTGAAGCAGTGCATACCATCTTTAAAGTCCTTGGTATGACTCGGTTCAAGCCACCGACCTCCCAAACTCAGAGCAGGTACTCCAACCATTACATCACCGAATGTGGTCGACTGTTTCCCCAAAAAATTAATCAATTATTAATTAAATAAATAAACAAATAA
>CM068964.1:17254796-17265521 GCA_035128595.1 Eptatretus atami | reverse complement strand
TGCAATAAACAGACAGATTAATCAATAAAAAAAAATATATATATATTTATACAACAATCATGCCTGCCATGTTGCTAGAGGTTGGCCCCATCGAGATCAAAGCGTCACTATGGATGCTCATCCTGAAGCCTTGCGTAATGAAGCTCAATACCAATCATCCCGGTCCGTGCACTGCATCCCAAAAAGGAATAAAAGGGAAACCGTAACAGAGTGCAAGATAAACGTAAGGCTTTAATGTCCGCGGAGAAGCGAGGTATTAAAGCAACTCGGCAGGAAGCGAGGATGAACCTTAAGCCTTAGAACCCGTTGTTGAAACAAAACGGGCCATAAAGCTAGGCACATCGTTTCTTGGTGGGATCGGATGCCTACTTCTTGAACAGCCGTTCCGATAAATGGCTTCTATGGGAATAATTTGACCACAGGAGACCTTTTATCACAGCGAAGTCCCTTTGGGGCTGAACATTTTCTGTATGCCGAGGGATCACGAAAGCCACGTTTTCATTACTGGCACACTCCAGCGTCCGGCCCTAAGGAACTGACAGACTCTTTGGAATTGTAAATGCTTGTAATAGATTCATAATGATGATAAAGCAGAGGAAAAATATAAACAGCAGCAATAAAAGTAACAGTATAACTAAAACCTGTCCCTCTTATTTGATCAGTATACATTAATTAAATTTTGGAAAATGGTAAAGAGCTTTGGTGGATTAATTTGCCATCATGTAATTACCTCTGGCAACAAAGGTGGATGGGGGTTATGTTTTCACCCCTATCTGTCTGTTTGTTTGTCTGTGAGCAGAATATCTCAAAAAGTTGTGGACGGATTCAGACAAACCTTGGTGGACAGGTTTGGTGTTTGACAAGGATGAAGTGATTCCATTTTTGGTGAGGACTGGATTTAAATATGAGAATTAAAAAGAAAAATTCAAGTGCATCTTCACCATTGAGAGATTGGGACCAAAAACGATATATATCATGAATCTCCAAAAAGTTAGGGATGGATTTGGACAAAACTGTGGACAGGTTTGGTGTTTGACAAGGACGAATTGATTCCATTTTGGTGAAGATCTGGATTCAAATATGAGAAAAAAAAATAAAAAAAAACATTTCAAGTGATTCTTCACATGAGAGATTGGACCAAAACGATATATATCACGATATCTCAATAAGTTATGGACGGATTTGGACAAAACTTGGTGGACAGGTTTGGTGTTTGACAAGACGAATTGATTCAATTTTGGTGAATATCCGGATTTCAAATATGAGAATAAAATTTTTTTTTCAAGTTGATCTTCACCATTGAGAGATTGGGACACAAAACGATGTTATCATGATCGTATCTCAAAAAGTTATGGACGGATTTGGACAAACTTGGTGGACAGGTTTGGTGTTTGACAAGGACGAATTGATTCCATTTTGGTGAAGATCTGGATTCAAATATGAGAAGAAAAAAACATTTCAAGTGATTCTTCACCATTGAGAGATTGGGACCAAAACGATATATATCACGATATCTCAATAGTTAGGACGGATTTGGACAAAACTTGGTGGACAGGTTTGGTGTTTGACAAGGACGAATTGATTCCATTTTGGTGAAGATCCGTTTTCAAATATGAGAATAAAAAAAAAATTCAAGTGATTCTTCACCATTGAGAGATTGGGGCCAAAAAGTATATATATCATGATATCTCAAGAAGTTATGGACGGATTTGGACAAAACTTGGTGGACAGGTTTGGTGTTTGACAAGGACGAATTGATTCAATTTTGGGTGAATATCCGGATTCAAACTGAGAATAAAAAAAAAAAAAAATTTTCAAGTGATTCTTCACCATTGAGAGATTGGGACCAAAACGATATATATCATGATATCTCAAAAAGTTAGGGACGGATTTGGACAAAACTTGGTGGACGGTTGGTGTTTGACAAGGATGAATGATGATCATTTTGGTGAAGATCTGGATTCAAATATGAGAATTAAAAAAGAAAAAAATTCAAGTGCATCTTCACCATTGAGAGATTGGGACCAAAAACGAATATATATATATGAATATCTCAAAAAGTTAGGAGGATTTGGACAAACTGGTGGACAGTTTGGTGTTTGACAAGGAGAATTGATTCCATTTTGGTGAAGATCTGGATTCAAATATAGAAAAAAAAATTTCAAGTGATTCTTCACCATTGAGAGATTGGGACCAAAAACGATATATATCAGATATCTCAATAAGTTATGGACGGATTTGGACAAACTTGGTGGACAGGTTGGTGTTTGACAAGGACGAATTGATTCCATTTTGGTGAAGATCCGTTTTCAAATATGAAAAAATAAAAAAAAAAAATCAAGTGATTCTTCACCATTGAGAGATTGGGGCCAAAAAGTATATATATCATGATATCTCAAGAAGTTATGGACGGATTTGGACAAAACTTGGTGGACAGCTTTGGTGTTTGACAAGGACGAATTGATTCCATTTTGGTGAAGATCTGGATTCAAATTGAAAAAAAAATAAAAAAAACATTTCAAGTGATTCTTCACCATTGAGAGATTGGGACCAAAAACGATATATATCACGATATCTCAATAAGTTATGGACGGATTTGGACAAAACTTGTGGACAGGTTTGGTGTTTGACAAGGACGAATTGATTCCATTTTGGTGAAGATCCGTTTTCAAATATGAAAATAATAAAAAAAAAATTCAAGTGATTCTTCACCATTGAGAGATTGGGCCAAAAAGTATATATATCATGATATCTCAAGAAGTTATGGACGGATTTGGACAAAACTTGGTGACAGCTTTGGTGTTTGACAAGGACGAATTGATTCCATTTTGGTGAAGATCTGGATTCAAATATGAGAAAAAAAAAATAAAAAAAAAACATTTCAAGTGATTCTTCACCATTGAGAGATTGGGACCAAAACGATATATATCACGATATCTCAATAAGTTATGGACGGATTTGGACAAACTTGGTGGACAGGTTGGTGTTGACAAGGCCGAATTGATTCAATTTGGTGAATATCCGGATTCAAATATGAGAATAAAATTTTTTTTTTCAAGTGATTCTTCACCATTGAGAGATTGGGACCAAAAACGATGTATATTATGATATCTCAAAAAGTTATGGACGGATTTGGACAAAACTTGGTGGACAGGTTTGGTGTTTGACAAGGGCGAATTGATTCCATTTTGGTGAAGATCTGGATTCAAATATGAGAAAAAAAAACATTTCAAGTGATTCTTCACCATTGAGAGATTGGGACCAAAAACGATATATATCACGATATCTCAATAAGTTATGGACGGATTTGGACAAAACTTGGTGGACAGGTTTGGTTTTGACAAGGACGAATTGATTCCATTTTGGTGAAGATCCGTTTTCAAATATGAGAATAAAAAAAAAAATTCAAGTGATTCTTCACCATTGAGAGATTGGGGCCAAAAAGTATATATATCATGATATCTCAAGAAGTTATGGACGGATTTGGACAAAACTTGGTGGACAGGTTTGGTGTTGAACAAGACGAATTGATTCAAATTTT
Source organism: Eptatretus atami (assembly GCA_035128595.1). Lineage (NCBI taxonomy): Eukaryota > Metazoa > Chordata > Myxini > Myxiniformes > Myxinidae > Eptatretus > Eptatretus atami. Next base: position 17,261,980 of record CM068964.1, on the reverse strand, counting down.
CTTTGGTTTTGAGGCTTTTTATTTGTGTGAATATCCGGATTCAAATCTGAGAATAAAAAAAATTTTTTCAAGTGATTCTTCACCATTGAGAGATTGGGACCAAAAACGATATATATCATGATGTCTCAAAAAGTTATGGACGGATTTGGACAAAACCTGGTGGACAGGTTTGGTGTTTGACAAGGACGAATTGATTCAATTTTAGTGTGATCTGGATTTAGATACGATATTAAATATATATATTTTTAATGATTCTTCACCATTGAGAGATAGGACCAAAAACGATATGTGGCACGGTATTGAAAAAAGTTATGCATGGATTCAGACAAAACTTGGTGGACAGGTTTGGTGTTTGACAAGGACGAATTGATTCAATTTTAGTGTGATCTGGATTTAGATACGACATAAATTTTTTTTTTTTTAATGATTCTTCACATTGAGAGATAGGACCAAATACGATATGTGGCACGGTATTGCAAAAAGTTATGCATGGATTCAGACAAAACTTGGTGGACAGGTTTGGTGAATGAAAAGAACGAATTGATTCGATTTTGCTGAAGATCCAGATGTGAGAATCTTTTTTAATTTTAAAAGTGCTTCTTCACCATTGAGAGATGGGGCCAAAATTGATATATAGCATGATATCTCAAAAAGTTTTGGGCGGATTCGGACAAAACTTGGTGGACAGGTTTGGTGAATGAAAAGGACGAATTGATTCGATTTTGCTGAAGATCCAGATGCGAGAATTTTTTTTTAATTTTAAAAGTGCTTCTTCACCATTGAGAGATGGGGCCAAAAACGATATATAGCATGATATCTCAAAAAGTTGTGGACGGATTCGGACGAAACTTGGTAGAAAAGTTAGTTAGGTGACGAGAACAAGCCGATTAAATTTTGGTTCAGGTCCGAATCCAGATCTGGCCTATCAGTGGAAATCAAACCATAAACTGTTCAGCCTGTCAGAGCTATGCAATCCACCAAGTGCTATTCTCGTTAAATTATGTATTTTATCTGCCAAAAGTTCTAGTTAAAGGAAATGATAAAATAGTTCCAAAGTCTTCCCTGCGCACACATTGCTGTGCCTGTGACTTCAATGCACTACCTTGTCAGGAGCTTATTGATTTCACCTGTCTTCTACGCTGGATAAACACACATCAACGAATCGAGCCGGAATTGCACTCATCAAGCTAATCAGTCCCACAGGTTAAAACGACTCTATGATTGGAAGCATCGCAATTTTGTGTGTAAAAAAAATAAAAATAAAAAGCCTGAAAAGAGATGGGAGGGATCACAATCACATTCAGGTGTAAGGTATTATCAAACTACCATGTCTGATTGCTTCAAACACTTTATGCGAGCTGATAACAGAAACGAACACAAAACTATCGCACGTAACCTTTAAACGGCTTTAAATGGACGGAATGGGTTGTGGATCACTGGTGTGATTGCGAAGCATTTTGAAATATTTTATAAATTCCATGAAAATATAATCTCATAAACAAACTGACTCAGCCTTGATGCCTGTCGGAAGGACATCCTGATTGAAAGCCTAAAATGGCCTGAGTTCAATTAACTCATTGCTTACTTTAAAATGTTTTTTGCTTATGTGGCCACCTGTCTTGTGTACGACCTTTGTGTCTGGATTACTGAATATCGTGGTTAATAAGAACAGGAACACTCGTTATTAATAAATCTGGCTGATGAAATTACACCAGGGTGGTTGTAACAGTTTGTCAAATCACTCAAATGAATAATTCCCAAAGTTGTTGATATTTCCTTGAATAACCTGAAGCATTGTCGAACGCGGTCGGCGTCCAGCTGACATCGCTAATACGATGCTGCACCTGTCCTGTACAGCACCAAAATGGAAATTTCTCAGGCTTACAGCACACTGGCAGCCATGTTAATATTTTATCATTTGTCAAGTGACATTCCATTTGCTTTTATCTGAGTTACACGAGAAAAGCCTGCTAAAGTGAGTAGAATTGGTAGTTCGTCGGGTGTTTAGTCAAAACTGATTTTTATTTTTTTTGAATTGACCTAGGCTAATGATACCTCTTTTTGTATATAAATTTGAGGTTCGTTGTAGAGGCGGAACAATGAACAAGCAGAACAACAGCAGCAGCAGCAGCAACGACAATGATGATGACGATGAGGACTTGTAGGGAGCTTGTGTGTGGATGGGTGATGGTATCTGGTATTGGTGTAGCACAGGCATGATGGGACGAATGGCTTCCTCCTGCACCAAAGTTCCTTGTTATTCCTTGTATTATGACAACAAAACCATCATGAGCAACAACAGCAGCAACAACCGCCGTTTTATGACAGAAAAGGGGGTTGATCGATGATGGCATTCCTCCACACTACCTTCAGTTTCATGCACATCCTAACATTCCATCTCTTTCTTGACATTTTAAAATCCACGTCTTTTTAGGACATCTCAGCTTTCTTCCTTCCATCTTGAGCTTGATTACTTTCTTTGCAGCTTCATATTCTGGCCTTTGTTGGGAATGACCTTACCAAGCTTGGTATTCTTTCTTTTAAAGACAATCCATTCATTCTTTGTATCATTCTCATCTCTGTTCTTTCCATTCTTTTCCATATTCGATCCGCATCACTGACATTTGTTTCCATACATCAATACCGGTCAGGTGCAGGCTTTATAAATCCTAACTTTTACAGGTATTGGAACATTTCTGTGCTTTATGATTCCACTTAGTTGCCTTCATGTATTCCTGATATAGCGGCTAATTCTGCTCCTGATGCCTCCATCATGCCTCGAAGGGAACACAAACTTTTGACCTTTTCTAAATTAAATTCTGAGTTCAGGAGCTTTGCTTTTTTGTTAATCTCTTTCTTGAAATGATTAATTCTCACATATTTTACGAATTAAAATCTCAGCTTTTGTTTCCAAATTTCCAGTGATACCAGTGCACCTCTTGTGATACCATCTGTAACATTGCCTACGTCGAATTGAGATCCTTCCAACTCCTCTTTTCCGTATATTCAACAAGGCCATTGTTCGCTTTCTTTCCTTTCTCTTTCTTTGTCACTTACCATAACCTTCATTTCATTTATGTTAACGTGTAATCCTTTCTTCTTTATTGCATTTTTTTCCATTTTTGAAACATCTCTTTTGGTTATTTTTCACTTTCAGAATTCAATACCAAGTCATCAGCATCCAATAAGTTGCATGGCAATCACAGCCTCTCTTTCCTCAACAATTTTTTCCATCAGCACTACAAACAGTAAAGGAGTTAAAACTGATCCCTGGTGTAATCCTTCCTTGACCTCAAACATTTCAATTCATCCCAAGTTGGAAAATAAATACAAAGTGCTTGTTGTCTATACTTTCAACCTTTCTTAGTCTTCTTTCAAGCACCTTTTCAAAAACTGTCAATGCCTGCTCAATTAACTTAACTCCTGTGTAGGATGAACATAACAAAGGGTTCCCCTTCATCTTGAACAAGTGTAATTTCTATTTATACATGGTCGAGGCTCATGGAAGAGCTTGTTCGAGTTCACTGAACGGATCAGGACACAACAGGACAAAAGAAACAGTTGAGAGAGAGGAGAGAGATAGAGAAATAGAGAGATAGAGATAGATGTGGGGGAAACACGGTCTACAGCAGAGTTGAAGGCCAAAATAGAGGGAGACGGCCAAATAATTGGTGTGGGGAGGAAAGAGGATGCATGAGGTGGACAAGATGGATACAGAAGGAGACTCTCAGGAGGGAAACCAGAAATTTGGAAGGAGGATGGATTAGGGCCCAATCTTCAGGGATCACTCCTTTGCCAGACCTTTCCAATCAATTTCGTCATCTATTTTATTCCTCCATGTTCCAGCCACCTCGATCTATCATATTGACTAATAATCCATTTGGTTTTTTTTGACGAATTCCATCGAAAAACTGATTCTTCTTCGTTTGTACCTTCAACGTTATTCTATTCCAGTTCATTCCAACATTCGTTTTCTTCATTGAAGAGCTTTTCAAAGAAAGCTTGATCCATTTCTTATCAATGTCTTCTTTTTTCACTGGAGATGTCCGTTTTTGTTTTTCAAACAATTAACTTCGACCACATCTCTTGTTGCCTTTACCACCTGCCTGGATACTTTAAAAATGTTATTCTTGCCTTCTGATGTACTTAAGCTTTTTTCCGATTTTTCACACACTTCGTCGTTCATTGCTATTGCTATTTCATTCTTTAAACGTTTATAACTTTATATTCTTATCTTGAGGGTCTTTGCTCTTTCGCCACTTTTTGTAGGCTTCTTTCCTTTGTTTGAGCACTTCTTGGTTATCGTTTTTCCACCACCTTGTTTCTCGTTCCTTTTTAAACCTGCCAATGCTTAGCCCACAAATATTGCTGGCTGTCTCATCCAAGCATTTTTTTTTGTAGAGTCCACATCCGATCTACTGTACATCCTCAGAAGTTACAAACTTAATCTCACTTTTTAGATGTTCTTGAAATGTTTCCACCACCACCAGGTGATGCCACATGGTACACATTTACTGAGATAATTTATGCCCCCTACATCCCCATGTGAGGCTGCGGCCACAAAGCCTATGCTAGCCCTGACACAAAGTTGTAATTTTACCCCGAGTTTGGAGTTTGTAACTTAAAAGATGTGGCCTTGCATAAGGAGCAAAGATAGAAAGATAAACAGATAGAGAGACAGACAGAGACACAGACAGACAATGCCGTTTGTGTGTATGTGTGTGTGTGTGTGTGTGTGTGTGTGTATATGTATATGTATATATACAGTATATAGATATATATATATATACATACATACATGCATATAAAAATGTCCGAATACCAATCGATGCTGAATCAACCATTCTTCACCATCTATTACTAAAACGTTGCTTATCCTTCTTTTAAAACTCTTTTTGCACTAATAGATCAATCTTCGCATCTCCACTTGTAAAAGCCACAAATTGTTAATTTGTTTTCTTGAAGTTGTTATTGAGGATACACACACATCCACCATTTGTAATGTCACTTCTCTTGGCTCATTCCTTTTACCATACCCAAATCCACCATTATATCCGTTTTTATTTCTCACCGACATGTCCGTTCAAATCTCCACCTCAAATTACTCCTTCTTTGTAGATTGTTAATTGAACCAAATATTTTAGTTCATCCCAAAATTATCTTCATTCTTCTTCACTGAGACTTGCTTGTGGTGCATAAACACAATATGCAAAATGTCTTCTCTCATAATAATTTTTGGCATCAATATTCTGTTATTCTGCTACTGAATCACTTAACCTCTCTCACTAATTGGATAAATCTTTCTACGATGACAACACCAATGCCCTTTTGGTCTCTTCACCAGAAAAACTTACATTCTTCTTCATTGCAGCCAATAAGCCTTGTACTTTGGGTTTTTACACCTCACTTCTTGAAGACAAGTAACTCTTCTTCTATTGAGCATTGTACGATTCCTCTACACCTTCCCATCATCATACCTACATTCATCGTCCTTATCTGTAATCATTATTGGTTCCCATTGAAAATGATCTAACCAGGATCCATGATCAATTGCAGGCTGGTATTTTTTTGTTGTTGGCAGGCGGGCTTGCTCACGTGGTACTTCGGGCTGTACCACTCCCATGCTTTAGAACTGCCATCATGAGTTTTGGAGCTGAGGTTTCTATGACCGGATGGATGCCATTCCTGAAACCAACCGTTTTTCTTTCAGGGATCGTACCCTTAGTAGTACTGCAGCATAGCAAACCAATTGTTAAAATTTGCATAAATGCACCAATTTTGGTGCTTTTATGCAACTTTGAACAATTGATCTGAAATATCAGACTACGCTGCCATATAGTACTGCAGCATAGCAAACCAATTGTTCGACTTTTCATAAAAGCACCAAAATTGGTACATATGTTGACTAATGTATTCTGAACAATTCTGGATATGGAGCCACTCGAGATTTTGCCTTGGTCAGCTTTGGCTGACCAAGGCACAATCTCGGGTGGCTCCATATCTAGAATTGTTCGGAATACATTATTCTACATGTGTACCAATTTTGGTGCTTTTATGCAAATTTGAACAATTGATCTGAAATATCAGACTACGCTGCTGGACTATAGCCTGTGGTTAAAAAAAACCTATACCACAAGGCACTGGTTGAGAAAATAAACCAACTAAACAAGTAATTAAGTAAGTCAAGTACCTTAGTCAACAAATTAATCAAGGCAAGTTAGGAAGTGGTTAGTAAGTAGTAATTGATTTTGTTAATAAGAGTTGGTAAGTTATGCTTGTAAGTAATTAAGTTTGTCTGCACTAAGTCAGTAATTAGTAGATAATAAAGTGGACTGATTAATCAAGTAAATCTGAAAGCATGTTATTAAAACTGTTCAGATTAAAAAGCTTTGTCCAACTTTTAAATAACCAAGAGCATTTAAGTCCACTGAACTAGGTTAAAGGAAGAAGAAAAAGAAACAACACGAGAGGAAAAAGGGTGGGATGGGGAGTGAGGAAGGGGGAACTTCAGCGGAAGTAAACAATCGGTCGGGGGCGGGGGGGGGGGGGGGGGGGGGGGGGTGGAGTGGAAATGCACCCAATTGGGAAAAGGAAGGGAGGAGTGAGAGGGATGAGGAGAAAGGTTGGGCCACGAACTTCTCTGCTCCAAAAAGCGAATGTGCAGGACAGCGGTGGCATCATAAAGGTAGAGGCTATTCAAAAGATGTTGTGATGTATACAACAGAAAGAACAGTGTAAAGCAGGGAAAACACCAACAGCAGGGCGGAGGCATAGAACAGAGCCACTTGGAGTAAGAATGGGTGAAGGAAAGAATAAGAGTAAGAGGAGGTGGAGGAGGACTCAGGGGGTGGACAAGATGGATACAAATTCAAACACAGGAGGAAGGGGTTGAAAGAATAGGAAGGGTTGGGGAATGACCGAAGGAGGAGTTGAACGGACATGTTGAAACCTTGGAGAGAAGAATGAGATTGAATAGACTGAGCAAGTTGCTTCCACAAGTGGGAGAAAAGAGAAACAAATAAGTGGAGGTGAGTCATGAGCCTAGATTTTTGGAATTTCATGAAAAGTTACTGACTGGTAGACCACGTGTGCCATGGAGAAACCTGGGGAAGAGGGTTGGTGAGGGGATGAGGAGGGAAGACAGGGCCCAGAAAGGGCAATGGGTAGAAGACCAGAAAGGATGT
>CM068964.1:17238267-17249062 GCA_035128595.1 Eptatretus atami | reverse complement strand
CCCACCATCCAGGACCTCTCCGGAGCACACAAGGCCACCCATCCTGCCGTCCTTTGTGAGCCCTCTGCAGAATCGTCATACCTGTCCGGGTGCTTTGAAAGCGTCCATACCACTTGTAAGGCTCATCTTCTAATGCCGTTTGCATGCCTTTATAAAATTTCCAAGTCCTCCACCTGGTCTCGCCTTGTTTTTGCAGGAGGTTTTGCATGTGCAATCTTACTCTGTCTGCTTTAAAGTAAACACTCACTGCCTCCTCGGTGCACAGTTTACAAGACGACTTACTCCAATATTTTCCCTGTTATAAGAGTAATCTTACCACCGATGTGGACACATGGATCGTACTATGGCATATTCTTACCACAATCTGGCTATGGACCCCACTGCGCCCCTTTACCCACCCCTCCCATCCATGTAACAATACAAAAAAAGAAAAAGTCAAAGCCAAGACAAGACTACTATTGTTACTGCAGAAAGTGATGCCAAATAGCAAAATCTCTGACTATATTGTATTCAGCAGAAACACCAAGGTTTGCCCCCATAAAATTGCATGGATTTATGGAACACAAAGTCACCAAACTGAAAGAATCTCATCGGTGAATAAGAAAGGACAATGTTGATTGTGGAGGTAACCCAGCTAGACAACGAAGGAACCCAGCAGTATGGAGGGACACAGGCATGATACAGCTGCAACAAGAACGGCACTCGGTAGAGCGCATACCTCCACAAAGCTGAACAGTTTACGTTTTGTATCCCATGGATAGGCCGAATGTGCATCTGTATCTTCATCATCATCATTGGGTGGATCATGATCGGACACATGTCGCTCCAACTGACTATCACGTTGACTATTGTGGAGAGGCTTGTGTGCCCCGATGACCCAATGAGCTACACTGGAAAGGTCTAACCAAACTAGGCAGGTCTGAGGGTAGGAGACAGACAAAGTATAGTCCAAATCTTGAGGAGGATACCTCAATGACAAAAAAAAAATCCTGATGTTGGCAGCAAGGCCTCAGTCATTGAAATGGTGAAGCAGAAAGACTTGTTACCTGGCATTTCAGTGATGACTATCACCAATTCTGATATAATGAATACTGCATACTCATGTAGAACTTACGACCACACCAGTAAAATTAGCAACCAAAAGACGTAAGATCTGGATCTTAAGCAAAATCGAATCAGCTTGTTATTGTCACCTACCCAATTCATCCACCAAGTCTGATCATAATCTGACCACAACTATTTGAGATATCGTGCTATGTATCGGTTTTTTTTTTGTCCTATCACTCATTTGTGAACAATCACTTTTAAAATTCTGGTATCCAGATCCAGATCTGGATGTTCACCAAAATCTAATCAGTGTGTCCTTGTCACACACCTGACCTGTCCACCAAGTCTCATCCGAATCTGTCCATAACTTTTTGAGCTATTCTGCTCACAGACAAACAAGCAGACGGACAAACTGAGGTGAAAACGTGGCTTCCGTCCACCTTCCTGGCGGAGGTAACGAGAGGTAAAATTGATTGCTATACAGACAGACAGACAGACAGACATAGAGACAAGCCGGTAGGCGGCAATGGGTCGCCGAGCATGGAAACTATAAGATATAGAGCAAAATGGATGTCATAGTAGCGGATAGGGAATCACCTTAAGATTATGCATATCAAATCTCATCCAGTTCCATCCACTGATAACTACTCGTATCCATTTGAATGAAAAGTACCGAAAATGCGGTTTGAAATCGGAATTCCCAAAGTTCGAGGGGGTGCTGTGGGTGAAAAAGATCTAAATCGAAAATCCGTCGATCGTTTGTGCACAATGTATTCCAGACGATTAGTGTGAATTTTCATGACCATCCCACCATAACCCTAGGAGGAGTAGCATTTGGCACGAAGGCACCTCCAGCTCTCGCATATTATCGATTTTTGCACTAATTGACCTTTGACCCTGACCTAAGCGAAATCGGTCAATATGTCCTGAGGCAAAGTGTAGTACTCATTGAGTACCATGAACCTGCAAAGTTTCATTCGTATCGATGCACTCACCTGGTCGTAGGGGGCCTTCAATTTTCGCCAATTTTCGCGCATACCTAATGAGGGGCACTGCGGGTAAAGTATTCCATATATCACAAAAACCGAATATATTGATAGAGCATCACCTGTAGATCATTCGTGCCAAATTTCATAACCCTACGTGGGATAATGGCTTTCGGAATTGATTTTGCGTGAACGGTACCGATTTTGAAGGTTTTTCGGTTGTTGCTAGGGAACCAAAGCGTCCCTAGCAACCATCACAATTTCCAAAGCACAAGGTCATAAGATGTACCTACCACCCGGGTTTGGTCAAAATCGCCCACGTTTACTACCAATTATGCTGATGACAAACGAACAAACATCCAAACAAACATCCTAACATACAGACAGAATTACTGACAATAAGGGTCACCTATTTCGGCGACCCAACACCTATTTCGGCAACCCAATAGAGATAGATAGAATTTTTGAACTATTGACGGCAGTGTTGAAGGCAGTGTATTGAAAGGTTCAGATCATGATTCAGTAGAACTTAAGTGAAATGCTCTAATCACACATACTGTCATTTTAAACTGCCAAATGCCATTGGACAGAACATGTCGTACACTATTACACTGAATGGACAAATACTCTTCATCCAAACATTCATCTTATTTATTTGTCAGTCTTGTTGAATTGTTCATCTTGTCAAATTCAATGTAACAGGACCGGTAAGTTGTTTTTATTTTGTGTTACTTTCTCCACAATATCGAGGCTCATGAAAGAGCAAGGTGACAGAGGGTATCAACTGAGAGTAGGTCAGTGAGGAAACTCTTGAACACAATAAGCAAGGGAATGAATGAACAGGAAAAAGAGAAGAGAGGAGGGAATATAACACTGCAACCTGCAACTAAGAGGTTAGGGTTAGAAACGGTTCATGGGGTTTATAAAGATTGTGGGTAAGGATTGAGGATGACATGAGAGGGGTCATCGCTGGCTTTGACGTACTGCAGGGAAGAGTGGGATGGCGCAGCTTCTGGACGACAGTTCCACATACAGGAGAAGCGAGGACCAAAAAAGTTGAGGTGTGCAGTCAACTTCGATTTTTTTGGAAGTTTCACTAGGAGAGGGTTACTGGAAGAGCAAGTACATCCTGCATAGAGTTGCTGGGGAGGTTTGTAGGGCTGATAAAGCAAAGGGACCTAAGCTAGAGGAGATGATATAACACAGAGAAAGGCCACTGACCTAACTGGGATATGAGAGCAGTAAGACCTTGTGTCTCGGCTTCATCGTGGGAGATTCCATTGATGAGAGCTTTAGATTTCATAGAATCCCCGAGAGACAGACATGATGCTATAAATAGTGGAAAGCAGTACTCCATTGAAAAATGGACAAAGGTCTTATAGACTGTGAGTAGTTCTGATTTTTCAAGGAAAAACCTTGAACAACAGAGAATGCATGGTCTGTGGTTGGTTTTGGCAGTCAGCTTTGCTCTAGGGGCAGACTACGATAGCTCATGGCTGATGGTGAGGTGTAGACATTCAAGAGACTGAACATCTTTCAGTGGTTGACCATTAAAATAGGTATGTGGGTTCGTTGGATGATCCTTCCCAAGCAACAGGGGGTGTGACTGAGATTTTCCAGGATTTTTTTTTTGCAGAAGAGCAAGTGGAAGAGCAATAACACTGAAGGGATTAGGACGCAACATAACAAAAGGATCAATCGAGAGATGGGGGAAACACCAACAGCAGTTAAAGGACAAAATAGAGGGAGACTTGGATAAATAATTTGCATGTGGGAATGAAGGGTAGGGGAGGATGCATGGGGTGGACAAGATGGATACAGAAGTAAACACTGGAAATGTGGAAGGAAGTGGGCTTTGGGGTGGGGAGTGGAGGTTGATGAGGGTAGAAAATATCATGGTTTTGGATGGGGGGGTGGTGGTGAACAGCTGTATTGAACATCTGGAAGGATGAATGAGGTTCAAGAGAACTTGGAAATTGGTTCCACAGGTGGGGAAAAAAGACAATTGAATGAGTGGAAGTAAGCAGTGATTCTGTATTCTGAGAGTTTCACTAGAAAGGACTGTGTGTGCCCTGCGTAAACCTGGTGTGGACAAAGCATGGAAAGACCAGAGGGTGTGAAACCAGAAACGAGGCAGTAGAAGACAGATGGACCACCGACCTGCCTGGGATGGGAAGGTAATAGGTCCTTAGCTTCATCACAGAAGATTCCAATGTACTTGAAGGCCTTCATTTCCACGGCATCAATTTGAGCAAGGTGTGAGGTAGGGGCTCCAGTCCAGAGGGGAGAACAGTATTCCATCAAGCTGCTTTGTAGGTGGATAAGTGTTCAGGTGTGCCAAGGAAGAACTTTGTACAACAAAGTATACCCAGTCAGCAACTGGCTTTGGAGGCCAACTAAGATCATGGCTGATAGTGAGACCCAAGGATTTGAGTGACTGAACTTCCTCAAGAGGATTCTTATGAAAGTAGATGTGGTGGTTTGCCATACGGTTCTTTTGGAGAGTGAGAATGTGAGATTTGTCAGGTTTGAAAGACATATTCTTCGTGTTTGACCAGCTTGTGATTTTGTCAAGGTTTGAAGAGAGGGTTGTGAGAGTGAACATCTCTCTGCTATGCTTGTGAGAGTGTAAAGGACATGTTCCAATATCAGACTAGCGTCTAATCATTTTCAGAGCAGCAGAGTGACACAGCTGCCGTCTTCATATTCGTGTTACTGAGGGTACTGTACGACAGTGTGGCATAATCCACAAAAAGGAAGAGGATTTTCGAGAGCATCAGAGAGGTTTTTGTTCTGCAGATGAGGAACAACACCAGGCTCAGCAACCTGCCTTCAGGTAATCAGCCTCCATTAGGAGAGGAGAGGAGAGTATTCCATTGACGGCACTGCATTGACTGCTTCAGTGGAGGAAGTCAGAAATCCAGAAATTACGACAGAGAGCTTCGAAAAGCAAAACAAGATGCCAGACTATGTTGAATACCTGAAAATATGTCCAGGAAAATGGTCCTGAACTCATGTTTGATATATTTAGGGCCTTCAACCTTTGCTGAAAGAGGAGCAACAGCATGTGAAATGTTGGCTGATTGGGATTGAATCCAAACACATGGCCAGGGGTAAGGCTGTTTGAGAAGAGGAAATACTTGACAGAGGGTACCTATGAAAGAAGCACTAAAGGCCCAGTCACACCTTGACGTTTTAGCCAGCAATGGCAATGTATTAAAATGTATGTAAAACGCTGACTTACGTTTGAACTTTTGATGTTCTTTTTTAAAAAGATTCGGACGTATCATAACACTTGGTCTTAATGCATAACGTATTAGTAACGGACACAGAACGTTTCATTGTGTTATAGATAACTTATACCAACGAATGCAGAACCTGTTGTCGGCCTTCACAACCTATGCCCAACGTAGTCTACTTATGCAATGCGCGCTGCACGCCTGCCGACGATGACGGTGGCATAGTTGTGAAAAGGCTGCCGCACAACGATTCAAATCATAACCGCCGCAGAGAATGGAAGTGTTCAACATCGAGTACACCTTGGCGATCTTGCAGTATGCCGACCTCTGAAAAATGCGTCTAAAGCTGGCGCACGTCGAATACGGTATGGGTAAGTTTGGTATACGTGAATAGAACGCTAAATACGCTATCATACGTCGTATTAAATGGAGTACGTCTTGTAATTTTTAACATTTTGAAAATTTTACATCGTACTTGCGGTATTGACACAGTTACCCAATGCGATTCGTTGCACAACATCGACACACGTTACTGAAAGACTCATAAGTCAAACACTCAAGGTAATGGTTAGCGTCAGTGTTCCAGACTCCAGTTTTTTTTTTTTCTTCGGTATGACGCTGTTCAGTGTACAGTCGTTATGATTTAAATCGTTGAGCGGCAGCCTATTATATTATATTATTAACCGCACTAGAAATCGAGAGTGTCAAATCACCACATACCAAGGAAAGGAAGAAGAAAAAAAAAAAAAACAGGAGTCTGACACTGCGCTAACCATTACCTTGATGTGTTTCGACTTATGAAGCACTTACAAGTAACGTGTTCGATGTGTGTCAACGATCGCGTAACGTGCCTACAACACTTACTCATAAGTTAGAAATAAGTTTTGGGTACACTAAACATACCTCGACGGGTTTCGACTTATGAGTAACTTACAAGTAACGTGTGTCGACGTGTGTCAACGATCGCGTACGTGCCTACAACTTATGCCCGCTATGCGGAACGTGTGAGTCATAACGCTGGCATAAGTCTTAAAATTTCAAGCATGGAAAAATTGAGAGACAAACGAAGTACAACGTTTAAAGCCAGCGTACAACGCGTATGGCAGTGTTTTTCAGCGTGCTCTCAATGTTATCAAAACTTACCAACGTACTTCGCGTGTAACCAGCAGTTTAGACAAATTTTCCAAAAATCGGCATAAGCTGGCTAAAACGTCAAGGTGTGACTGGGCCTTTAGTAAGATAGTTACTTCTGAAAAGGTGATGCACCTAAAATACCCCTAACTGGATATAAAAAAACCTGCACAGAAATAACATTTCAAGGAACAGTCTTTTACACAAGCTTTATGATTTATATTTCACTTTATGAAGACATTACTTCCATTAACACGACCCATTAGAGCTAACAACCTGATTTTTTTTTAAATCCAGATTCCACAGATCAGCTATGCATCTACGGCACCAGAACTGAGTGAGAACTCACGCTACGACTTCTTCTCACGAGTTGTCCCACCAGATTCATACCAGGCACAGGCGATGGTGGACATGGTCCGAGTGCTCGGCTGGTCATACGTCAACACACTTGCCTCCGAGGGTAGCTATGGTGAGAGCGGTGTCGAAGCTTTCCGACAGCTATCACAAGCTGCAGGTACGCACTGCCAACGGTATTCCACTGCAGCACTACACAGTGTGTCGTTTTCGATTTTACCACATGTCGTTTGGCTTTCTCACAATATTTTACTGCTGTGATTAGATTGCTGTTGAAATGCTGAAATATACTTCATTTTGCGACAAATCATCTTATTATCCTGCATTTTCGAATGAGGTTGCCACTGAAATCTATGTTTGAAGTAACAAGTCATCCGTCTAGAATATGATACACAGAGTTGAAGTGTTGAGCTTTCATCCGAAACCATGCAGTGCATGATGTTCGAACATACAAAAAGTACAATGAATAAGATACGCTAATCCAAAAAGGCTAAAAAAAGTATAAGGATGACTATATATATATATACATATAAATATATAGATAGATGTGTGTATATGTATATATATATATATGTATCTGTATATATATATATATATATATATATATATATAGATACGATGTGTGTATATATATATGTATATATATATATACATATACATATATATATATACATATACACACATCTATCTGATTATATATATATATGTGTATATATATATTATATTTTGTTGTATATATATATATATATATATATATATGTTGGCCTGTTTGTTTGTCTGTCGTGTTATGACTTGAGAACAGATTAACGGATTTCAATAAATCAAACTATGATGGATTCGGGGACCTTCTGGGAAGGTTTGTGATGAAGTTAAAAAAAATTTTTTTTATGGGTACACTTGGCGAAACTGCAAACGCCAACTTTTGATGCTGGTTATCCCTGCACTCGGGATCCTTTTTCTTCTTGCCCTATTGATTACCCATCACAGCAAAGATTGGTATATCCACCAACGAAGCGATGGGTCTTATATTCTCATCTAATATATAAAACAGAGCGGTGTCTGTATGTCCGTAACAACACCAAGATCCTTGGGCCAATTGACACCAACATTTCAGGGTATACTGAGGCGGTGCCAACTTCGGTTTTCTGCAAATTATCTTAAAAAATATATTTATTCAAGAAAAATTTCGAATTCCCCCCCCCCCCCCCCCCCCCCCCGATATCTCATAGATGGTATTATTTGGGTTATATCTCCATTGTGGTGGACCAGTGGACTGAGAAGGTCAGATTTGGTAGGAAATAGTCTTTGAGCGCCCTTCGTACTTGGTAAATAGCACCTCTGGATCTGTTGTCGGTGAGGTCTTCATGGTAGAGGAGAGCCAAGAGTTCAATGAAGTGTTTTTGCCTCAACTATGTTGCACCAATATTTTAAAAATGTATGGCACAGTCACTGCTGGGAATTGTAGGAATGGTTGTTGTGTATGTTTGAGGAGTGACAATGTTCCACATCCATTATTCATCTGCTGTGCACATGTGAAGGCAGGTGTGTTTGACTTCTGTAAAGATTAATATATTGATGTTCCATCCTTTACATTTGCTCCGAAAAGCCGTTTGTCTTTATATTGTAGAGCTAATTGACCTATGTCCCCTTAAAAGCTGCAAAAGGCAATATGTACTTTGAGTTAAATATTTACAAGAATTGTACATTATACACGAAGAGCATAAACTGACAAACGAAGGACAGCGTGATTGTTACTGTTCAGGGGAAATATTTACATTTCATCCAGGAGGAAAGGGTTAATAAAATATCTAAATTATATTTTCCAAAAGCAAGAGAAGGGGATAGGCAAACAGAATAGGAGAATGCCATGTTTGAAAGTGATGATGGATAACCTTTCCTCAAGTTATCTTGAGCCGCTCAACCCACCTCCCCACACCCTCACTCAAAGAAAACTGTGATTTCTCAATTCACACTTATTTATGGCATTTGTGAGATCGCTGCATTCAATGACGTCATCATGTTCCACACCAGTGTGATGCATATACATGTTGAGGTATGTGCTCACTTGTTAGCTTGCTAAAGAAAGGTTAAACCTTTTTTGGTATCCTACTAAAAATGTAAATAATTAAGCAATATCTTTGTATGAAAAGTGGCTATAATGAATATGTGATAGATGGTAGCACATGCAAGTAATCATAAAAATGCTGATGAAAGGAGGGAGAGGTAGGGTAGTGGGAGGAGGGAGAGGTGGGGTGGTGGGAGGAGGTGGTGTGGTGTGGTGTGGTGAGGGGAGGGGAGGTGTGCTGGGGTTATTCGATAGAGAAAAACATTTTTAATGAGTCTCAGATAGTTCTCTTGTTTCCTGTTAATATTATCAACAATATATCATTAAATACGCATTGCAACTCAGTTGCAGTTTGTGAAAGACACCGAACCGCCCAATGCCTAATGCAGTGTCAGCTACTACACGACTAACCTCAGTATTTAATTATAGAATGTAATAACTATATTTAAAGTTCTTATGAACTTCTAATGGATACCTCAACAGGGTGGATATGCAGCAGGAACCCACTGTTTGTTAGGACCATTACAGCAGGTGCTGGTGTAGCACAAGGGTTCATGGTCAACATTCATTGTTCCTGAGGGTCCTTGCAGCAGGTGCTGGTGTAGCACAAGGGTTCATGGTCAACATTCACTGTTCGTTAGGACACCCACTGTTTGTTAGGGTCCTTGCAGCAGCTGGTGTAGCACAGGGGTTCATGACCAACATTCACTGTTCGTTAGGATGTTCTCTTACTCATTAATGACCTTGTGTTGTTTGTACGGGAGGGACACACGAAGCAACAATGCGTGGGACCCACACAAAACAATAACACTTGACGCCCAATGCCACGCCCATATACATGCATTGCTCAACAACATTTCCACAAATTATCTAATTCACACATCTTCATGTTGAACCTCAACCCATACATACAACACCAGGGGCATGTTCCGTTAGCAAGAAGCTTGCTTGATTCAAAGCACTCAAGCAAGCACTCCAACAAAATGGAGCGCTCGGCACCGCTTCGCAACATGGCAGTCTCCACGGAAATAATTCTGTTGTGGTACTCAAGTAAAAGCTGTCTGGACCGTCGTTTTCAGTTTTACTCCATCCTCTTGTGACAACAACTTCCCCAAACAAATTTATTGCGTTAACAGTGACTACAGAGAGTACTAGGAAGAAGAAAAGAATGAGAAAGAAAAATAAACAGGGAGCTAGAAGGCTCCCTGTTTGCAGTGTCAGCTAATGTCAGCTAATCCCCCCCCCCCCCTGCCAAGCTTAACTATGGACATTCAACTGTGCACTTTGGGGAGGGGGGTGGAGAAATTTTGCATGTTTGTAGATTTTAAAGAATGATGATGAAAAGTAAAAGTAACAAAAAGAGTATGAAATGCACATTTCAATATGGTCCTCTGTGAGAGCAAACTTGAAGAAATAGCCACCAATCATTTTGAATCCGACCATTTTGTCAACATAAGTGGACGCGTTCTGTTAGCAAGTGGCTTGCCTACCGCTCACCAATCATCTCCCTTGATTGCTTGCTCCACTCGCCAAGTGGCTTGCAAAGCAGTTGATCCGGAATGGCTGGCTTGGCAAGCTATAGCAAGCCGCTTGCTAACGGAACGCTCCCCAGGTCATCATATTATCAGGAATAACTACTTTTTCCCACCAACCTCTAACAGGGGTTTGTTGTCTCTATCTTTTGCTTTAAAATCAGAAACTATTGTTTTTTTTGTTTTATCCTATTACCTTGATAATCTCATTGAAATATAATTAAACAAGGCGACATGTTCTGCTGGTCACTTTTATACGTCCGACAGAATAAGTGTACCGTGCAGTGAACCATTATTAAACCTTGAAAGTATTTTTTTTTATCGGCCACAGGTCCTCAATAGTTTCCCATTGCTGCTGTTGTTGTTTTTGTTGTTGTGCATTGATATCATGCATATCAATCATGTTCATGTTCTTGTTGGGGGTCGATTTTTGAAATGTGC
>CM068964.1:17219457-17229987 GCA_035128595.1 Eptatretus atami | reverse complement strand
TTGGTACAGCTATTGTCCCTACACAATCTGTCTCACGATCTGCACTTGCTACTCCCCTACAGTGGTCCACTGTCCTGTCTCCTGGTCTAGAACCAAGTACGAGCTTAATATATTAAACATGTTAAAAACCACGCATTAGGAGCCCCTTGGTAAGCTGGTATAGTTTAGCACCATATTCGTATAACACATTATTCATGTAAGAAAATGGGTAATTTGTCAATTTGATGTAACCTATGTAATTAATTGAAGGAATGTAATACAATATTCAAGTTTTTAACAGGTTACTCACCTTTAATTTGCCTTTCTTGTGTAAGAACATGATGATATCATCCATGTTGGAACTTCCATTGAAACAGCAAAGGGATTTCCCATGGGGATTCCCCACAGGGATTCCCCAGATTCACCATTAGTGAGGGGTACCTCAGGGGGATTGTAAAATTACGACATATATCATGATGTATGTAGAAACAATAACATAATAACCTCAAATTTGACCAGAGTCACCAAATATTAGTTTTGGGTCGCTATCTATATATTCGACGGATATCATGGATTGTAAGCAAATTATATTTGGTGGTCAGTTGGAATTTATGCAAATGACACTTTTTTATCTGGTTAAATACTGTAAGTGTCCTGATGCATCCTGAAATTTTTAAGTATTACAATGCATCCTTGGATCCAAAGATCTCATTATAGAAATTTAAATCACTAAAATACATCATCTGAGAGCAAAATTTGGCAAGATATTGATATTTGGTGGCCATATTGGATTTATGCAAATGAGATTTTGTTCCAGGGAAGTTTAAAAGTATGCTAAATGCATCCTTTATACAAAATACCCATTCTAGAAGTTGAAATCACTCAAATATGTCATCTGTGAGCAAAGATATGGCACAATATTGATAATTGGCCGCCATATTGGATTTATGCAAATTAGACGTATTTCCGCAACGGGATTTCTTAGAACTTTTAGTATGGTGTTCTGGACCTCATAGAAATGCATTGGCTAAAAAATTCTGTTGCAATTGTTCCCGATCAAGTGAAAAAATGGGCTAGATTGCCTGGACTATGTAGTTATGTGGAGAAGTTTGTTTTATTTTGGATCGATCTATGGCTGTTGTAGTTAACATTTGGTTAACACATATCTCATGACATGGTTAAATTCCAAAATAATTCGGGATCCATTTGCTTCAGCCTCACCTTGTATAAAACAGTTTTTGTAATTGGAAAAGTCGCATAAATCAGAAGAGTGGGAGAAAGTGAGAAGAGATGGAAAATGAGAGATTTATTGAAAATATAAATTGAAGTAAAATATACATCGACTGTGTTTGAAACGTAAATGCTGTGGTAGCACAAGTATTAATGTGACCAAACACTGATACAACTGTCTGATATTGTCTTTGGGACATTGAGGAGTCTATCCAAGCCATTGGCTATGATTTCGGTGTGCCCAAAGGCCAGTTTCAAAGGAGAGGAGGTTTTTTGCTGAGTCGAGCTCTACGTCCAATTTACCTCATCAATAATTCTATCTCTAATGATGAGTATAATCCTGCATGGCATGACTGACTCGGGGCTTGCACGTACATATTGTGGAAACACCTAATGACGTGTCTTACTTCCATATGGAACGTGGATGTCTGGCCGCTGTAAACAGGGTCCTGAGGGCCAACCCAGACATGATTAATTTATAATGAAGGAGCTGGAGTGGTCGGGATGAAACAAGCATGAATTGGTGTGGACAAGATGCACGTGGTTCAGAATGATGAAACAAAGTTTAAAAGCCATTTGGTGACACACGGCTCATTAAACCGCACAGCTATCACTTGAAGCGCAAAGTTACAAACTCGTTTATTAACAACTGTGCAAACGTAAAGAACCCAGATGTGTAGGGGCAAATTCGTCCAGATGGGGTCGCAAGCATCCTCGGATGTGATGGCGGGTTCCCCAAAAATCACTGAACGGCGGCATTCCACTACATTAGATCCTATTTGATGACTGTTCTGCGCCAACATGACCTGGTTAAGTAAGTTGAGTGAACGACTGCAGCCTGTTCTTGAGGAATTTCTGAGCATACAATTCACCTTTGGCTCATGGTTATGACTGCCATCGCTCATTCACCAGACTGGTAGTTGTACGATTAGAGCATCCTCTCTGGTTGGGAGTCGGCGGTTCAAATCCCGGCCAAGTCATACCAAAAACTTTAAATAATAGCCCGTGGGGGACTGACGGTTATTTCCCCCAATGGTATGGTGAAAATGAGTGGATTAATGAGGAAGGGACCACGGGCCCCCTTTCTGAAGTGGTACGGTCATGGGACACAACTTGCTTTAAGGGCATGGTCCTTATGCTTCATGAAGAGTTTGGTCTGCATCGGGCCATGGGTTTCTGAGAAGATTTTTGAAAGAAATATCAATATTTTGGGAAAATCCCCTTTCAGTCCCCTTACATAAGCGGATGGGGAGGCACAACCCAAAGTGTGATCTTGCTGTTTCCTGATGTGTTAAGTTTGCCATGGTTTCTGCGATATGTTTTAAGGTTAACTCGATCCTGTCTGATATTTCATTTCTGACACATTGGGAAGAAACAACACACAAAAAAAGACACCAAGTGATATCATCTTCCTTTTGCTTGCAGAGAAAGACAGTTTGATTATAAAACGGACACAATTATGCTTCATCCACAATGGTTGCGGTCCAGTGCGCTGCGTTCAATGGAAACAAAATGGCTTCATATTACAAGTTGTCGCTACTCATAGTAATATTGGGACTCTAAGCTCCTCTTACCCCACCCCCTTCCAATATCCCTTGAACCCCCCCCCCCCCCCCCACTCTCCACTCTCCTTAAGTCAAGGCGAGATTTGGGAGACTAATCTTTTTCTTCTTCAGCACATTATCTCAAGTTTATCATAGAGTACCCTTTAAGATCATTGCAAAAGCTTTGTCTACTGTTTGGCAGATTACCATGAAAGAGAGTCACCAGATGACGACACAGCTTTGCACTGAAAAAGGGCGACATCGAGGTAACGGGATTGGTCTCTAGCCTATCACAAGCACTTTGGATCAGCCAGCAGCACAGAAGTGGTGCAGGTTTCACGTGTAACGGTGTGTAGCATGGAACACTGTGGACTGAGGGGCCCACTCCGTGGGACCTCAAACGTGATCATGGCCCAGCAATTTGTTTTCCTTTAAAAAGTCAGTCGTTTATGAAAAAAAGAAAAGTTTAATGAACCGATGAGCTTGATGTTTGTTCTCAGGGACCAAGGAAACATCATTATTTTGCTTTTGTTTGTGCTTTGAGAGGGTAAGAAGTTATTTATTTTTGTGCTTTGATTACGGAATTCCAAATGAAGCATTATATTCCAAACGAATGTGTGGCTGCTGAAATGCTTAAATTTATGCATCCAAATATTGTTTGTCGTCATCCTTGTGTTCTTCTGACATTTAAAAGCATTTTAGGGAAAATTGCAGCAATTTATGCCAGAAGTTTTTATTTGTCGGTTTTCTCTACGATGATACATAAAGCACAGTGTGTCTATTCACAAAAAAACAAGCTTGTTGTTTGAAGTGCTTGCTAACGTGGTTCCTGATGTGAACACCAAAAGTAAGCATACTTGAGGAGAGCAATGGATGGGAAACATACCATGTATTTACTATCCTTCCTGAAAACTGCATCGGCAGCTGTGAAAACTCCACAATATACGGAGCACGGAAACCGTGCACACACATCAATTGGGCGCACATTGAGGAACTCGTCGGATTACTGAGTTCAACGGGCGTCCTTTTATCCAACCATGTGGTCGGCCGACTGAACGTGCCATTGCGGTGGTGATGTTTGGCGTAACATTAAAGCAACAATCCGAAGACAAAGTTTGTCAGTGTTTGGCAAGATTTATTGAGAACCGCACTACTTTCGCACAGACGTAGTTAAACATAGGTACAGGGAGAGTGTAAAAGGAGGATGGGTGGGAGATGAAGTTTCAGGACAGGAATGATAGGTAGAGGAAGGAGGCGGAGAAGAATAAAAGGGTTTATATTGCACCTCGGCACGCAGGCGCAAACAGCCAAGAGCTTACATACATGGAGTTTCAAATCTGCAAAGAAATGCGCTATGGAAACACAACCAACGTTAAAATTAAGTAACCCGTATAGACACAATATCGTGGCTCGAAGGACGAGAATCCGTACATTGGCTGTGAGCACCTCACTCGTCATCTCGAGGCCAAAGGGACTTCACGCTGTGCCGGCAATCTGCGTGCCACAGGGAGGCCCTTAAATTATGAGCAACAGGACGCATGCAAGTAAAAGGAGGGGGAGGTCATTTCATTACAGTTTGCCCATTTGGCTTCGAATCTGCTTCACATCTCCAGTCGTTACAAATCTGCTTTAGGTACGAAAAAAGGGGGGTTTTTTCATGGTACGGAGAGTATACTCACGTGCAGTCACGGCTGCTCTTTACAAACTTGAGGAGATTTTTGGCCACTGCAACAACCCAAAACCTCCACAGAATCAAAATGTACACAAAATCCTATTTACAGGAATGAGCAGTGGCCCTCCGGTCCTATTGTTTATCACCTTGCAAGTCGTAACCAATCGGAGTTGAATGCTGAAATTCAAACAATTCCCAGTGGTTAACAGATCTGGGAGAGGGTGCGGGAGGGGTCTTCTACTTATGTCATAGCAATTGATGCTGTTTCAGAGCTGACCTGAAACGGCAAGCTAGGATAACTGAATGAGCGCTGCCGATCGTCGTTTACAAAAGCATGCAACAACTACGCGGCAATTCAAAGCACCCAAATTAATCTATCTGGACAGGCACGAAGAAAAACTTTTCTTAACACTCAAACGAGGAAACAATTGACAATCAAACAAGCCAAAATAGTCGAGAACAGAGTTGAGTTTTCCCCAGTGGAACAACTTGCAAATATTTGATCCTTGTTGCAACCGGACGTCATGCAAATGCAAACGGAACTGCCTCAAACCAACCAGGAACCTCCTTGGCCTAATACTTTCTACAGGAAGTTTTGTTTTTTTTTAAAATGTGGAAATAAATTGAATCGGCTGGAGAGTCACAGAGCATGAAAAAAGATCAATTCCAAAAGAAAGAATAGATTAAATATGGAAAGGAAAGATTTAAGTGATAAAAAAATGAACTGCGAGCAGAGAACCAGATGCCAACAAAGTTTGGCTTTGGCAGAGTTGGCCTTTTTGCTGTGGTTGGTACGTGACGGTTGCTTTGGAAAGTTGTGGCCCAGACGCATGGTGGTGCGGACGCGAGACCGACAATCAGAATGTGTGGGCATTACGACACACACACATCCGAGCGCAAACTCTCACACGTCGGAGGGTGTACCACGTGCAGTGGACATGGTCGGTGCCCTTTCTAACTGTCTCGCTTTTTGGACCTGGGGAGATTTGTTATTGGGGAAAAGGAAAAGCATTCACAAAAAGGCACAGCAGGTGCAAGCAAACAATAAATAAGAAACAAGGGCGCGATACACACGAAAAAAATAATAAATAGGACCACTGGACCTGCACCTTCTGGACGCTATCCTAATGTTTGTAACCCAAATTTGGTAGAATTCTGACTGAAGTGGTTGGAGAAGAAAGATTTTTTGAACAGAAATTTACACTATTTTTTCCCAAAAATTAAGTCGGTCATTTTGACACTTCTTCCCGGTACGGTGATCGAATGACTTCGGCATTTTAACATCCCTTTTACCCTGGTCTATATGTTCGTAACCCAAATTTAGTAGCATTCTGACTGGTGGATCATGGAAGATTGTGGAAGAAATTGTGGACCACCATTTTGACACACTTCCGGTAATGTGATCAGCAAGGCCTCCGCAATTTAAACCGGCAGAATCCCGTCCTACATGGTAACCGAAATTTGGTAAATTCTGACTGGTGGGTCTGGCGAAAGCAAGGATTTTGAAGAAATTTACTGTCGGCCATTTTGACCTACTTCAAGTCATGTGACCGGAACAAACTTTTACCAATTCGCTGTTACCAGTCAGGGAGATGTTGGCTGCTGCACAAATTTCAGCCGGATCGGGCCCAGGGGTTTGGCAGACGGATGGACGGTGCAACGATGACAATACCTATCTGGAATGTAAATTTCCAGGTCAGCTAAACATAACCTACTGATTAAAACAGAGCTCATTGGGTTTCGCTAATGTTTGACTGACATTTGCCAAGTGATCGTCTTCATGGGAATGTTCAAGGTCTCCACATTTTTAATCGCCTGTGATGTCGACGCACCAAACTGAACACGCGACCTTTCTAAAATGACGTATGAATGCTAAATGAGGCGTTTTGCGCACGTGCTGTGTTGTGTTTAATCACTGATTCGGTTCGGCCTCGACGGGCACTTTTTAACCTGCCGTTGCTTCGCCTAGCGAAATGTACAATCCAAATTCGTCTTTAAACATAATTTTCAGGTCAGCAGTAAATGAAAGAGTGGCAATTTCAATGGTTAACCACAAATTGGTTTCTGTCCTTAATGCAAATCGGGGACACATGCAGATACGATATACGAGAAATTCTGTGGATGAGGGGAAGTCTGGTTCCTATAATTCCTGGTAATCAATTAGCTAGGCGTGGGCAGCCGTAGTTACACACGCACACACACATTTCTCCGTTCACCAATTGATGTTAAAAATCTGGTATACATCACTTGTGGCTCTGGGAACCAAATAAAAAAATATATAATTTATGTCACACACAGCCAAACACATCCCAACCTCCCCCCCCCCAGCATCCTAACTCCAAACATGATTAATGTAAATATCATAATTTAAAACCTAACGTGCATTGACAAGTCCTAGATTGACCTCCTATCCGTTGGTAAGACGCATGAAGGATTGGTAGAACATGCCATCTTCAAACCGGTTTAGTGGCCCAAATTTGTCGGGAGTTTTTTGTAACAATATATCACTTTTTGGATGAGTTGAATAGGGAAGTTCTCAAACTGTTTGTTGTTGTGCAGGGCAACACGTCCTTTCTCACAGGTATGCATAACAAATACTTTTCGGCTTCTTAAAAGTTGTTTTTTGTCCGTTTCAAATTCTACAAATCCTTAATTTTTGGGAGGCAGGAAACATGGTCCAGGCTGTCCCGATGAACTTCGTTCCTTGGGGTTTTCTGCGGCATGCCCAACGGAGTTGAGCAATTTGGGGTGGACTATCTCATTTCAAAAGTGCGTATTAACAAGTTCGCAAGGCCTTATGAGGCGTTTTTTTATGTTTTAAAATTTTACCCTTTAAAAGGGACAATGGAATCCTCCTGGATAATGTTCAAAGGTGTAAAGCTTGAACCAGTGGAATGATTTTAAAATCCAATTCGTTCCTAAAGTTCATTCCTGCTTCGGTGAGAAGTCAAAGTGTTTTGCCTTCCCTTTTATTCTACGTTATTCTAGATTGGTAGAATACGGTTATATGGTTGATCAGGCAATCCGCTTGCAATGAAAACCCAGAGCTGTGACATACAATACGGCAGATGATGGATGGTTTTCATTTTTTTGAGGAACGTGAAATTAGAGGAGGCTAAAGATTCACCTGCAGGGCAGTGAGGGAGTTCATCCTTTGGAATGCTCGCCATTCTCTGGAAGCATGCGTGGCAGGGATTACAGAAGTGTGTCGTGCAAAAGCAGAAGAACACGGCCACGGAACATAGCAGTAACGGCACTTGTAGCTCCAGGAAGTCTGTACCATGCTTGGGGCACCATCTTTGGGAAAAAAGGAGGAAGGAATTTAGGGGAACATTTTTGAGAATAAATGGGTAAGTAACAAAACAAATGAGACATAGACAGACAGAGAGAGACAGACAGACAAAGAGAGAGAGACGACAGAAGAGAGAGAGAGAGAGAGAGAGAGCGAGAGAGAGAGAGAGAGAGAGAGAGAGAGAGATAGAGAGAGACAACAGAGATACAATGTTAACTATTTGCATTTCTCAACTCGCCGGTATAGTTCCAACTCAAACATGTGCTCTGCCCTCTCCTCCAAATCCAGTCATTCAAGACTAAACACTCAGCCTGAACTTAAGGAATGATCTGGTTGATGTTGCTTGGACGATGCCTTTAAATGTTTTTTTTAATAGGTCCAAGGTTCAAGAGGAACCGTCACACAAAATCACGTGCATCAACAGACAAATTGGACACACGGACTCAACTTCAGACCAAACAGCCTGTGACTTGGGGGGAAGTGGACGCAACTTCTCAGAGCACTCTGGTGCTGGTTCCATCTTGTGACTCACTTTTTCTCTCGCCTAATCAGTGGGGCTATTGAGGGAAATCTCCTCTCTCCACTACGCCCACAACATTTTGGTTTTCAAAACTCTGAAGTTGCTCAAGGATTGAGAAGGCAGAGCATTGTGGAGTTTCGCCATCGAATGTTTTTTCCCACCAAGTGTAAGATGAAATTAGCCAACCTAATTGCATGTTTCAGTATTACAGCATGACCTAAAACTACCGGTTGTACCCAAACTCAAGTGATACACCGTGTAGAGAAAGGTGAAGACAGTTCAAGTGGCTACAAAAACATAGCAAGATGGTCTTTTAGGCATTTCTGGAGTAAGTTATGGATGTGAGGGCACCAATCGGAAACAGAGTAAGACTGCCCGTCAGTCCAGCAACCTCATGGTTGACAAAGCAAATTGCCCCTTTGCAGGTTAAACTAAAATGCACTCAATGGAGGTGCTGACTCACGTCGTTGTTTTCTCCTCGCGCAATGCCGCGCACAGAGGGTGCAAACGCTATACTGCCGCCTGGCCATGGCGAGTAAATGTAGTCTCGGCAATTGTCTTGTGATGTCAAAGTTGAACTTGTCGCGAGACATTCACATGACATGAAGCTGTGTGCCAATTGTTGATTCTAAGCTGTTCTCGGTCGTCCCCATTATTCTGCCTGCCAACAAAACTGACAGATGGGATGATCACAATATGCGCCTGGCCTACGCCACTGGCACAAGTGGGATGAAGGGGAGTTATTTAAATTACTGTTATAAGAACAAGCCTGAGATGTTATCTAACAGCAAAGACAAGCAAGCCAACACAATCACAACATAAGTGAAGCATCAGTGAAACTCCAAACCATTTTAATAACAGACAAAAGCTTCTGTTGCATGATAATTCCCTTGCACCAATGAGGTTTTTTTGGTAAAGTCTGGTTCGGCCAACACCGATGACACTTAACCTTTTCATTTTCACAGTACCATCCTGTGGCTTATTATTAAGATTATAACAATATGCGTAATTTGGGCTCCCACAGCCCTCAAAAACACAATACCATTCCTGCACTCCTTGAAAATATTTTTTAAAGTACTTCCTTCTGTGTGATATGAAAAAGGTTAAACAACTTGCAGTTATAGATTCTAAAGCCTCATTACTTGCCTGTGGGCTTTTCACCTGATACTGTCCCTGCTGAGTAATTACAGCTACTTCACACAAGGCAATGCAGTTTCGGACAGACCGAGTAAAGGCGTGTTTGGATTGTAAAAAAGAGAAAACGGGCCAGAAAGATGCTCCGATTCAAACAAAATGCCAAGCTTCATGGGCATTTGGAAATAATCTTCATGGTTTTGAAAAACGCACTGGGCCGCGCGAACATCGAGCAGGCCTCCGCAAAATCAGCTCGCTTGGATCAAAGTGGCATCTCGCGTGAGCGGCCTCCACATCACAGCGTGCCTCAACCGCCCAAATATGCCTAGGGCCACAAGAACCAATGGGTGAATAGAGGAAGGGAAGAGGCAAAGGAATCGTAGCTTTTCCTTAGCAGGGAAAGGGACTCATGGAGAAAGTTGGACTACAAAATCAGAAAGTGCAAATTACATCGGGTTGTGGTAGGTAAGTATTAACAATCGACATTTTCTTCTACTCACTTGCTGGCACTTAAAACAGACGTAATAAGCATAACGATTCATGGCATAGCCAGCAGGGTCATTGTGGACGCGAGCTCCTGGTGTGGCAATGGCCTCATCTCTGGTGCAGCCTTCATATTCGAGGGCGCATTAGGGCTTTCCGCCGTACGTCGTCATAACAGGCAAACGATAGGTGCGAGCAGCTCCGCAGGGTGAGTGGCTCATTTTGCTCTGATAGGAATGAGGTTTGGAGAATGATCAATTTTCTATCACCTTTGTCGCAAAAAAACATGTTCAATTACACAAACAAGGCTAGAATCCTCACATTGGCAATACACCGGCATGACAGTGGTCAGCTGATCTTCATGAACACGTGCTATGTTCTTGTCATTGTGGAAAAAGCCCCACTCGGGAAAAGCAATCCACGCAAAAGATGCCGTGCGTTAGTACCCCCATCATAAGAGAGGAGTAAATTAATTTTATAAACATTAAAGGATTTCTTGTTTCTGACATTAACCTTCGGTGTGACATTGTACTGAATAGCATGAGATGATACAAACTTCAGTGTAGAATAGATGCAGGATGGATCACGAGGGTCAAGTTCAATCAATGGGAGGAACATTATAGAAGACTGGCCTGGGTACTGACCATGATGTAACATCTGCATCAAGCCAGACCAT
>CM068964.1:17156052-17183169 GCA_035128595.1 Eptatretus atami | reverse complement strand
CACACACACACACACACACACACACACACATACAGTTTTATCCGTAACATGCAGAGGGGTCTTCTTGGAGATGGTGACCAAAGCTTAACAAGCAACACAATTGAAAGAGAACCATTAGACATTTCACTAAGCTAACGGAGCTGCAGTCAGCACCATTACACACAAAATGTAAAAAATTGCCAATATCTGTTTGGAGTGATATAAAATTGTTTTCCTGAAAGACTATATTTCGAATTTAAGGGTTGTACGAAATCCCCACGTTAACATTTACAGCACGAAGTTACATTTTGAAAGTTTGTCGACATGCTCATTCACATGTTTGATATCCGCAGTCAGGTTCATCCAGAAACAGCACATCATAGATATAATTGCTTTTTCCAGATCAATCTACATTACATTTTTAAACAGATGAATAAGCATACAAATCACGTTCCGTACACTTAATGTAAACCACCTGCCTTGCCTTGCTATGATCAGCCTCTCCCCAGAGGCAAGCCATCACTTACCTTTGGGGTGAGGCTAATGCCAAATATACTTAACCCTTGCACAAGCAAACCGGCTTCATGCTCATTAACGTATGACATGACTTCTGAATTATATGATAAGTATCGCTCATTACTGGTGGTGTTCAAATTGTACTCTGAACGAGTGTTTTAAAAAAATATGTTTTTGAGTGTGTGTTTGTTTATACAATACATTTCTTCAATGAGACAGACTGCCAACCATGTCTGCAGATCTGGAAAAAAAAATGTTGATAAATTGGGGGGAAAAAAGCTAAAAATGAAAAAAAAACCCGGAGGAATATAAAGGACGATAGAAGGGTAAGGGAGTGTGGTATGGGAGGGAAGTCATGACTCGGTGGTGTAATGGTTGGGGTGTCCGAGCTGAATCTGGGAGGTCTCAAAACGGATGCTCGAATCGTTTGCCACTGCTCTGAGTCGTCAGAATCCTAATAAAGACTTAAAAAAAAATATACAATGTCCAGGCTCGTAGAAGAGCCAACACTCAGAACATATAACAAAGGGAGCAGGAAACAAGAGGGGCAGGAGAGTGAACCACAAAACAGAAGGGAAGAGAGACTTTAGGAGATCTGTGGAAGGGAGAGGGATGGGGGTACCGTACACGGGGTAAACAAAATAAATAATTATCTACAGGGACTTTCAGGAAGGAAAGCAGGGAATTTGAAGGGGATAGATTTGGGCTGGATTGACGGGGGTAGAAAAGATCATGGTATAAAAGACTTAAAATGTTACGTGCTGCTTCCTTTTGCTTGATGCTCAGTAGGTTGTTCTGCAAACATCCTCATGATTGAAGGAGACACGTTGACCAGAAGAAGAAGGAATAGAAGGGAAATAAGTGCATGAGTAAGTCGATGGAAGAGAAGAGGCATTTTTGGAGCAGTCGGGACGGGTGGAGGGTGCGAGGTCAAGAATTGTGTCATATTTATATATATGTAATAAATAAGTGGCCCCGAAGAGGAAAGCAAATGCACATAGAGACAGCCAATGCTATTGAATGAAACAAAGAAAAAAATTATAACAATGTTATAAATCTATTAAGATAACATTGATTCCAGCATAAACAAATAGGACAAAGCTTAGCTAGCACACATTCAGAATAAGCCCCACGTGGCTAACTCCTTCACAAATCACAGCAATAAGTGGAACTAACCCTAATTTATATTGTTAATGTATTCTTATTCAATGGGCCATAGAGCTAGTGAACTCACTTAGCAAAACAATGCAATGTGCTGAAAGGGTTGAAAGCTGAAAGGCAATTCTGGGTCGATAGACAGGAAATAGGTTTTGTGCAGGGCTCGATTGTGAAAATACCTTCTGAAGTTGGCTGTCTCTCGACATCCTCCTTATAACAGGTTTGTCTCCATCAAATCTGTCTACATAATGTTTTTGCAGGTAAGCATTTCTATTTTTCATTTCATTGTGTTCAGATTTCTGTTCATGGTTCCTTAATCATCAAGAGGTTTTGGAAGCTCCTTGTTGACTTGAGGCAAACTGCAATTACAGTAAAGTAACATACTGTAAGTGAATAAATGTGGGTTTTAATTTCAGTAACGGCCAACGTATACTGTATTTGGCACAACTGAGTAAACGGAATGTGAAATGGTAAAAAAAGAAACAATAGCTCCAACTTAAAATTAGAGTTCATTGAATACCTTACCCCGTACAGTCATGAGAAAATGGACATGGGAAGGGTCTTTTAAACTCTTGCTTTGCATTTCCGAGCACAATCTATGTTTCCAAGGAACCGCGATTTTGTCTGAATCTTGATACTTCCAGATGCAGAGAGCACGAGCCGCAAATTTGATTGGTCGAGATGGCCTTAAAATGGTGTAATATTTTGTCCAAGTCCTGTTAAACTGGACGAATTTGGAAGTGCCAAAAAGGTGATTTGTGTTCTACAGTGTTCAAGTGCAGAATTCAATCGAAATAAAATAAAAGTTTTAAATGCTGCAGAAAAACAAACGGTGAATCGGAAGTTTACACCATTGGTGCAGTGTCTTTTACACCACCTTATTCAACACGTTTAGTTATTTATTCATGCCTCTTGTTTGTGTCATTTATGATGTCCCTGAAACAGTAAGTTTTTTTCTGTTTGGAATAATTTTCAATGTTGTTTGACTGCCAGACAAGCAGACGGACTAAAACAATTATCTTAATTCTCTGTGCACACGCATACTTGGGACAACATTCCGTACAATTTGCCAAATTCCGAGTCAAAGTACTGCTAGACTTCAGGTTTGTATTACAATTCATGTTCGGATTCGTGTTCTTCAGTGTTCAAAATGCAACATTCAATTGAAATTTAGTAGTTCTCCAAGCCTGGTGTTGGCTTAGTGGTTAGGGTGGCAGCTTGGGATCCTAGGGTCCTGAGTTCAAGCCCCGTTGGCCGCTGAATTAATACACCAGGAGGTTGACTCAGCCTGTCATCCTTCCGAGGTCGGCAAAATGAGCACCAGCGTACTGGTAAGGGGGACACTGCATCAGCGGCAAAAGCCGCGTCCCAACCAATGATGCAACCAGCAGCCACAGGCTGCACTCGATAGAGAGAGTAGTTCTTCGATCATAGACTGATGTCTGTAGACAGACAGACAGAGTGAACCAATTGCTTAACCCCACTTTTGCTCTTCACGCATGGGGTAAAATCCTGTATATTCAAAAAATTAATACAAATTGGTGAGGATGGTCGACTCTGGACCAGACCAGAGAAGATGCTCTTGTGTCTCTATCCTACGCTGGATGTACAAATGATGCTAGAGTCATAAGATAGGTTGTGGAAAAAGAAATGACGGAATGGCATGGACGTTTGTGCACTTAAAGGTCGAAGGAAGCACACCTTTGTGGCCAGGTTGGAATTCTCCATTTGAAAGTGCTAACAGAGCTGAGTTGGGTAATCAAGCTTGCTATTAAAAAAAAAAATAAGTGTAGTGATGTGAAGAGAATAGTTGGGATGCACTGGAATCAAGGTGGAGACTGTACACAGAGACAATGCCTGAGCTGCGCAGTATGGGAACCTTTGACTCGGTAAACCTCTGTGCGCAGCCGCCGAAAGCCAGAACTGAGAACGTGTGCCACCTGTGGACAATAGCTTGGGTCAAAATGTTCTCTCTGTGCAGTTTATTCATTTTGTTGTGATCTTTTGAAAAAATTGAGTCCATGTCCTTTGTGCTGAGGTCAGAGTATGAGAAATGCAATGCTGTTTGGGATGTTTCATTGAAGAGACTGTGATTTGTATTTAGCCTGTCCCTTCCACCCACTCACACTGCCAGTAGCACTGGTTCAAATCAACACTGGCTGTTTCAGGTCGAGCTTTTAATGAGAAAGTTAATAACAGAGAGCAGCTCCAAACCCCAAACCTCATTGAGTGTCTCTCAATTTCCATCTATTGTTCTTTAATGTCTAACTTTCTCTGTGCAGAGACTTGGAGTAAAGTTCAGTTCTGTTATTATTACTTTCATGTCAGACACTCCGTTAACACGGACCGTCTGTGCTGGGGCCCTTTGTCCTAGGAAATGGTCGATCGGTTTCTGACCTACTGCATTCAGTTATTAATTAATCTTGATCGTTCCCCAATGTCACACCCAAATGAACCAAAATTGACGATACACGCATGGGAAGCAGATGGATCGAACACGTTTATTACCTTTTTAAAGGTTTATTTATAAAGAATATGGGGAAAAGGTGGACGAGACGAGCAGTTCAGAACGGTCTAAGCGAATCAACAGACACAAAAAGGGAGAAGGGAACATGCAAACTTACACATACCATGATGAATAGGAAATAAATAAAACCTAACCCACACTCGGCACCACAGATCACACTTATACAAACATTAAAATTGCAGTCAAGGACATTCCTTTGGCATGACATGCAGGCTGGAAGACAATGATGCAGCTCATTATGGAAGTCAGTGATGAGGTGAGCCAATACCAAAGTAAGCCAGTGACAAGGTAAGCCAAAGATGAAGTAAGCCAGCCATGAGGAGCAGCAGTGACAATGAGCACCTCGGGACAGGCACCCTGAACTAGCCCTCATAACCCTCTCTCTCTTTGGCCCCTCTTCTTCACCCTCCTTTTGCACGCCGTAAGTTCTGATGTGTCCGTTCTCTCTGCCCCTGCTCATCCTTCTGGGAGGAGTTCTCCTCTGGGCCATCACACCCACGGGGCAGGCCCAATAAAAAATACTTTTTTTTATCTGTTTCTGGGCCGGACAGTGCAACCGCCGTGGCTAGCACACACTGGCCAGACAGATATATGATGGCCTTTTTGAAGTGTGACACGTGTGCCTTTTTGTGATGGAAGATCCTCACCTGCCCCAGCCACAAACAAGTTGCTTATGCATACAATATTACACTGACTATTCTGTCTATAAATTACATACGCTGCCTCCTCAGCATCACGTGCAACAAAACAACTTATTCTGACAGGTCCCTGTGACACATCCAAGTAAACATACTCGAAACGTAGACCATGTTCAGCGATGGAGGTGGTGCGGGGGAGGGGGGAAGGGGGGGGACGGGAGGGCAGAATTATTTTGTGCCCTGACCCTGCATATCCCCAATAAATTAATCCAGTAATGATGTCTCCTCCAAGGCACAAAAATCGAACTTCTGCGACACTCGAGAAAAGACGTGCTCCAAATGGTCCTTCTGCTGATGTCGGTCCTGCTTTTTCTTCCTCTCTACTGGACAGCAGAAATGTGGGAATTAGCTCATGAAGAGGGCCAGATTTATGTCAAGGTGACCGCCTGGGGCACTAGGTTCGGGGGTGGGGGGTGAGGGAGTTGGCTGCCAGGCTCGGTGTTCGCCTGCCACGAAGCTAGAACAAGGAAATGTGACGCAGGAGAAAGCCATTCGGCCCATCATGCCTGTGCTACACCAACACCAGATTAAATTAACCTAAGTCAACGACTTAAATTTGTAAGGGAAATGGGTGAGGAATGGAATTGAAAAACGTGTGGCAGACTCGGGGGTAGCACCAGGACCAGGATGTTAAAAATGAAATGAGAACGGCACTCAGTAGAGCACATACCTCTGCCAGGCTGAACAGTTTACGTTCTGTACCCCACTGATAGTCTGGATCTGGATTGGGGCCTTCACCAAAATCAAATTAATTTGTCCTTGTCACACACCCAACATGTTCAAGCTTTGTCCGAATGCATCGCAACATTTTGAAATATCGTGTTCTCTCTCGTTTTTTTAGCCCCATCTCTGAATCGTGAAGAATCACTTGAAAAAAAAAATTGTATCCGGATCTGTCTTCCGAACACACTCGATAGGTCTTCCAAAATGCAAAACCTTTCTCTACGGTCAGGTATGGGAGCATGCACCAGAGCAGCGCGTCGCTGCATCCACTTTCCTCCGGTACTCCAGGGGCCTCCATCTGGCCATCCCCCAGTCAGATGCCTGGTCCATCCCCATCTCCTTGAGATGCCAATCAACCTGCTGCAACCACGAGGAAAGTGGTCGGCTCCAGACCTGTCAACCCCAAATTATGAAAAAGTGTGAGAATGTAAAAATGTGTCCAGCGAGGTCGCGAAGCACTCAAAAAATCTCGGGAGCTCTAGGAAGTGCGGAACTATGCTAAGCAATCACATTTAAGTCGGTATTCAAGGTTATTAAACCAGTTGCAATGCACTAATGTTGGAAATATTTTTTGGTGCTGATATTTTTTTTTTAAAGGGTGAGAATTTAGAGCGAGAACGTGAGAACGTGACTTTCAACAGGAAGTCGTGAGTCTCACGGTAAAAACGTGAGAGTTGACAGGTGGTCGGCCCAATTGCCCCCTCCACTCATGAGGCTCCCTCGCTGAGAGAAGCTGGTGAGCAGAATCAGTCAGGAAAACGAGATTATATTTTGGTAAGATACGAATGCATGTCCGGCTCTTTCTCCCGACACCATTACTCCAGCCATAGGTTGACATCTATCGCTCTGCTCATAAATTCTACTCCATTTCCTAATCTTGGGTGAATACCAGAAAATATTACGTCATGACCCTTTGTTTTCATCTAGTTATACCCAATACAAAGTATCCATTATTAAAATTCTCCAAGTAAACTTTCCCTAAATCATTATTTTGCTCCTATGTGTACCACAACCAACGTCTTCCTACCGTGACCCGATACAATATTGTTTCCCCTTTCTTCAATGTCCCTCACTCCTTCTCCTTCATAACTGCACAGAACTCTATGTCGATGATCCTTCCTGCGGAATGAAGAAGCTACATATTTAATAATTCAATCACCAACAAAAGCGGTCTCCCAGACCTCATTGTTGCCTATCTCTATCGCTGCGCCCTTATAACTGCCGACCCTCACCACCGGCTCACCACTGCCTGCACTCACGACAATGGAGTGAAAAGTTTATTTTATTCTGTAATAAGTGAATGCTTGTGCAACTGCATCATCCAAACGAGTTTGTAGAAATTCATATTGAAGTGCTATGCCTTTGGATAAATAATTTGAAGTTACTATGTGGGAATTGCAATTATAAACTAGAGGGGGAGCACTCGGGAGAGTGCAAAACCTCCGCCGCCAATACTGCTGGGTCACTTCAAGTGAAACCTTATATCTATTCATTAAATATTATGTCAACAGTGCTGACAGTTATAGTTCTTTTCTCCAACATTTTTTTTTGGGGGGGGGGGTTGGAAATCACTTAAAACATGTAGAAATGCAAAAAAATATATATATATATTTCTCTAACAAATTTTTTTTTGGGGGGGGGGACCAAGTCCAAAATCTAATGGCATGATCCTTGAACCATACCTAACCCCCCACCAAGTTTCGTCGAAATCCGTCGAGGAGTTTTTCCGTAATACTGTTCACAAAACAAACAAACAAACAGAAAGGGGTGAAAACAGTAACCTCCGATCTTCGATGGCGGAGGTTAATAAGTGTGCTGTCGTGGAATGAATTGGAACAGTACATGTTGTGGTACCATTCTTTCTTTTGTGCACGTACATGGTGTGAGTTGAACTTGCGTAAAGGAGATTAATGATAACTTGAAAGGGCTATATCACTGATAATCCTAAGCCTGGTGTTGGCTTAGTGGTTAGGGTGGTGGCTTGGGATCCGAGGGTCCTGAGTTCAAGCCCCGTTGGCCACTGAATTAATATACACCAGGAGGTTGACTCAACCTGTCATCCTTCCGAGGTCGGCAAAATGAGTACCAGTGTACTGGTAAGGGGGATACTGCGTCAGCGGCATAGCCGCGTCCCAACCAATGATGCAACCAGCAGCCACAGGCTGCACGAGAGAGAGAGAGAGAGAGACAGACAGACAGACAGACAGACAGACAGACACAGATAATCTTTGTTATTGGATCATAGCAAGAAAATCTTTGGAACCATTGGGGCTAAAGGGTATCACTGCTTGAGAAAGTCAATTTAACCTTGGGGACCATTCTTAGACTCCATCTCGCTCGATAAAGCTCATTTAGAACCCAACGCTGACTAATCCTAATTTACATACACCACATGTAATTACTACTAACCACCGTGACCTGGTGTGCTGATACCATCAAACTCCCCCAAAACGAATCAT
Organism: Eptatretus atami; assembly: GCA_035128595.1. Classification (NCBI taxonomy): domain Eukaryota; kingdom Metazoa; phylum Chordata; class Myxini; order Myxiniformes; family Myxinidae; genus Eptatretus; species Eptatretus atami. Next base: position 17,175,109 of record CM068964.1, on the reverse strand, counting down.
TAAAGTGGAGTCGACTGTAGTTTGGGAGCAAGGCATTGAGGTTGTCCAAAGAAGAAAAAAACTGCATTTGGAGGCTCGTCATGCAGAATGTGAATGGCGGGGTCTGTCTGTAGAGCTTCCTGCAGTGAAAGTGGGATGTCAAGGTTTTGTTGCATAATTCTTGATTAGGTGGGGATGGCAGAATGGCTGGCTCCAGGAACTAATACTCACCTTTAAGCTGTCTAGCTTGGGTTTGAATCTCTGTTTAACTATAAAGTATCATCCTGGTGTTTCACTTTTTTCCCCATACCTTTAACATATTCAACTGAAACTTTGTACATGGCTTTATTGTGATAAGTTACAGAACAAGTTCAAGCTTCAGGTCGTTTCGTCAATTTTTCACAGAGTTATGCCCTTTTTGACTTAGAAAATATCACGTCGGTCGGGAGGGGACGTGCAAAGAAATTCTCACTCTTGTTTCATTAGTTTTCATGTTGGCATATTATGTGCCTTGTAATTACATTTTAGTGTTGTGGTTGTTATCGTTGTCTTTATCATTATGTTTCCTTTTAATCACGTGTTTTACTTTTGCAAACAAATGCAACGTCAGTTCTGCTGAGACGCAGTCATGTGACTTTTCAATGTCACCCCAATTGCCACCTTGGGAAGGAACTTGACGGCTGACATTGTGGCTCACTGTTTGCTATCTTGAATGCTTGTGAGATGGAGTAGCATTCGGTGCTGAATAGCCAGATAGAAAATGCCTGAGAGGTTCTGAGCCTGATGGGCTGACACCTCTTTTTTAACTCTGCTCATGATACAGCCGGGAGGACTTGTGCGACAAAATTTGTGTGTTGTGTGTATTCCTTTCATCACCTTTATTATTCTTTTTTTTTACCCCATTCTTCCCTTACCTCTCTCTTTCGTCCCCTAACCGACATCTTACTCCCACTCACATCTCCCTCTCCATAAGACCCTCCTCTTCCCACCACTTCCAGTGGGATCACTGTTTTCACTGCTCATCAATAGACCTAACCATAGAGACAGCTCACCTTAAAGGCAGAAGGTGTAGAGGTTGTGCACTTTCCTTAAGCTGTCTAGTCTGTTTTTAATTCCCAACCTGACTATAAACTGTCGCACCTGGGCTTTGCAAGCATGGTGTGGCATCACAAATTGTGCCATCCGTCTGCTGACATTAAGACTCGTCCATTAGCCTGAGTTGGTGGAAGTTAAAGAACTCAGTGTTTTTCGATAAAGAGTATGCCCATTATAGCCTGCACCTTGGCCAAATTCCAAATTCCTGTCCCAATCTGTGGAGGGAGGGAACTGCACCAACAGGGTATTTGTGCCCCCTTGCCCCACCTCCCGTACAACTGAAGCTATCCCTGCGAGCCACACTCATAAATGACTCCCGGCCAAATATGCATATGATACCATATGATACTTTGGTAATTGTAAGTTAGCCCATGTAGTTTGCTGCTATCATGTTTTCAGATGACATTGTTTTTGAGATCAAGAATTACCATTTCTTCCACAGTGAAAATGTGTTGCATGTGCTGCTGCTAAGCCCATGTTGTAAATGTACAGGTAGTGGACAAAAATTGAAAACACCTGGGTAAATGAGGGACACCAAGCAACGGCTTCCACACAGGTGTGGCCCATGTGTTGATAATGCAAATAACATCACTGCCTTCTTAGGATCACGTATTAAAATGCTACACAGGCCTTGTTGCCTATAATTATGGTGAGCATGGCTGCAAGTGGAAACCCCCTAATGCCCCCATCCACAGAGAGCATGTGGTCACCCAATGGTTTGATGAGCATGACACTGATGTTATCCACATGTCATGGCCTTCTCAGTCACCAGATCTGAACATAATTGAGCATTTATAGGATATTTTGGAACGGTAACTGAGAGCGTTTTCCACCTCCATCAAACAGGTGGGAATTGATAGACTTTCTCGTGGAAGAATGGTGCCACATTCCCTCCTGCAGAATTCCAGATGCTAGCGGACTCTGTGCCACGGCACATACAGGCCGTACCGGCCACACGTGGTGGCCCAACGCCCCATGAAGTGACTTTACATTGTTGTTTCCATGATTTTGTCCACTACCTCTACATGCTCAGAAAATAAGCTCAAAATGTTTTACAAAGCTTGCAAAGCTTCCATTCTGCTCATTCTACGAGTATGTCATCAGTGCCTGCTGTCCCATTTTCTCGGATTTATGTTTAAGGTCCCAAAGTAGCTTTCTAAACAAGCAGGGAATTGTGTGCCGGTGCTGTGACCAAAACGACAGCTTTGACAGCATCCTCTGACAGTCCTTTCCAGGAACAATGATTTGCCTCAAGTGGTTATTTGTGGTCTCCATGGATGTGTGATGGCTCATCAGGTGGCGGTGGAACCTTTGCATTGGTAGCTTGTTAAAATTATATATTCCTTGCACGGGTTGCGCATATGACTGACTACCTTGCCTCGTAATAAATCTGCTCGAAAAGTGCCTGAACAGTACCAGGAGACTGAAATAATGGTGACCCTCAAACACGAAGTTGAGTCAGATAGTTGGAAATTCGCTTGTATATCAGCAGGAGGCATCCTGACAAAACTCGATTTAAATTGCAGTGCTTCATAACAAATAGACGACTATGACTCACACAGCTTCAGAACATCAGATTGCATGGTTCTATTAATGCCGAAAGAAATCATCATCAAACAAACCGAGAAAACAGTTAGCTTCAGCAATAAGCGCACACTAGTGGTTTGTGCATATGAACGTTGCATTCGAAAGCAGGGCCTTGGGCTGTGTGTTCCAGCTCAAGAAAGGCAGCCCCTAATGTTTAAACCACTCACTGCCAGAGGTAAAAGCGTCCTAACGGTGTCAACAGGTTTTTTTTTTCATGCTCCGATGGTTGTGCCGTATGATGCAACGGGAGAAGCACTAAAAATATTGACTGGAACCTTTTTTGCTTTGAGCCTTACATCGGTCACTTGGACTTAAAGTGTCAGCATTCTGGCAACTGTCCTGGCAAAATGAAAATAGATGATGTGGTAATTTTGTGACACAGGTAAGGGATGTGTTTGCGACTTGAATTGTACATTGGTGAGGTCAAAGATACCTGTGTCCATCCTAAAGACGCATCGCTCAGAGGCATTAAGCTTTGTGAGCAATCCCTTGTAAGCAGTGTACCTGTTAATTTACCACCAATGGTCATGCCCGTGTCGATAGAAATTTGTGGTCTGAGATACCCCACAACCGAACGGTAAAATTTATATATTTTGTGGGTTTACATAATATGTAATTTATCTTGATTCTTCTTCTATATGGCAACTTGACTGCCAGGTAGCTATCATTTTGTTGGGGTACAACTATACCACCGATACTGTACCTCTCCACCAATGTACGAGTACTCATTTCAACAACATTGGAAGGATGACAAGCTGAGTCAACCCCACTTGGTGTTAATTCAGCAGCCAACAGGACTTGAACTCAGGACCCTAATATCCCAAACCAGCCACCCTAACCACGAAGCCAGCACCAGGCTTATTATTACCTCCACCACCGAAGGTGAAGGAGGTTATGTTTTCATCCCTTTCGGTCTGTTTGTCTGTTTGTTTGTGTACAGAATATCTCAAAAAGTTGTGCACGGATCTGGATGAAATTTTGTGGACAGGTTCGGTGTGTGACAAGGACGAACTGATTAGATTTTGGTGAAGATCCGGACCCGGATCCGACTACTAGGATTTTTAAAAGTGTTTCTTCACCATTGAGAGATCGCGTTAAACTGATATATAGCATGATATCTCAAAAAGTTGTGGACGGATTCGGACGAAACTTGATGGACAGGTTGAGTGTGAGGCAAGGACGAATTGATTCGATTTTGGTGAAGCTCCAAATCCGGATCTGGATGTGATAATTATTTAATTTTTAAAGTGATTCTTCACCATCGAGAGATAGGGTTCAAAAACGATATAGAGCATGATATTTCAAAAATGTATTGATTGGGCACGATATGTTCTCCTGGATCAGGCATTGCGTAGGGGAGGTACGCGCTCTACCGAGTGCCCTTCTCGTTTATCTCTATTAATGCCAAAAGACAAAGACATGAATACGAGTTAAATGTGAGCAACAACTTAAAAGGTGGAAATGGAGGTTTATATTGAGTTTGAATTGTGAGTCTGCCCTACAAAGTGAGCAGAATTATTTGTGTCCCGGAATAATGGGCCTGGACTTGATAATGGTATGAATTTCCGTTTAAAATTCAGCGTAATTGTGCAAAATCATATTCATCCTCTGGGCAGGCCAGTAGCCAAACGGATTAATTGGACTTGCCTTGGGGAAAAGGAATGCTCTGTAGGTCTCGACACGAATTGAGTTATCTGAGCCAAGATGCCACTTTTAATTCCAAAACGTGCAATGCCAGAGAGCATGGCTCTAGCCATTGATCGCCCTCGGCCTCCTTGGATTATGCACAGCGGTGGCACAGAGTGGCATCTGGGGTGGCTCATGAGGGACAAAGAAAGAAAGAAAGAGAGATCTGAAAAATTCCTTCAGCACATACAATACTTGTCACATATTAAGACAAAGAAAAACAAAATCAACCATATAGCTCACAACACACCTTTCAACGATACCTATATCAACTAGAATGGGCACTCTGTGGAGAGCATACCTCCGCCAGGCTGAACAGTTTATGTTTTGTTTCCCTCTGATAGGCCGGATCTGGATTCGGACCTGAGCCAAAATCGAATCAGCTTGTTCTCGTCACCTAACCAACTCATCTACCTCGTTTTGTCCTCATCCGTCGATAACTTTTTGAAATATTCTATATATCGTTTATGGCCCCATCTCTCAATGGTGACGAATCACTTAAAAAAATAATTCTCCTTTCCGGATTCAGATCTTCATCAAAATCTAATGAATTTGTCCTTGTCACGCACCCAACCTTCCCACAAAATTTCGTGCGACTCCGTCCACAACCTTTTGAGAGAGAAAGACGGACAAACAGGGGTGAAAACATAATATCCGTTCAACTTAATTACAGAAATATTCTGTCGGAAAATTACAGAAAATCGAGGAGGTAATCAGTGTGACCACTCCTTGGCTTTTTTTCACAAGATCTTGGCTATTTGTTGTTCACCTTGGCGTCTTGGTTTTCTATAGGTTTTCTTGGCGTATAGGTTTTCTATGATCATCGCTTTTCCGAAACCTTGTGAATTATTGGCTTTTTTCATTGGCTCAACTTGGCATTTATGAAAATGAGGAGTGGTCACACTGGAGGTAATAAATAATTACAGAAAAAACAATTAACTGGTTAAACTAACTGGAACTGGTTAAACTAACTAACTGGAACTGACTGATTTAAAGATAATAATCATTTGAGCTCGGTTCATCTCTGATATTTCGACCATTTAATCTCAGAACTTCCTCTAAACCGCAGGTCCACTACCTCAGTCGTATCCAAAGATCACCCACTTAGGAAGTGCAGTGTACGTTTCCAACTATGGTATTGCTCATGGTCAAACATTTACATTAATAATCTTTAGTGGCTATCTTACATTAACAGACATTAATTACCATGACTGAACATCAACAGATGAACCATTATGTCATCTAGATATCTCGTTCCGTCAAGTCGTGTCCCACTTCTGGTGACATTCATGATCGGATTTCTCCAAGCATCCCGATCCTGCGCTGCTTCCCGAAGCTCTTGCAGAGACAGCTTGGTTGTCGCCTTTACCCCATCCATCCAACACATACAAGGAAGGTTTACCTCTTCCTCCTCTTCTCTCAATCATACCCAGCATGGTTGAATTCTCCAGACTTTCGTTTTCTTCACGCGTGATGTGTCCAAAGTACGACGGTCTCCGTTTCATCATCAGCACCTCGAATGTACATCTTGATCTAATTTCTTCAACCACTGATTTTTTTGTTCTTCGTGCAGTCCGTGGGATTATTTTAACATTCGTCTCCAAAACCACATTTCAAAACTATCAGTCTCCTTCCTTTATTTCTTTTTCACTGTCCACGACTCACTTCGGTACTTTGCAACTGGAAATACCAGATAATTAACCAGCCTCCTCTCGGTTTGTATTTTCACATCTTTGTCTTTCCAGATCTTTCTCAATCCTGACATTGCTGTTTACCCCCAATGCTAACTGTCTAATTAATTTCTCCTCCACATTCTCCACTCACTTCAATCTTAGAACCCAGGAAGATGAATCTTTCCACTCTTTCCATGTGATCTTCTCTCAATCTGACGCTTTCCTTCCTCTGCAGCAGTTTCATCAGGTCCTCTTTACTTTCTGCCAACAGAGTGTTATCATCAGCATACCTTATATTGTTGATCCATCTTCCTCCAATCCTGACTCCAGCCTCCTCTAGGTCATCCAGGTTTGATTTCCTCATGATATACTCATTATACTGATTGAAAAAGTCAGGGGAGGGAATGCACCCCCATCTGGACCCCTTTTCCAACTCCAAACCATTCTGTCTCTTCGTACTCTGCTCTTCGTGTCACTTCCTGTATGGTGGACAGGCATCTTATCAGACCTATCAGATGCTCCGATATCCCCATTTCTCTCAGCATAATCTACATCAATTCATGATCGACACAATCAAAAGTACAAGACAACACAAACCTGGATGTTTGATTTCCTTACATGTTCAACTGGTTTTCATTAAAACAGAAATGCCAATCTAACTATCATTCCATTCCATTAACTGGTCTGAAAGGGTGGTGCAGAGGTAGAGAGCACTGACCTTTGCCCTGCCAAGTCTGAGTTTGATTCTTGACCTGACTATAATCTGTCAGATTGGTGTTTCATAGGTCAGGTGTTGTACCACAAAGTATGCTGTCCCAAAGATGGATGTGAAGCTGGGTTTCCCACATGTGGGCATTAGTTGTTGGACGTTAAATATCTCAAAGTCTTTTTCTCAAAATGTATGCAAGTTATCACCAGCACCCTGAACGAATTCAAAATTACTGCCCAAATCAGCTCCAGTTTAACACCAGGTTTAACCGGCTTGTGAAAGAGTTGGCCGAAACATCCCCCATTGCAGAACCTACAAGGAGGCAGGATTAATTGTTGCTGTTTAATAGTATGACTAGTAGTAGTAGTAGTAGTAGTAGTATTCTTTTGCACCCCCCCCAACAACCACACAAAACAAAATAATTGTTCACAATTCATAAGGTAAGTAATCATGTGACCATAAATCTCATTTCCTTTTATTTGTATGTTCTGTACTGTATACAGAGCCTGGTGTTGGCTTAGTGGTTTGGGTGGCTGGCTTGGGATCCTCGGGTCCTGAGTTCGAGCCTGTTATCCACTGAATTAACACCAGGGGGTTGACTCAGCCTGTCATCCTTCCAAGGTGGCAAAATTAGTACCAGTGCACCGGTCCTCTCCCCCGGTATGCCCCGGTTAGAATAGGTGTACCATATCCCTGTGTGTCGTAAGGCCTGTCACATTTGCCACGGCGGCCGTAGGGTCTACAAAATCTACGGCCACTAGCAATTATAGGGCGGCCGCAGTATTTCCACGGTCACACAATGTAGCAGTCACATATGTTTTTATTTTTCGGGTAGCCGCACGGCGTATTTAGAAATTGTGGAGACCGAAAACGTGGGGGTGCCGTACGGTCTTTGATTTGATGTCGCACGGTGAGCTTAGGGCGTCCCTGCGGCGGCCATAGAATTTTCAAGGAAGCCGCAAGGTAGCCTCAAGGTGCCCGCAAGGCGACCGCAGGGGGGCCCTAAGGCGAACGAACGGCCAGACGGACAGTAACGAGTGGGTTCTTTTTTTTTATTTTTATTTTTTAACCAGTTCTTTTTTTTCGGCTTGTCGAATTGCTACGGCCAACGTAGAAATGAAAAAAGTTATACTCTGCGCTATAATTCACAGCGACCCCTCGGCCTGTAAGATATAGCCAAACGGCGTAGGGCCACCCTGAGGCCACCTCAGAAACTCTGCGGCCGCCGACGTTTCTGTCAATTCAGGGGGGTTACGGCCGCCGTATCCTAGCCGTAGAGCAAATGTGACTTAGGCCTAAGAGGCGACCAGGGTTGCCGTCAGGAAGGGCATCCGGCCATAAAACATTGCCTCAAGAAGGGAACCATGATTGCATGGAGCCGCAAGAAGCTAACCCTGCTCAGCAGGGGAAAATGGCTATAAAAAGGCTGTACTGTACTGTACTGTATACAAAAAAAGGAAATGAAATTTTAAGATGATCGAGACTTGTGGAAGAGCAAGAGCAGAATGAAAGGGAACAAATTGGAAAGGGGGAAACACCAATGGGAGGTGAGAGAGAGACAGACAGAGAGAGAGGGAGAGAGACACACACACACACACACACACACACACCACACACACACACACACACACACACACACACACACACACCACAACACTGAAAAGACAGAGACAGACAGACAGAGAGACAGACATGGGGGTGACCAAGCTGCACACAAGCGAAATGAAATGCAGCAAAAAGAGGAAGGGAAAGCGGGATGAAACAGAAAAGTAACAAACTGACCAACAATAACAAACAAAAAGGGGTGGGTGGGGGGGATAATCACAAAAATCTGGAAAATGGAGCCAGTGGGCCATGGGGCCGAAAGGGCTCATGTATGGATGGGGAGGGTGACCTGAGGTAGTGATGAACAACTGTGTGGATGCCCTGGAGGGAGCAATGGGACAAAACAGACTGGGGAAGTTGGTTCCACGGGTGAGGGAAAAGAGGAACAAATGAGTGGAGGTGAGCAGTGAGCCTGGGTTTTGTGAGTTTTTATAAGAAGAGGGTTACTGTGTACCCTGCAGAAACATGGGATGGACAGAGTAAAGAGAGGGCAGAGGGTACAATACCAAAAAGGCGGTAGCAGAATACGGAGAGGCCACCAACCTGTCTGTGATGTGGAAGTAACAGGTCTAGACACTCAGCCCAATGATAGAACCTGATGATGGCAAGGCGTAAAGCAGAGGCACCAGCCCAAAGGGTAGAGCAGTGCTCCTTGAAGCGGTGAATTAAGGACTTTTATGTTGTCAAAAGTCCAGATTGGCCAAGAAAAGAAATTGCACAATGAAGGATGCCCAATTGGTTTTGGAGGCCATCATAGAAAGAGGCCATCATCTACCCAAGAAAGATCATAGATGATGGTGAGGCCCAAAGGTTTGAGTGACAACCTCTTCAAGTGGTTTATTTCAGAAGTAGATGAGAGGATTTGCCAGATGGTCCTTTCGGAGAGACAGAGTGATTGTGTGGGATTTGTCAGGGTTGAAAGACATTATCGAAGTATTGGACATCTAGCTACTGATTCTATCAAGTTCTGCAGAAAGGGAAGAGGCTGCTGCCTGTCTGTCTGAAGGATGAGAGACGATAGGGTAGAGAGTGGAATCAGCAAAGACATAGGCAGAATTTTCCTGGGAATCAGAAAGATCATTGACAAAGGTGAGGAACAAGACAGAAAATCTAAAACAGCACTGAGACCAAATATAGCAAAAGTAAACTGAGAATTAGAGGGAAATGCCAAAATGACCTTAACTTTGAGTCACAAGATGCACAAGTTTTAATTTTGACTCGGATATCTTAAGAAATTTCACAGTTTGTACAAAATGGTTATCCCAGGACTCTGATCTTACAAAGGTGGCCTATGGTCGACAGGAGCATGACCTGACTCTTTGATAAGACGAACAAGGTGGGTGCGGAGCTGACCTTTGAAGCATCGGCTTTTCATCTGAGCCAGACGAAGGGCCAACACTCGAAATATCAGAATCTCATCGTTTCCCACTGTGCTGAACACATCTTTATTGATTTTTATTGATAAAATCCATCGTTTATCATGTCCACCGACACGGATCGACATTAGCCATCACAAAGACGAGTCTGCCATTGAATTTGAAATTCTGTTGATTTTGACAAGTCAGAAACGGCCACTGTATAAATGTCTCTACTTGGATTTTGCTGAGTCAAAATGTGAAATCTCTTTATGTGTGAAGAGTTGAAATAGAATGTGTCTGTATACACCTAGATAACCAGAAAATATTTCGGGTAACAGTGCTCCAGGGCCGGATATAATTCGCAAGAGAATTATAAAAGGCAGCAGGCGAACAGATAAGTTGTGGTTCAAATGAATATATTCAACAGCTCAATAAAGTTTTGAGGGAAACGCTGCACGATTGGAAAGAGACAAAGATTGTTTGAATATTATTTCAAAAATAAATATTAAAAATCACGGAAAGGAAACTGGGAATTACCGAGTGATTTTAACCGTGGCAGAAGGAAAGGTTTTTTTTTTCTTTTGAGTTGGCAATTATAAAGTTGACAAAAGATGAAGCAGATAAGTTTAATCTGAATTAAAGGCTTTCATACAAGGATTTTCATGCAGACCAAATATGTTGGAGCTTTTGAAGTCCAAAATGTAGCTTTTTGAGTTTAACCTTCATGGGATAAAATATGATTCATTTCCATTGTGGTTTAATACGAGGCACGGAGAAAGCCTCGAAGAGTTAGTCTCCTTTGAACAATGTTGAAGGTATAGACTGTCTCAGCTACTTGTATCAAGACTGGTGTTGGCTTAGTGGTTAGGGTGGCTGGCTTGGGATCCCAGCGTCCTGAGTTTGAGCCCTGTTGGCTGCTGACTTAACCACCTGGTGGGGTTGATTCAGCCTGTTATTATCCCTCTGAGGTTGGTGAAATGAGAACCAGTGTATTTGTGTTCCTAACCATTATTGCAACCAGCAGCATCAAGGCTTCCTGTAATCTATCTACACATGGATTCTACGATAGTTACCCTTGCTGAAGGAGAGGGTATTGTGTTTGGGTATGTTTGTTTCTTGCAAAATCGAAGTTTTTTTTCAAGTGTATTGGTCAGTCGATTTTGTTTTTCTGTCTGTCTTTTTGTTTGTTTGTCTGTCTGTTTATCGGCAACAGGTCACACTTCTAAACCGATCTTCACTAAACTTTACCACATGGTAGTTTGTCATAAGCAAGAAGCCTATTGTTTTTGAGGTCAAAGGGTCAACAAATATTTCAAATTTTTTCAATCCTCAATTTTCATCCGATTGACTTGAAATTTGAAGAGGATTTATATTTCAAGTCACTGAATTCAACTCGCAAATTTTTTTTTAAGGTCAACATAGACCAATAGGTCAACATAGGCCCGGGGTCAACAACTACAAGGTGGTATTTCTAAAATCCTCAATTTTCATCCCATTGACTTGAAATTTGAAGATGACTTTTATATCAGGTCACTGAATTCAACCACCAATTATTTTTGAAGTCAACATGGACCGAATTTTTAAAATTGTCAATTTTCATCCGATTGACTTGAAATTTGAAGAGGATTTGCATATTTGGTCATTAAATTCAACCACCAATTATTTTTGAGGTCAAATTTGTTTAATGGATTTTGCAAGTGTCGGTGTTCTGCATGACGTCTTTTTCTTGTTTGTTTGTCCGCACAGAACTTTCTTGTTTTTCTCCACAACGAAATTGAGAAGAAATTTTCACCATCGGTGCGATTACTCATGTCGAATGTTTAATTATGACATCATAGGTCATGTGGTGTGGCTTGAAATTGAAACTTGGCACATAGAAAGTACTCCTCACAGGGAATAAGGGTGATTTTTTTATGACATCTTTGGTGCCTTCATTATGACGTCATAATTGCAAATGTAGAACGCGACATCTGATCAGTATGAAAAATTTTGAGGGTTATCTGGAGATAAAATGGTCCACAGAAAAAAAAAAATTGATGACATCATCGGTCACATGATTCGGCAACCATATTGTTTATTTTTTTTTTTTACCTTCAAAAATCTTCTTTTCTGAAGTGGCTGAATAGATCGAGGCGAAACTTTAAACGTATGACTGCCTGTCCATGAGAAACAAAATGTTCACACATATGATGTCACAGGTCACATAGTTTGGCAGCCATATTGGATTTACCCTAAAACCTATAAAAAAAATCTTCTTCTCCAGAACGGCTGGACAGATCGAGGGGAAACTTCACACAAATGTTTCCCAAGTCTTGGATGTACAAGTTGTTAAGGAATAATTGATAGGTCACATGGTTTGACAGCCATATTGGATTGAAGAAAATTATTAAATAATGTTTTCTCTGGAACCGCTTAATCAATCGACATGAAACTTCACAATTATGATGCAGTGATTGGGGAATATATGTTTTATGTTTCAACTTGATCAGACACAAGGTCTGGCAGCCAGAATTATTAACTTTTTTTGATCTGGGTTCTTTTTGATTTTTTTTTTTTTTGGAAAAGGCTCACTTGGTTTGTGCCTGCATGTGTTTGAGAGTAGAGGAGTAGCAACTGAAATGTGAATCTTATCAAGATTTCTCCTGATGACTTCATCTTTGCTTTTTGCTTGTTCAGGTTCCTTCTGATTACTCCAATGTACCTGTTTGGTCTTCCATTTGATTTGAATTGAATTTATTTTAATCCCATTCTAAATTCCATTGAATAATAATAAAAAAAAAACCTCATGGGTGGGGATCAGGTGTCCAATCAAAGCGGGACGTCTTGGCACCCAGTCATCACTGCCAGCAGTTATAAAGTGGCAGTTCTAATTATGCCTCTTATTAATTACGTAACACACCAGTACACAAATGCCACACAAAATACACAAACACCACACACACAACAAGTTCTGGAAAGGGTCTGCGATCTCTGATTGCTCTTTTTAGTTAGCATTTCAGTTAAGCAGTTATTGCTTGCTAGCATGTTTAGCAGATTTAAAACATTCATTTTGATCGGGAATAATGTGGATGTGCCAACATTTTACCCAACATCATCAAATTATCATTGTGACATCACTGACACTTGAGCCCCCAATAAGAAATTGACGACTTTTAAATGTGAGAGTTCAATTCAAAGTCTGTGAAATGATGGTTTAATCACTTTATTGTAAGGAAACCTGGTCCAGAGAGAAAAAAAAGCAAAAAGTAATGGGAGTGGAAATTTTCAGGACAAAGGAAGTAATTAGTGGAAAACCTCAAAGTGTGACTCGATAATTGTTCTTTCTTAAGAGTGTGGGAGGAAAGCAGGTGCAAGTAAGTTTTAATGCATTCACAGATTGTGTTAACACTTTCCAGATGAAATCCAGATTAGAGAATTTCTTCAACATAAATCATTTGGATCCATCCCAAGAATGCCCCACACGATGGAGATTAGACAAGGGAAAGACCTCTTGAGCCTTGTATGATTGTTACCTCCTCCACCTAAGGTGGACGGAGGTTGTGTTTTCACACCTGTTTGTCTGTTTATTTATCTGTCTGTGAGAATGGTATCTAAAAAAAGTAATGGATGGATTCGGACAAAACTGGATGGACAGGTTGGGTGTGTGAGAAGGACAAATTGATTCGATATTTTGTGAAGATCCTGCTCACATACAAACAAATTCTCGTATCTGGATCTGGATATGAGAATTTTTTAATTTATATATTTTAATTAATAAGTGATTCTTCATAATTGAGAGAAGGGGCCAAAAACGATATCTTGACATTATTGCCCCGTGTACCCCGTCACATCCCTCTCCCTTCCACAGATCTCTTAATGTCTCTGTTCCCCACTGTTTTGTCCTTTCCTCTCTCACCCCTCTTATCTCCCGCTCCTCTTGTATGTTATGTGTGTGTTCGCTGTCATACGAGCCTCGACATTGCATACAAAAAAAAACATTTAAAAAAAAGTTATGGATAGGTTATGCCAAAACTATGTGGATGAGTTGGGTCGGTGACAAGAACAAGCCGATTAGATTTTGGTTCAGGTCCGAATCCAGATCCGGTCTATCAGGGGGATACAAAAGGTAAACTGTTCAGCTTGGCGGAGGTAAGCGCTCTACCAAGTGCCGTTGTAGTTTTAAAATGCTCTCAGCGTTTGTGAAACATTCTTCAACCACGTTAATCTGATGTCATCCTGACTTCATTCCATTTTTATCGAGACAAGCAGCTGTGCCAAATATACTCAACTTCAGCATTCACCTGTTCTTGCCACAAGATGATGGGACCATGACCATATGAAAGACTCTCCACATCCCCACCTTATTCACCCTCAGTTTCTTTGTCCTTCTCCATGATTGGGTGCTTTGCACTGCCATTCCAACTGAGGAGGATGGTTTTCAGCTGTGCAGCAGAACGAGTAGCTAACACCCAGAGAAGAGATTGTCAGTCTTGGATATGCAGATGATGACAGCCCTTCTTTCATCCTCAGCTACTGGTGGCAACGCATATTCACTAATCTGCTGCAAGCAGCAGCCAAAGTCGGACTGCATATCAACACCACCAAGACGGAGGTAGAGACTATCCCGTTGGACCAGGATATACCAAAGCCTGGCATTGGCTTCGTAGTTCAGGTGGCTGGCTGGCTTGGGATCCTATGGTCCTGAGTTTGAGCCCCGTCAGCCACTGATTTAACACCAGATGGGGTTGACTCAGCCTGTCATCCTTCCGAGGTCGGCAAAATGAAAACCATTGTACTAGTAATCGGGACATCAGTGGCATAGCCGTGTCCCTAACCAATGATGCAACCAGCAGCCACAAGGCTACGCACGAGAGTGTGAGTGTGGATATACAAATCACCTATAGCAACGAAGCTGGAGCTATGAATGCACTGCCACGCTGCATGCAGTTTGGTTACTTGGGTAGCTCCATTCCTAATCCACATGATGACTTCTGGTGACGTCACATGTACTGACTTGGGTGGTGTTGTGGCATCTAAATCCAGTGTTGGACTCTGTTGCTCTGCCTGACCAGATTAGAAGCAAGATATTTTGTGCCACTGTAGAAACAGTATTGTTATACAATGCGGACACTTGGATGTTGACCGAGACCTTTCAGCAGGAAATTGATGCGACACACTCGCACCTTCTTTGAGCAGTCTTAAAGATATATTGGCTAACACGGATCACTAATGAGGAGCTTTATCGGTGTGCCAAGCTCAATCCACCGAGCCAAGTGTTTCGAGCACAGAGACTGTGACTAGCTGGACAGATTATTTGATCTGAAGGGTATTGCATTCAACCAATCCACCAGGTGTTGACCTGGGGTCCCACACACCAGTTGCTTTGTGGTCAAGGATGCATCAGGACTTATCTTGATCGGCTCTTGTTGGATAGGAATGCTCCTGATCAGATCTCAGCAATACTGCATCTCAGAACATTGGCCAATAATAGGGTATTCTGACGTCCCTACTTAAATGTTCTACGTGTATTTTGTACTTGGATCTGTGTCCTGTACTTACCCTAATCATGATATGTGACATATTGTTAATATTTTATCATTATTATTATTATTATTATTATTATTATTACCCAGACCGATGGCATTACTCGAGCAGTCTGGAGCATTGTAATTACATATGAGGAGTGTGTCAGGCTTTACAGAGGTTTGTGGGATGGCCTAATCCTTTCATGTGTTCACAACAGGATCTCAGTTGTTAATCTGGCCATCGTCCATTTGTCGACGTTCAATTTCTGAAGATCAAAGCTGGAGGCAAGCCTTTTATTTACTTGCCTTGATGAGGCCTTTTCATTGTCAATGAGCCAAACAGCATCACCACATCTCAGATTTTTTTTAGCTTTTCATCTGCAATGAGTTAAAAACAATTATCTTTTTTTATTATGCCAACATTACATGAGTTTTTGTTCACTAATAGTTAACAATATTTTCTCCACCAACATTGATTTCTACAAAACTTTCAGTTCGTGACAATTATCTCCACCCATGGAGAAGCTTGTACATCATTTATACAACTGCCTCAAGCACGTCTCGAGCATTTTAACCATGGACATATCAATTTTGAATATTTCCTGAAACTCTGCATGCTGAACATTTTGTACCAATTCGGTGCTAGCAAGACAGTGGGCCCCAGGCCTCGTTTTTGTTGCCCTGTTTGAAGATACAATTTTTATGTTTTGCAATTATAAGAACAGAGAAACAGATACAACTAGAACGGCACGCGGTAGAGCGCATACTTCCGCCAGGCTGAAGATTTTACGTTTTGTATCCCACTGATAGGCCAGATCTGAATCTGGACCTGAACCAAAATCGAATCGGCTTGTTCTTGTAAAACACCCAACCTGTCCACCAAGCTTCGTCCGAATCCGTCCATAACGTTTTGAGGTATCCTGCTCACAGACAAACAAACAGACAGACAAGGGTGAAAACATGACCTCCGTCTATCTTTGATGGTGGAGGTAGTAAGGGTGTATTGATGTCACTTGCCGGGAGCCAATCACAGTGCACCTAGTCTCACAAGGCTAATAATTAATCAGCAGCATCTCGCAACTTATCACCAAGCCACACGTTCACGCTTGCGATGTCTGTGAATCATGAAAACATTTTAGTCAAAATCAAAAAAAAAATTTTTTGACCCTGCACTACCTGAGCCCTTGATTAATTTTGGTCCCATTTTCACTTTGTGCAATCAGTGGTTTGGGAGGAGATGGAAAACAGACACGCAGATATTTGATCTCATTACATAGATATGCAGTGAAACCTGGTGTTGCCTTAGCAGTTAGGGTGGCTGGCTTGGGATCTTAGGGTCCTGAGTTTTAGCCCCCATCAGATGTTGAATTAACACCAGGTGGGGTTGACTCAGCCTGTCATCCTTCTGAGGTTGGCTAAATGAGTACCTGTGTACTGGTAATAGGGGCATTGCATCAGTGGAACAGCTGTGCCCTCAGCCAGTGATGCTGCCTGCAGCCTTGTGCTGCAAACAAAGGAGTAGTAGGAGGAGAAAGAGGAGGATACGTGGAAATAAAGATTACAAAATTAACAAAATCCTCTGCACTTTCAATATTTTTTTCATGAATTTTTTTGAAACTTCATTAAGGTCTCGTGGTTGTTTCTTTGTTTATGTCACATTTCTGAACCTTTTCCCCCTAAAATACCGGTTATATTGCATTTGTTATAATTCCATTCTGATATAAATGATGCAAAAATAAATAGTGAAAAAAATAGGAATTCTGGGGGATGAGGCATGCATAAGAAATTTCTGGAAGGGAGATAGTGTATGTGAGGACATCAGTCAACGTCAACGTTCTTTGCATGAATAACAGGTTCGTTAGTATACAATGTGCTGGTGAACACAGTAGATTGGACCCAGTAAGTTGGAATGAGGTCAAAGAAAACGTTTTCATTCACATTAACTTTTTTGAGCAATGAGATGACGTGGACCATGTTGTCGGATAAAACATTCTTTCTTCCAATCCTAAAATCTTAAAATCCTCTTAAAAATCCTTCTTATCCTCCCGGAGCTACTTTCCCTTCTTAAAATCCTCCATTAGCCGCTTTCCCTTGACGCTCATGGAAAGCATGGGGACCAGTCTCTCTGACTCGCAAATGACCAACCCGGCTCCGTCATATGAGAGTGTTGCTCATTTATCTGTAATTATGCAGTTTTCTTTTCTTTATTTCAGACAATATATTTCCTTTTTTTATCCTTCCATATTTTAAATGGGATGGCATATAATATCCATCTTGCTATATATCGGTCAGAATAAGACCAGTACACAGCGCAAGGTCTTTGGATGAGTTTAATGAACATTTATCAAATCGTTATTAAATAATCACTATAGGTCATTTCATGTTCCCAAATTTAGGCTGCAAAAGACTGTTGTATGGAGAGTAGATACATTTTGAAGAGGTTAATATTGAAATTCTGCTGATTATTAAGGCACAGGAAAGTTAATTGTTTGAAATGAAAAGAAAAAAAAAGAAGCTCTCCACAGATTCAATTTGAAAAATAAAATGCAAATATATTATGCATTCCCTTCTGCCGGAACATTTTTCACTGTTATTACAATTGCTGATGAAATCTGCCTACAGATGCTGCACTACACACAGTGCACAGGCAGTGTTCATAGCCTCTGGCTTGCTCTTTTGACAATAATGGACAATGAGTTCTGAACCTCCAAGCTGTTGCTGACAAATCTACCGCTGCACAAATGAAATTGATGGAGACAAGGTAGTGCTCCATCTGTCCCCAGCCGTCGGCACATTTGGTTGATGAATTACACATGTGAGTGCTTGGGTGAAGTATTTTTGTTTTTTTGAGAAGGTCTGTGGTGAGCACATTGTATGGTGAGCATGTCATACTTCAGCAATGTAGTGTCGTACTTCATACTTCGTGAAACGTAAAGCCACTTTTGTGAGAGTAAACACAGTTTCTTTGAAAACAAACATCATATATATATATATATATATATATATATATATATATATATATATGTGCAGTATATATAATGATAAATATGTGCGTGCGTGTGTCAGTGTATGTGTCTCCTCCATAACTCCAAAACCATAAAACCTATCAGCCTGAGACTTTGCATGCATACTAAGAAAAGTCCAAGGAAGTGCAAGAGTGAAAATTGGGTGTTTGGGTTAATTAAATAATTAAAACACCCCTTTTGAAGATAATTAACGGCATTATTTAATTATATCCTTCATCAGGCGATCCTCGGTCCACCTCACTGTCTGTGTGTTAAGGCGTTTCCTGGGTAACCTCACTGGGGTCTGAAGCCACCATGTTTTTTGGCCTGCTGAACCTCACCTTGACTTGGAACAAGCCGCAACGATTTCTTAACGATGAAGTTTTTTTCCACTTTCCTCATTCATGCCTTTTCATCATAGCTTGAATCGCTAACATGCTTATCATCGAATCTTTCATCATAGCTATGAATCGCTGTATACATCGCTTTTGTTAGTATTTTTGTAGTGCTTTCAAAAAAAAAAACTACCTTCCTCCCTGCATGTCCATGAATCCTGATCCTCTTCTTCATCTTCTTCTTCTTCTTCCTCCTTCTGCCGGCACACCATCTTTCTTCTAAATGAGCTGACCGCACTCTCTCCATTACCTTCACGATTTCTTCCTACAACCTTCCATTCCCGAATCTTACCTAATACTCAAAAATCCATCAAAAATCAATAACTTTCCTTGTATCCTTTCAAACGATACACCTCCTGTAACCACGTGGCTCTCTCCACCTCCTTCCTGATACTTTTCATCGAACTAGCAGCATCACTCTGTGTTTACAGTTCCAAATTCACCACACACCTCCACAATTT
>CM068964.1:17138809-17152537 GCA_035128595.1 Eptatretus atami | reverse complement strand
GGACGCAACGAGCAGGTGAATATTCAACAAAAGGGGTCATTTATTTAGAACACATGCACGCATGCAGTCAAGGCAATGAATGGGGGTAGGGACAAGTCGTGAGCAAACAAAAGAACTACAGCCGTTATATTTATTATTTACACAATCACTTAGTCAGTTCTACTTATAGGACAAGGCGCCACAACTTCCATGCAAAGCGCTGAGGAGTGAGCGGGCTCTTAAGAGAGCATCAACTCCAAAGAGCAAGGCCCGTTCGCTCCTCTGAGGCGTCGTCGGCTAGGCCCGATCGACCAGGCCGCATGGCTAGGCTGGACCAACCGAGCCGCCACGCCAGCTGCCGTGTTGACGACGAAACCTCGAGGTCGCCCAGCGAGTCACCACGAGGGTGGCAGGTAACCTGCGCGGTCTCGCAGAGCTCCTGCGGTCTCCACAGCTCCGCGGAACATTAAGGCCTACGGGTCCTGTTCACCCTTTCCTTTCCTGGGGTTTTCTTTGCATGGAAGTTGTGGCGCCTTGTCCTATAAGTAGAACTGACTAAGTGATTGTGTAAATAATAAATATAACGGCTGTAGTTCTTTTGTTTGCTCACGACTTGTCCCTACCCCCATTCATTGCCTTGACTGCATGCGTGCATGTGTTCTAAATAAATGACCCCTTTTGTTGAATATTCACCTGCTCGTTGCGTCCCTTCCTCCATTGAGCTGTCGTAATTGCGTTCGGAATAAATAGCTGGTGTTTAATACAAATAAGCTAATCGGGTCCAACGGGGCTTCGCGATAATACACCGCTCGGTAATCGCAAACGGAGCGAGCTGCTTAAGCGGCTCGTTTCCAAGCAGGTCCGTTGAGGTACAATCTCTCGGTAGTCTGCCCGCACGAATAATTAGGTAACGACCATTCGGCGATCGGACCTGTAGCGCGGGTAGAGTATTGACAAGGTTGTGGTGTGCTTAAAAGCACACCCGTAGCTGGATTGATCCAGATTGTCGTATCCAGATACGACACAGGGATAATATGTATATGTATGTATGTATGTATATATATATATATATATATATATATATATATATATATATACACTCCAAACCGGGCGTAGTGGCGTGCGCCTGTAATCCGGCTACTCTGTGGCTTGGGTTGGAGGATCGCTTGAGGACGGGAGCTCTGCGCTGGGCCACGCTATGAGAGGGTGTAGGGAAGCCCAGAATCATGGCGAAACCCAATCCTTATCCCTGTGTCGTAAGAAGCGACCAGGGTTGCGTCAGGAAGGGCATCCGGCGTAAAACCTGTGCCAAATCAGTATGCGGATCATAACGGATGATCCGCTGTGGCGACCCCTAACGGGAGCAGCCGAAGAAGAAGAAGAAAGATATATCAACTCCAACATTACTGCTGGCATCTTTTCATCAGCAGAACTTGACACAGCAATGAAACAAATTAAACTTGGAAAAGTCCCCAGACTCAATGGTATCCCAATTGAAATTTCTGAAATCTTTTTGAAATTCTGAAACAAAGCATACCAAAGAAAGTGCCCCCTCCCCCCAGAATGGGGGAAAGCAGGCATTGAACCAATACCCAGAACGGAAATTTATTGCTGCTTGAAAACTACCATGGAATAAGTTTAAGTCAAACAGCAGGAAAAAAAAATCAACAATTGTCCTTCACAGAAATCGCCCTGAATTAGAAAAGATCGGACACCCAAATCAAAATGGTTTTCGCCCCTTCGATTGACATCTTCAATTCACCTTAAAACCCTGTGCCAAAGATAGTCGTCTGATTCCATGAGAACGTGTGTCGGTGTGTATCGCAACCAAGGACAGCCTGTCTTGTCACCTCACAGCACATTGGTGTTCCGTTAGCCGTGTGGTTAAACTTTTGGAAGTTTGGCCAACATACTTGGCTTCACAATTTTCACATGGTATGTTGTGGATGACGTTGTTTCTGTCAAATTTGTTTACAGGGTTCTTAAGCTTTGACTGCTGTGCTCGTAAGGATGCTTGTGGTTTGTGGGGTACGTTAACACTGACGGAGTATGCGGCTTGTGGTTTCAGAAGCGTGTTGTTGGTACAGAAGGGCGCCATGGGTGTTAGTGTGTGGCTGGACTGTTGCTGCTGTGGTTGGGTTTCCGGCAACAGGATTTGATGAAAGCGTTTCGGGAGTCGTTTTCTCACAGTAGTTGAGTGACATGCAGTATCTCCATCCGGCGTTGTTCACGGTCACGAAACAGTGTGTTTTTGCACAGATATTATCAAGACCTGATGCTCCTGTGAAACTCCATCAACTGACACATCGACTTGCATCCTACATACAAAGGACTACGCAATCATTACAACATCAAGAAAAGTGGCAGAATAATTTGAATACAGGGAGCCATGCGATTGGTGAGGACTTGGACCAATCCACAGCGCACACTGTCCCAACGGACTCAACGGTGTCACCACCACACCGCTCTTAATGCCTCTGAGAGACAACTAGTTTGTTCTCAAACGTCAGGCTCTTAATGAAGAATTTATTATTTATTGCTCAGTTTGCTATCTATATTCAAGAGCAGTAAGTCAGTGATGTTAGAAAGAGCTGTATATAAGAGGAAAAAAAAAATAAAGAAATAAATAAATAAAATAATATCGAAAAGTTATAAAATAAGAGGTGGAAGAGATGTCTTACATTGCCAAGCAAGCAATCCATGTCGTCTAGCTCGATTGTGGGGCATGTGACTGCTGTAAGCAACGACATGAGTCTGCACTGGTCAACTCTTATTACCTCGAGAACCGAAGGTGAAGGAGGTTATGTTTTCACCACTCTCTGTCTGTTTGTTTGTGTTGTCTCTGTTTGCTTGTCTGTTTGTTTGTTTGTCTGTCTGTGTCTTCTGAATTGTGGCATTGATTTGATGTGGATGTTATTGAGTTTGGATCGCGATGGATAATCTTTGGATTGAAGAATGTGGCATGGGATCGATAGAGATATTTATAATCCATATCTTAGGAATGTGAGATTGTTTGTGTGGTGATTATCCATAGATGATTTGACTTGAGTCCTAACTACTTGTACTGAACATGTAATCATCGAGTATTGTTACTATGTATACTTTCATAAAATGTGTATGTGTCCATATGTCTCGGAGTTTGCTGGCGGAGGTATGCGCTCCACCGAGTGTCTTCTAGTTCACAGATATATTCCTTATGGAATTTTTCCGAGTGCTTGTGATTCTCCTTGGATAGTGGCTTTTAGTTGCATCAGTCTGCAAAATTTCAGCTTTCTAACACACATACAAGTTACTCTACATTTATATCAATGAGTCAGTGAATGAGTCAGCCAGTCAGTGGTGAGAAAGAGCTTTATATATTTGTACCAGCAAATACCACCCGTCGCATCGCTGAGGGGAATACAAGCGGGGGAGAAAGGGGAAGGAGTGATGAGATGGAAGTGAGAGGGCAGGGGAAGGAGGCAGCTTTGTGGATGTGAGGGGGGGCAACTTTGAGAAGGGTGAGTGAGGGGGTGAATGGTGGGAGAAGGGTGAGTGGGAGAGTGAGGGAGAAAGGTGAGGGGGAGTGTCTGAGAAAGGTGAGAGGGAGGCTTGGAGGAGAAGAGTGTGATGGTTGCTTTGAGAGTGAGGGGTGAGAGGGGTGAGTTGGCAATGAAGTTGGAAAAAAAGAATAGTTGATGGAAAGCGAACATTCATAGCAAACTGGGGTTTTTTAATTTTTAGGTCAGAGATGCAATTAAAGACATTTCTTGATGGATGCAATAAAGACGAATTAAGAGAATGGAGAAAAGAACGCTGCAACAGTTGGATTTTTTAGGCAAGGTATGAAGGAAAGGTCGAATTGAGAGCAGTCTGTTGAAGTAGAAAAAGAGTGGTGAATTATGATACAGTAATGAGTACCACACTTGTGAAAGAGGAAGATGAAGCATTATAAGAGATTGTTTTTATTATTATTATTATTATTTGGGAGAGTTTTCATCAGATAATTAGGTATGAAAAGGTTGTAGAAAATATCCTGAGGTGAATGGTGAATTTGGATCGTTAAACAGGGATGGGAGGGGGTGAAACAGATCGCTTGGTACGGGAGAAGCACATGGCTATGGGAGGTGTATCGTCAAAAGTGGATTTATTTATTTATTTGTTTTAAAAAGGATTGCGTAACATTCGGAAAGGGAAGGTTGAAGTAAAATTGTGGAGGTGTGTGGTGAATTTGGAACTGTAAACACAGAGTGATGCTGCTAGTTCGATGAAAGTATCAGGAAGGAGGTGGAGAGAGCCACGTGGTTACAGGAGGTGTATCGTTTGAAAGGATACAAGGAAAGTTATTGATTTTTGATGGATTTTTGAGTATTAGGTAAGATTCGGGAATGGAAGGTTGTAGGAAGAAATCGTGAAGGTAATGGAGAGATTGGGTCAGCTCATTTAGAAGAAAGATGGTGTGCCGGCAGAAGGAGGAAGAAGAAGAAGAAGATGAAGAAGAGGGATCAGGATTCATGGACATGCAGGGAGGAAGGTAGTTTTTTTTTTTTGAAAGCATACTTACAAAAATACTAACAAAAGCGATGTATACAGCGATTCATAGCTATGATGAAAAGGCATTCGATATGAATGAGGAAAGTGGAAAAAAAACTTCATCGTTAAGAAATCGTTGCGGCTTGTTCCAAGTAAGGTGAGGTTCAGCAGGCCAAAAAACATGGTGGCTTCAGACCCCAGTGAGGTTACCCAGGAAACGCCTTAACACACAGACAGTGAGGTGGCCGAGGATCGCCTGATGAAGGATATAATTAAATAATGCCGTTAATTATCTTCAAAAGGGGTGTTTTAATTATTTAATTAACCCAAACACCCAATTTTCACTCTTGCACTTCCTTGGACTTTTCTTAGTATGCATGCAAAGTCTCAGGCTGATAGGTTTTATGGTTTTGGAGTTATGGAGGAGACACATACACTGACACACGCACGCACATATTTATCATTATATATACTGCACATATATATATATATATATATATATATATATATATATATATATGATGTTTGTTTTCAAAGAAACTGTGTTTACTCTCACAAAAGTGGCTTTACGTTTCACGAAGTATGAAGTACGACACTACATTGCTAAGTATGACATGCTCACCATACAATGTGCTCACCACAGACCTTCTCAAAAAAACAAAAATACTTCACCCAAGCACTCACATGTGTAATTCATCAACCAAATGTGCCGACGGCTGGGGACAGATGGAGCACTACCTTGTCTCCATCAATTTCATTTGTGCAGCGGTAGATTTGTCAGCAACAGCTTGGAGGTTCAGAACTCATTGTCCATTATTGTCAAAAGAGCAAGCCAGAGGCTATGAACACTGCCTGTGCACTGTGTGTAGTGCAGCATCTGTAGGCAGATTTCATCAGCAATTGTAATAACAGTGAAAAACGTTCCGGCAGAAGGGATGCATAATATATTTGCATTTATTTTTCAAATTGAATCTGTGGAGAGCTTCTTTTTTTTTCTTTTCATTTCAAACAATTAACTTTCCTGTGCCTTAATAATCAGCAGAATTTCAATATTAACCTCTTCAAAATGTATCTACTCTCCATACAACAGTCTTTTGCAGCCTAAATTTGGGAACATGAAATGACCTATAGTGATTATTAATAACGATTTGATAAATGTTCATTAAACTCATCCAAAGACCTTGCGCTGTGTACTGGTCTTATTCTGACCGATATATAGCAAGATGGATATTATATGCCATCCCATTTAAAATATGGAAGGATAAAAAAAAGGAAATATATTGTCTGAAATAAAGAAAAGAAAAACTGCATAATTACAGATAAATGAGCAACACTCTCATATGACGGAGCCGGGTTGGTCATTTGCGAGTCAGAGAGACTGGTCCCCATGCTTTCCATGAGCGTCAAGGGAAAGCGGCTAATGGAGGATTTTAAGAAGGGAAAGTAGCTCCGGGAGGATAAGAAGGATTTTTAAGAGGATTTTAAGATTTTAGGATTGGAAGAAAGAATGTTTTATCCGACAACATGGTCCACGTCATCTCATTGCTCAAAAAAGTTAATGTGAATGAAAACGTTTTCTTTGACCTCATTCCAACTTACTGGGTCCAATCTACTGTGTTCACCAGCACATTGTATACTAACGAACCTGTTATTCATGCAAAGAACGTTGACGTTGACTGATGTCCTCACATACACTATCTCCCTTCCAGAAATTTCTTATGCATGCCTCATCCCCCAGAATTCCTATTTTTTTCACTATTTATTTTTGCATCATTTATATCAGAATGGAAATTATAACAAATGCAATATAACCGGTATTTTAGGGGGAAAAGGTTCAGAAATGTGACATAAACAAAGAAACAACCACGAGACCTTAATGAAGTTTCAAAAAAATTCATGAAAAAAATATTGAAAGTGCAGAGGATTTTGTTAATTTTGTAATCTTTATTTCCACGTATCCTCCTCTTTTCCTCCTACTACTCCTTTGTTTGCAGCACAAGGCTGCAGGCAGCATCACTGGCTGAGGGCACAGCTGTTCACTGATGCAATGCCCTATTACCAGTACACAGGTACTCATTTAGCCAACCTCAGAAGGATGACAGGCTGAGTCAACCCCACCTGGTGTTAATTCAACATCTGATGGGGCTAAAACTCAGGACCCTAAGATCCCAAGCCAGCCACCCTAACTGCTAAGGCAACACCAGGTTTCACTGCATATCTATGTAATGAGATCAAATATCTGCGTGTCTGTTTTCCATCTCCTCCCAAACCACTGATTGCACAAAGTGAAAATGGGACCAAAATTAATCAAGGGCTCAGGTAGTGCAGGGTCAAAAAAATTTTTTTTGATTTTGACTAAAATGTTTTCATGATTCACAGACATCGCAAGCGTGAACGTGTGGCTTGGTGATAAGTTGCGAGATGCTGCTGATTAATTATTAGCCTTGTGAGACTAGGTGCACTGTGATTGGCTCCCGGCAAGTGACATCAATACACCCTTACTACCTCCACCATCAAAGATAGACGGAGGTCATGTTTTCACCCTTGTCTGTCTGTTTGTTTTTTCTGTGAGCAGGATACCTCAAAACGTTATGGACGGATTCGGACGAAGCTTGGTGGACAAGTTGGTGTTTTACAAGAACAAGCCGATTCGATTTTGGTTCAGGTCCAGATTCAGATCTGGCCTATCAGTGGGATACAAAACGTAAAATCTTCAGCCTGGCGAAGTATGCGCTCTACCGCGTGCCGTTCTAGTTGTATCTGTTTCTCTGTTCTTATAATTGCAAAACATAAAAATTGTATCTTCAACAGGGCAACAAAAACGAGGCCTGGGGCCCACTGTCTTGCTAGCACCGCATTGGTACAAAATGTTCAGCATGCAGAGTTTCAGGAAATATTCAAAATTGATATGTCCATGGTTAAAATGCTCGAGACGTGCTTGAGGCAGTGTGTATAAATGATGTACAAGCTTCTCCATGGGTGGGAGATAATTGTCACGAACTGAAAGTTTTGTAGAAATCAATGTTGGTGAAGAAAATATTGTTAACTATTAGTGAACAAAAACTCATGTAATGTTGGCATAATAAAAAAAGATAATTGTTTTTAACTCATTGCAGATGAAAAGCTAAAAAAAATCTGAGAGTGGTGATGCTGTTTGGCTCATTGACAATGAAAAGGCCTCATCAAGGCAAGTAAATAAAAGGCTTGCCTCCAGCTTTGATCTCAGAAATTGAACGTCGACAAATGGACGATGGCCAGATTAACAACTGAGATCCTGTTGTGAACACATGAAAGGATTAGGCCATCCCACAAACCTCTGTAAAGCCTGACACACTCCTCATATGTAATTACAATGCTCCAGACTGCTCGAGTAATGCCATCGTCTGGGTAATAATAATAATAATAATAATAATATAATGATAAAATATTAACAATATGTCACATATCATGATTAGGGTAAGTACAGGAACACAGATCCAAGTACAAAATACACGTAGAACATTTAAGTAGGGACGTCAGAATACCCTATTATTGGCCAATGTTCTGAGATGCAGTATTGCTGAGATCTGATCAGGAGCATTCCTATCCAACAAGAGCCTATCTAGATAAGTCCTGATGCATCCTTGACCACAAAGCAACTGGTGTGTGGGACCCCAGGTCAACACCTGGTGGATTGGTTGAATGCAATACCCTTCAGATCAAATAATCTGTCCAGCTAGTCACAGTCTCTGTGCTCGAAACACTTGGCTCGGTGGATTGAGCTTGCACACCGATAAAGCTCCTCATTAGTGATCCGTGTTAGCCAATATATCTTTAAGACTGCTCAAAGAAGGTGCGAGTGTGTCGCATCAATTTCCTGCTGAAGGTCTCGGTCAACATCCAAGTGTCCGCATTGTATAACAATACTGTTTCTACAGTGGCACAAAATATTCTTGCTTCTAATCCGGTCAGGCAGAGCAACAGAGTCCAACACTGGATTTAGATGCACAACACCACCCAAGTCAGTACATGTGACGTCACAGAAGTCATCATGTGGATTAGGAATGGAGCTACCCAAGTAACCAAACTGCATGCAGCGTGGCAGTGCATTCATAGCTCCAGCTTCGTTGCTATAGGTGATTTGTATATCCACACTCACACTCTCGTGCGTAGCCTTGTGGCTGCTGGTTGCATCATTGGTTAGGGACACGGCTATGCCACTGATGTCCCGATTACTAGTACAATGGTTTTCATTTTGCCGACCTCGGAAGGATGACAGGCTGAGTCAACCCATCTGGTGTTAAATCAGTGGCTGACGGGGCTCAACTCAGGACCATAGGATACCAAGCCAGCCAGCCACCTGAACCACGAAGCCAATGCCAGGCTTTGGTATATCCTGGTCCAACGGGATAGTCTCTACCTCCGTCTTGGTGGTGTTGATATGCAGTCCGACTTTGGCTGCTGCTTGCAGCAGATTTGTGAATATGCGTTGCCACCAGTAGCTGAGGATGAAAGAAGGGCTGTCATCATCTGCATATCCAAGACTGACAATCTCTTCTCTGGGTGTTAGCTACTCATTCTGCTGCACAGCTGAAAACCATCCTCCTCCGTTGGAATGGCAGTGCAAAGCACCCAATCATGGAGAAGGACAAAGAAACTGAGGGTGAATAAGGTGGGGGATGTGGAGAGTCTTTCATATGTCATGGTCCCATCATCTTGTGGCAAGAACAGGTGAATGCTGAAGTTGAGTATATTTGGCACAGCTGCTTGTCTCGATAAAAATGGAATGAAGTCAGGATGACATCAGATTAACGTGGTTGAAGAATGTTTCACAAACGCTGAGAGCATTTTAAAACTACAACGGCACTTGGTAGAGCGCTTACCTCCGCCAAGCTGAACAGTTTACCTTTTGTATCCCCTGATAGACCGGATCTGGATTCGGACCTGAACCAAAATCTAATCGGCTTGTTCTTGTCACCGACCCAACTCATCCACATAGTTTTGGCATAACCTATCCATAACTTTTTTTTAAATGTTTTTTTTGTATGCAATGTCGAGGCTCGTATGACAGCGAACACACACATAACATACAAGAGGAGGGGAGATAAGAGGGGTGAGAGAGGAAAGGACAAAACAGTGGGAACAGAGACATTAAGAGATCTGTGGAAGGAGAGGGATGTGACGGGGTACACGGGCAATAATGTCAAGATATCGTTTTTGGCCCTTCTCTCAATTATGAAGAATCACTTATTAATTAAAATATATAAATTAAAAAATTCTCATATCCAGATCCAGATACGAGAATTTGTTTGTATGTGAGCAGGATCTTCACAAAATATTGAATCAATTTGTCCTTCTCACACACCCAACCTGTCCATCCAGTTTTGTCCGAATCCATCCATTACTTTTTTTAGATACCATTCTCACAGACAGATAAATAACAGACAAACAGGTGTGAAAACACAACTCCGTCCACCTTAGGTGGAGGAGGTAACAATCATACAAGGCTCAAGAGTCTTTCCCTTGTCTAATCTCCATCGTGTGGGGCATCTTGGATGGATCCAAATGATTTATGTTGAAGAATTCTCTAATCTGGATTTCATCTGGAAAGTGTTAACACAATCTGTGAATGCATTAAAACTTACTTGCACCTGCTTTCCTCCACACTCTTAAGAAAGAACAATTATCGAGTCACACTTTGAGGTTTTCCACTAATTACTTCCTTTGTCCTGAAAATTTCCACTCCCATTACTTTTTGCTTTTTTTTCTCTCTGGACCAGGTTTCCTTACAATAAAGTGATTAACCATCATTTCACAGACTTTGAATTGAACTCTCACATTTAAAAGTCGTCAATTTCTTATTGGGGGCTCAAGTGTCAGTGATGTCACAATGATAATTTGATGATGTTGGGTAAAATGTTGGCACATCCACATTATTCCCGATCAAAATGAATGTTTTAAATCTGCTAAACATGCTAGCAAGCAATAACTGCTTAACTGAAATGCTAACTAGAAAGAACAATCGGAGATCGCAAACCCTTTCCAGAACTTGTGTGTAGTGTTTGTGTATTTGTTGGCATTTGTGTACTGGTGTGTTACGTAATTAATAAGAGGCATAATTAGAACTGCCACTTTATAACTGCTGGCAGTGATGACTGGGTGCCAAGACGTCCCGCTTTGATTGGACACCTGATCCCACCCATGAGGTTTTTTTTTTATTATTATTCAATGGAATTTAGAATGGGATTAAAATAAATTCAATTCAAATCAAATGAAGACCAAACAGGTACATTGGAGTAATCAGAAGGAACCTGAACAAGCAAAAAGCAAAAGAGAGTCTCAGGAGAAATCTGGATAAGATTCACATTTCAGTTGCTACTCCTCTACTCTCAAACACATGCAGGCACAAACCAAGTGAGCCTTTTCCAAAAAAAAAAAAATCAAAAAGAACCCAGATCAAAAAAAGTTAATTAATTCTGGCTGCCAGACCTTGTGTCTGATCAAGTTGAAACATAAAACATATATTCCCCAATCACTGCATCATAATTGTGAAGTTCATGTCGATTGATTAAGCGGTTCCAGAGAAAACATTATTTAATAATTTTCTTCAATCCAATATGGCTGTCAAACCATGTGACCTATCAATTATTCCTTAACAACTTGTACATCCAAGACTTGGGAAACATTTGTGTGAAGTTTCCCTCGATCTGTCCAGCCGTTCTGGAGAAGAAGATTTTTTTATAGGTTTTAGGGTAAATCCAATATGGCTGCCAAACTATGTGACCTGTGACATCATATGTGTGAACATTTTGTTTCTCATGGACAGGCAGTCATACGTTTAAAGTTTCGCCTCGATCTATTCAGCCACTTCAGAAAAGAAAGATTTTGAAGGTAAAAAAAAAAATAAACAATATGGTTGCCGAATCATGTGACCGATGATGTCATCAATTTTTTTTTTCTGTGGACCATTTTATCTCCAGATAACCCTCAAAATTTTTCATTACTGATAGAGTCGCGTTCTACATTTGCAATTATGACAGTCATAATGAAGGCACCAAAGATGTCATAAAAAATCACCCTTATTCCTTGAGGAGTACTTTTCTATGTGCACTTTCAATTTCAAGCCACACCACATGACTATGATGTCATAATTAAACATTCGACATGAGTAATCGCACCGATGGTGAAAATTTCTTCTCAATTTCGTTGTGGAAAAAACAAGAAAGTTCTGGCGGACAAACAACAAGAAAAAGACGTCATGCAGAACACCGACACTTGCAAATCCATTAAACAAATTTGACCTCAAAAATAATTGGTGGTTGAATTTAATGACCAAATATGCAAATCCTCTTTCAAATTTCAAGTCAATCGGATGAAAATTGACAATTTTAGAAATTCGGTCCATGTTGACTTCAAAAATAATTGGTGGTTGAATTCAGTGACTTGATATACAAGTATCTTCAAATTTCAAGTCAATGGGATGAAAATTGAGGATTTAGAAATACCACCTTGTAGTTGTTGACCCGGGCCTATGTTTGACCTTTTGGTCTATGTTGACCCTTAAAAAAAAAATTTGCGAGTTGATTCAGTACTTGAAATATAAATCCTCTTCAAATTTCAAGTCAATCGGATGAAAAATTGAGGATTTAAAAAAATTTAAATATTTGTTGACCCTTTGACCTCAAAAACAATAGGCTTCTTGCTTATGACAAACTACCATGTGGTGAAGTTTAGTGAAAGATCGGTTTAGAAGTGTGACCTGTTGCCGATAAACAGACAGACAAACAAACAAAAAGACAGACAGAAAAACAAAATCGACTGACCAAATACACTTGAAAAAAAACTTCGATTTTTTCAAGAAACAAACATACCAAACACAATACCCTCCCTTCAGCAAGGGTAACTATCGTAGAATCCATGTGTAGATAGATTTAACAGGAAGCCTTGATGCTGCTGGTTGCAATAATGGTTAGGAACACAAATACACTGTTCTCATTTCACCAACCTCAGAGGGATAATAACGGCTGAATCAACCCACCAGGTGGTTAAGTCAGCAGCCAACAGGGCTCAAACTCAGGACGCTGGGATCCCAAGCCAGCCACCCTAACCACTAAGCCAACACCAGTCTTGATACAAGTAGCTGAGACAGTCTATACCTTCAACATTGTTCAAAGGAGACTAATCTTCGAGGCTTCTCCGTGCCTCGTATTAAACACAATGGAAAATGAATCATATTTATCCCATGAAGGTTAAACTCAAAAAGCTACATTTGGACTTCAAAAGCTCCAACAATATTTGTGTCTGCATGAAAATCCTTGTATGAAAGCCTTTAATTCAGATTAAACTTATCTGCTTTCATCTTTTGTCAACTTTATAATTGCCAACTCAAAAAGAAAAAAAAACCTTTCCTTCTGCCACGCGTTAAAATCACTCGGTATTCCCAGTTTCTTTCCGTGATTTTTAATATTTTTTTGAAATAATATTCAAACAATCTTTGTCTCTTTCCAATCGTGCAGCGTTTCCCTCAAAACTTTATTAGCTGTTGAATATATTCATTTGAACCACAACTTATCTGTTCGCCTGCTGCCTTTTATAATTCTCTTGCGAATTATATCCGGCCCTGGAGCACTGTTACCCGAAATATGTTCTGGTTATCTAGTGTATACAGACACATTCTATTTCAACTCTCACACATAAAGAGATTTTCACATTTGACTCAGCAAAATCCAAGTAGAGACATTTATACAGTGGCCGTTTTCTGACTTGTCAAAATCAACAGAATTTCAAATTCAATGGCAGACTCGTCTTTGTGATGGCTAATGTCGATCCGTGTCGGTGGACATGATAAACGATGGATTTTATCAATAAAAATCAATAAAGATGTGTTCAGCACAGTGGGAAACGATGAATTCTGATATTTCGAGTGTTGGCCCTTCGTCTGGCTCAGATGAAAAGCCGATGCTTCAAAGGTCAGCTCCGCACCCACCCGTTCGTCTTATCAAAGAGTCAGGTCATGCTCCTGTCGACCGTAGGCACCTTTGTAAGATCAGAGTCTGGCGATAACATTTTGTACAAACTGTGAAATTTCTTAAGATATCGAGTCAAAATTAAAACTGTGCCTCTTGTGACTCGAAGTTAGGTCATTTTAGGCATTCTCCTCAATTCTCAGAGTTTACTTTGCTATATTTGGTTCAGTGCTGTTTTAGATTTCTGTCTTGTTCCTCACCTTTGTCAATGATCTTTCTGATCTCTCTCTGG
>CM068964.1:17114369-17135233 GCA_035128595.1 Eptatretus atami | reverse complement strand
CCCACAACTGAAGTCAAACTAACAGGTCTATAGTTTCCCAATTCTTCTCCAGATCCTTTATTAAATAATGGTGTTACATTTGTTACTCTCCAATCCTCCGGTACATGCCCTCACTCCAGGGAACTATTGAAAATATCCGTTAACATCTCACTTACCTGCTCAGCCACCTCCATGAATACTCTCGGGTGCATATTATCTGGACCCGGAGCGTTATCTACTCTTAGATTACCTTGCTGTTCCTTTACTTCCTCCACTCCAACCTGGATCTTCTGGTAAAGCCCTTCCTCACCTCCTTGTTAAAAATACTCTGCAGCTATTGGCAATTCTCACTGAACTGTTTCTTGTGTAAAAGTTGAAGAAAAATACCTGTTTAATAAGCCTACCATCTCACTTTCATCACTAACCACTCTTCCGGTGCTATTCCTCAACGGGCCCACACTGACCCTAACATGTTCTTTTCCCCTGATATAGTTGAAGAAAGCCTTGCTATTGTGCTTAATATTATTAGCCGTGTCCTTCTCGTACTCTCTTTTGGCTTGCCGAGTTATTTTCTTAACTTGCCTCTGTTTACTTCTATTTAATGATAATTAATTAGGATTGATTGAATGAGAACAAAAGCTCAGTGTTCAGAATTTAACCATCAACCATTGCAGCATTTATGGCACAGATTCCTTTCGGGGACATGTAAAGCTGTTTCAACCTGTCAGCAAGGCCAAAAGCTCATCTCTAAATCTCCGGCTTATGTATTTTGGGAGCATGCCATAAGCAAATATTATGCCTTGCTGTGAAAGAATGAAACTCACTGCCTTGAAGGCCAGCACAGTTGGCTTACACCTCATTTACAGAGTCATCATGTTCACCTCATTTCATCATTACATTATGTACATCACCAAGTTTACAGAAAAAAAATGTCATTTATTTAATGGTCTATTCAAGGCTCCAGACAAATGGGGTGCCTGTTGCAAGGGCGGTGTGGATCGGCGCCGTTGCAACATGAGGGGTATTCAAAATTATTTTTCCCCTGGAGGAATGTGCCCGCACCAGCGAAAGCCGGTCCAGATGTACATCCTTTGCAATGTAGATTCCAACCATTGTGAGACATTTTCCCCCAGTGGGGGTTGAGTTTCTAGATACTGCTGGAATTGAAGTTGTGTTTTGGCTCTGAAATTAGCATTCAGTGGGGAAAAACAAATTGAAATCTCCTTCATCAGTCATTGCTTCGTTTCTATCGACACAGGGAGATTATTCGGCTTCGGCAGTGCAAAAATGGTCGGACAACAATTATATAAATATAATATAATCCAAATGAGAAAAACTAAAAATAATTATTCAATCCTGCTAAGGTCTAACGGAGCCAAATTTCACCGAGTGGATAGCCACACGACAGACTTCAGACGGATACATCGCGATGTCCTGCAGTGTCATAGCTCGACATCGGGCAAGGTTTGCAAACAGCAAATCACATGAGAAGGATTACATTAAATATAATGAATTCAATTTCTGCCCTGGACCAATTGAAAGCCCTCAGCACGTTTCCTGCTGTTTGAAGGATGTCCTGTTGTTGGAAAATACCAAATTTTCGTCAGCTGCACCTGTCTGTCGCAATACGTTTGACAAAGAGTGCTGTTGGAAGATGTACGTAGGTGGTGTAAACTAGAACCGCCTCATGCAGCTGCAACAGATCTGAGAAACAAGGTGCTTTAAAAGCCACCGATGCTAGGCAACAAGCTTTACGTGCATTCAATTTTTCCAACAGTGCTCAAAAGCCAATATCTTGCATGCTTGTCACAACTGGAAAACCAATTATTGCACATGCTTTCATTTGTACTTTCTTCCCCGTAAGGGTTGTATTTTTTTTTTTTAATCTTCATCCGTTGCAATGATGCATAACGAAAGAAGAAGCAGAAGAAAAAAATCTCTTTCCAGAATCTTTATTATTTGCCAATTTGGACGTTGGTAACCAGGTTTGAACGAGCTTGTTGGGCTCAGCGTGCACCGTTCCACACGATTGCTTTTCTATGATCCTGATATGGCATTTTCATCCGGCGATTGTTTTTGAAAATGCAGATTGCCCACCTGTTCCTGGATCTCGCACATCATTCATTTACCTTCTCACCGGTGCTCATTTTCCATGAACTTGAGTGGAAACCGCATCCCTCACTCTTGTCCGGCTGCATGTGTTGCCTACATACTCGGGGCTCTGGTGGTCGAGAAAAATATGTGGAGCACACCACGAACCATAAGTAGCCATGCATTGTGTCAGGCTTAAAATTTGGCTGGACTTTTGTTTGTCACTAAGCTTGTACTGTATATAATACTGACAGGCAATCATCACCTTAATGTGCGTCACATGGTCTTAATTTCAACCATGATTGATGTTTTTATTGGCTATACGATTCATCATTATTTGCTGTTCCTCCCTCTTTGTGATGTCGCTTTCTGCCATCTTGATTTTCAGCATAAGCCTGGTGTTGGCTGAATGGTCAGGGTGGCTGGCTTGGGATCCTAGGGTCCTGAGTTTGAGCCCCATCAGCTGCTGAAAAAGCACCAGGTGTGGTTGACTCTGCCTGTCATCCTTCTGAGGTTGGCGAAATGAGCAGCAGTGTACCAGAAATCGGGCAATGCATCAGTGGCATAGCTGCGTCCTTAACCAATGATGCAATCAGGAGCCACAAGGCCGTGTGTGTGTGTGTGTGTGTGTGTGTGTGTGTGTGTGTGTGTGTGCATATTTTCAGCATGTGTGGGAAACGCATGATTATGGGAATTGGTTATCAACTACAAAACAAAATAATTTCCTGTGAATTATCAATCTACATACATCACACTGCCTTTTATAATCTAAAATACAGCTGATAATTTGAACTGTCTTCCTATATACAATCTATACCATGGGTGAAACTGCAGAAGTTTTAAAAAAAGGAAAAACGAGATTTTCCTCGGGGGGGGGGGGGGGGGGGAGGGGGGGGGGGTCCAGAGGTATTTTGAAAAATATGATGTCAAAATATGCATTTTGAGGATGATCCTGTCCACAAAAAAACTATGCAAATGAAAGTGATATTTGGGGAAGAATTTTTTCACCTGAACATTCATTGCTGGAACATGGTGTTGGCTTAACGGTTGGGGTGGCTGGCTTAAGATCTTAGGGTCTTGGGTTTTAGCCCCTCTTCTCCTGTTGAATTAACACCAGGTTGGTTGACTCAGCCCGTCATCCTTCCGAGGTTAGCAAAATGAGCAACAGTGGGCACCGCATCAGCAGGCACTACATCAGCGTTGGCCAGCGGTTGTAGTTGTGAACATATAAGTGATGGGAATACGTCTGAAAGGAGTTCAAATGCCACAAGGGAATGGTAAGTTGCTGAGGAACTGAGCTGAATAGCCCTCTAGAACCTGGCAGGGCTGAAGGCAGGATTGTTGATGAAGGATCCAAGAAGAAATGAACTCTGGACTCTTCAGACGAGCTTCACCAACCCGCGTAAGGCAACGTGGGATGTGCAAGGTACCACAAAGCCAAACAACAGCTCTTTACACACGAACCACACAAAGGTGCCAATACCAAGGGAATGGTTAGTGGCCATGGTACTTAGCTGAATAGCCTTCTGGAACCTGGCAGGGCTGAAGGCAGGATTGTTGATGAAGGATCCAATGAGAAATAAAATCCTGACTCTTCAGACAAGCTTCACCAACCCGTGCAACAAAGAGTTGCAACTTCAAAAACCCACAAAGCCAAAGAACAGCTCTTTACACACGAGCCACATGAAGGTACCAATATCCATCCATCCATTCCACCACTGGGACCATACTCTGTGCAGAGCGTTGGTGCTGCCTAAGCAGTCTCCTTGGCTATTGGGAACAATCCTGGATGGGTTGCCACTCCGACACAAGATACCAGCAAGCTGGCACTCATTTTGCCGACCTCGGAAGGAAGACAGGCAGAGTCAACCCCACCTGGTATTAATTCAACAGCTGAGCGGGATTTGAACTCGGGACCCTAGGATCCCAAGCCCACCACCCTATCCATTAAGCCACCACCAGGCATGGTACCAATATGAAGGGAAGAATTGTTGCCAGCAAAACTCCACAATAAGGGTTTCCCTTTCAGCACAACACCAGGCACAGAAGATCTCTGTGGAGTAGAATGCGTCAGAAAGACACCAACAAATGGCGGTCATTCGCACCCAAAATGCCAAGCAGTTGGATATTTTGCGTGGAAGGAAAAGACGTCCGAGGCGTTCGAAATCCGAGTCAATCCTTTATTCCACCTGCGACCAACTGACCTGCTCGTCTCTCTTCCGGTTGCACCCGGTACCGGAAAACCCCCGATCAACCCGAGCTCGAGTATATTTACATATTACAACATGAAAGGCAAAACGATCTCAATGGCACGTCAGTTGTCCTCAACTTTTTTTGTGAGACAATTGAAGAAGAATTCTACCAAAGGACAAATAATATGTCCCGTCTCGGTGATAACTCGAGCAGTCTTCTCCAGCTATTATAAATCACCCACGAGGGATGATTGAACGTCACAGTCTTCCATTATGATGGAGAAACCCCACCTTTTCCTTTTCCTCTCCCCCTTTTACAATTTCCCCATCTTCTTATAAACTCAATCTCCATATATTTTTCATTCCAAAGAGCATCATTCCAATCACAAGTTAATACTTCACCATCAATATAACAAAATAAAATATAATGAAATATAAATAATAAAATATAAATAAAATATATAACAAAAAAAATATCACTTTATGGTGCCTTAGCCTTTTTGATTCATGACAGTTATATTCAAGTCAGCACATGCATTAAAAAACCCCCAAAACAATTACCAAACATTTGAATACAAATAATCCTCTTCTGGAAACAAAGTTGGTTGTACATCTTCTTCTTCTTCCTGAGCTTCATCAAACTTAACTCAGAAGCATCAACGGCACATTCACCAGTATCTACATATTTGACTTTCTTCAAAATGCCAACTGGGATAGAACAGCATCAGCCAACCTCGGGTACCTACTCACCGGGCAATGCTGGGTACCCCTGCTAGGAATATATTATACCGTATGCGAGATATTGCTTTAATGAGGAGTTACATAAATCAATTTTAGCTGTACTCTACTACAGTACATTGCGTCATATTGTAATGTATTACCGAATAACATAGGGTGGAATTTTTTGAAAGGATGCAGCTTTGTTACTCAAAGTTTTCGTTATACTTCCAAGAACCAAGCTACATATCGATCTATAGCGTGAGAGGGCATGGCATTTAAGAGGGTGCATATTGGGGTGAAGAAGAGTCCACCCGATATGGCTACGTACCATGCTGATTGAGCTGCATTCTATGGTGATCAATAGGGCTTTCATATTGCAATTTTTTTGCGCTAGTCAAGTTGGCTACCCGTCGTAGCTTTCCAATATGGATAAAAACCCCACTCGCCGATTTTTAGAATTTTCCTCCCAAAAATGGCCGCGGCGGCTATTTTTTTCCAAAATGGCGGCCTTTTTCACGTTTGACACAGAAATCGACTCCTACACCTGCTAAAATACGTTATTTTACTTGATATGTGTATGTTTGTAGATGATTATGATTGCTATGTCTGCTAGCAGTCGGGGACTAAACATTAGGCATCCAATATGGCGGAAAAATCCAAAATGGCGTCCAAGATGGCCGATTTTTGGCCACTGGAAAGTTGTTCCCTTCGATGTGGGTTCAAATATGTCTAGTTATAGTTTTTTGGTGTGCTGAATTCGTTTTTATGCTCTAAAATGCAGTATATCTGTCACAGAGACGTCTGCGGGGTCATGCTCTCGCGTTAAGAAGTAGTTCTTGCAAGTCCGAAGAAGAATTTTGAATATTCTCGCCCTCATTGATATCAGAAATAACAATTAAATATTGAAGGTCAAACATGTAATATATATATTTATTTAACATGTACAGTATATACAAGAATTACTAGTATACTAATGCATAATGAATGTTTAATATGAATTCATGTATGCGTGCCTATCAGCCTCGATAATCAATAATATTGGCCATGGCATGGCATACATGGCTGTAGCGCCATTTCAAATTAAAATTTCCATAGTTCAAAAACATCAATGTTCACACCGCTTCATATAGTTATCTATATTTTCTGAAGAGTGGATTTCGTGTATCCAGAATAATTCTGCCTGTGCCACTCAACCACTTGAAGCAAAGCTTCCTTTGCTGTTCATCCCTCGTTTTGTCTATAAAATCCGAAATCAACTTAATTCCACGCTCTGCAAGGTCGTTAACTACGTGAACATTGTGCACATAGTTTGCGAATTTTTGGTAACCATCACTTTCTGGCCATGTGCTTGCAGACTCTCACATCCATTCTACATCAAGTACATCATATAGTTCAAGAAGATTGAATAACCGCCACGAGTCGTCATCTATGAAACTGCTGAGACACAGGTCACTACTCTCATTCTCATCACGGCCGGAAATTTTGGCTTTCCTGAGCTGAGTTGATCATGAGGTAGTCTAGGTGTCTGATGCAACAGTTTTGCCATCGTTTCTCGCTCATCTGTGGGCACGTTGGAATTGGAAAATTACCAATTGTGGTGTCAATTACCAATGGCATTAGTATACTAGTAATTCGTGTTATATACTGTACATGTTAAATAAATACATGTTTGACCTTCGAATATTTAATTGTTATCCTGATATCAATGAGGGCGAGAATATTCAAAATTCTTCTTCGGACTTGCAAGAACTACTTCTTAACGTGAGAGCATGACCCCGCAGACGTCTCTGTGACAGATATACTGCATTTTAGAGCATAAAAACGAATTCAGCACACCAAAAACCTATAACTAGACATATTTGAACCCACATCGAAGGGAACAACTTTCCAGTGGCCAAAAATCGGCCATCTTGGACGCCATTTTGGATTTTTCCGCCATATTGGATGCCTAATGTCTAGTCCCCGACTGCAGCAGACATAGCAATCATAATCATCTATAAACATACACATATCAAGTAACATTAACGTATTTTAGCAGGTGTAGGAGTCATTTCTGTGTCAAAACGCGAAAAAAGGCCGCCATTTTGGAAAAAATGGCCGCCGGCGCGCATTTTTGTAGGAAAATTCTAAAAATCGGCGAGTGGGGTTCTTATCCATATTGGAAAGCTACGACAGGTAGCCAACTTGACTAGCGCAAAAAAGTTGCAATATGAAACACCCTAGTGATCAATAAAGCCTCCATCTCTTAAACTGCGACTCAACGTCATGTTATACCATGTATAAAGGGTGAGGTATATAAGACTGCTTCAGGATTTTGAAAAATCATCATTTTATTAATATTGAAGTATATACCTAAACACTGTGTAGGGTATAGCGTTCTGAGAACTTTTTCGTTTAGCCTGGAATTGGTTCCATGATGGAATAAGATCTAAAATAAACTTCCCTGTTCCTTCACACACTGCATTTTAGAGGAGGTGTTAAACCGGCTGTCGTAGTGCAAATATTTGATTATAGACGTTAAATATGCTATCATGTCTTCAAAACTAATACATTGTGTGCTCAAAAACAGCTCTACCACTACTGCTACGATTACTTCCACAACCACTACTACTTCCTTAATGGCTCCAATTATTCTCACCTTCTTGTGGGGTCGGTCTGGGAAGGTTTCTGGCCAAAGTCTTTGACAAACAGGCTGATGTTTGAATGAAGGAAGGCACTGGTGAATTTATTCATGGCACCAGTGATAACTCCCCTACTC
This sequence comes from Eptatretus atami, assembly GCA_035128595.1. Taxonomy (NCBI): domain Eukaryota; kingdom Metazoa; phylum Chordata; class Myxini; order Myxiniformes; family Myxinidae; genus Eptatretus; species Eptatretus atami. The sequence goes on along the minus strand of CM068964.1, from coordinate 17,127,493 downwards.
TTCGGGAAAGCCACCGTGGGATATTTGACGTCCACCCATGAATGCTAACAGGTGGGACATCCAGTTTCAGGTACATCGGATGGAGGGCACACTTTGTGATGCAACACCCTACCTACGAAACACCAATCTAAGTTGAAATTCACCCAGACTAGATGGTTCAACGGTAATTGCATTACCTCTACACCATATTGTCAGATTGTGAGCTAAAGATGATAGTCGGTCAAAAAAAAGATAACTATGGTAGGGGCACCATACCACACCTAACTATCCTTTCAATTGTAGCTCTTGACTACATCTCTACATCGGGCCTGCTGGGTCTCATCACCCACTGAAGGCTCGGATGGCGAATACGGAACTTTTCTAATGATGTAGCTAATGAAGTCTTTGGCATATGCGCTGTGCGTGCGTTTTCAGTTCCTCGCTTCTGCTAGCTGGGGCACTTTTAACCTGTCGTTGCTCGGGCGAAATCTCAATCAACTAGTATTTGAAACATAATTTTCAGCATTTAAACTAAAGAGTGGCAATTTCAAAATGGTTAATCATAATTGTTGTGTTGCTGGATGCAAATCGGATTCAAGGAAATCCTATGACATCAACTAAGGCAATTCTCTGTATGTATGTGTGTATACGTCTGAAAATTATTGAAAACCAGAATGGCACTCAGTAGAGCACATATCTCTGCTAGGCTGAACAGTTTACATTTTGTATCCCACTAATAGGCCATATCTGGTTTCATCCGAATCCATCCACAACTTTTTGAGATATCGTGCTATATATTGGTTTAGCCGTATCTCTCAATAGTGGGGCAGATAACAGCAATTTTTGAGAGGAATCGTGCAAATGATGATACAAGCATCAAATGTGGCACATTTGTTCTCCAGGGGATTCTAATCAAATCTGCCCGATTGGCCATTTGAAAATCCAAATTTTGAAAAATTTGGATTTTCAAATGGCCAATCGGGCAGATTTGATCAGAAAGCCCTGCAGAACAGAAATGCCAAATTTGATGCTTGTATCATAATTTGCACGATTTTTCTACTATCTACTACACGACAATGGTAAAGAATCACTTGAAAAATGATCAGATCCAGATCTGGATTCGGATCTTCACCAACATTGAATCAATTCGTCCTTGTCACGCACCCGCATCCACCAAGTTCCATCCACATCAGTCCACAACAATTTGAAATATCGTGCTATATATGGTTTTCGGCCCCATCTCTCAATGGTGAAGAATCACTTAAAGAATTTTAAAATTCTCGAAACCAGATCTGGATCTTAACCAAAATCGAAACAATTCGTCATTCTCAAACATCCACCGGTCCACCAAATTTCATCCAAATCTGTCCATAACTTTTCGATATATCATGTTGTATATCGTTTTTGGCCCCATCTCTCAATGGTGAAGGATCACTTAAAATATTATCGGATCCGGATGTGGATTCGGATATTCACCAAAATTGAATCAATTCTTCCTTGTCACACACCCAACCTGACCACCAAATTTCGTCCAAATCCATGCATTTTTGAGATATCCTGCTCACTGTCATACAAACAGACAAACAAGAAAGATGTGCAAAGCAGTTACTTGCGAAATCCAAATAAACAATGGTTACCATGGAAACAGTAATTTGAAAAATTTGACCTGTCAAGTCTTTTACATGATGGAATGTTTAGCTTAACAAATTTGGTTGATACATTTTCTAATTGTGCCGAATAGGTGTTTTTACATGTTTTAGATGACATTAATCCAAACCTGTGACTAATTATGACCAGATTTTACACACGTATACCACACATGTGTACAAATAACCCTAGTAAGTTTCAATGTGATATTTTGAAAAATTCCTGAGGTTTGGCAAAAATAAAATCACAAAAATATCCCATTTGATGATAAATAATGGGGGTGAAACTGTTGTCATGGACCCCCTTCTCTTTGGCACGTGTGACTTTTCTCATTGCCATGTGGGACTTTTCTTTGCCCCGTGGGACTTTTCTCTTTGCCACATGAGACTTTTCTCCTTGCCACATGGGACTTTTCTTCTTGGCACGTGGGACTTTTCTCTTTGCCACGTGGGACTTTTCTCCTTGCCACTGTGGACTTTTTCTCCTTGCCACTGGGACTTTCTCCTTGCCACAGACCATGGAAATTTTCTATTTTCTACGTGGGACTTTTCTCCTTGCCACGTGGGACTTTTCTCCTTGCCACGTAAGACTTTTTGTCCTTTCCACGTGGGACTTTTCTCTTTGCCACGTGGGCTTTTCTCTTGCCACGTGGGACTTTTCTCCTTGCCACGTGAGACTTTTCTCTTTTGCCACGTGGGATCTTTCTTCCTGCCACTGGGACTTTTCTCCTTGCCACGTGGGACTTTTCTCCTTGCCCGTGGGACTTTTCTCCTTGCCACGTGAGACTTTTTTCTTTGCCACGTGAGACTTTTCTCTTTGCCACATGAGGCTTTTCTCCTTGCCACGTGGAAATTTTCTATTTGCTACGTGGGAAACTTATTACTCTGTGCCACGTGGGACTTTTCTCCTTGCCACGTGGGACTTTTCTCCTTGCCACGTGGGACTTTTCCCTGTGCCACGTGGGACTTTTCTCCTTGCCACGTGGGACTTTTCTCCTTGCCACGTGGGACTTTTCTCTGTGTCATGTGGGACTTTTCTCCTTGCCACGTGAGACTTTTCTCCTTCCACGTGGGACTTTTCTCCTTGCCACGTGAGACTTTTTTATGCCACGTGGGACTTTTCTATACCACATGAGACTTTTCTTGTTGCCACGTGGGACTTTTCTCTATGCCACCAACCAAGATGAGCAGAACCTGAAAAAGAAAGAATGAGAAATTTAATTAATTAGTTAATGATATTTTGTACCCTCTTAGCTTGGTACATGAGGTGTTTTACCAATGGGAGCCTTTTGATTATGACTGATAACCCTCAAGTGTTATTGCAGTAGGCCAAGAAAGGTCTAATGGGGTGCATTGGATCTTAGGGGACTAAGTGTTCTAATGGGATCCAGAGGGTCTACAGGATCTTAGGGTCCGAAAGGATCTTTGGGTTATTAAGGGTCTAAAGGGTCGTAGGGGTCTTTAGGGGACTCATGAGTCGAAGGGGTCTAAAGGGTATAAAGGGTCTTAAAAGATCCAAAGGGTCGATATTTTTAAAGGTCTAAAATGGTCTCAAAGTGTCTAAAAGGTATGTTCCAATAGTCAATAATTAACAGACATAATTAATCAGCGTAGTCAAGGTCCAATAATAAGTAAATAATAGACGTACTCACAGTCCAGCTCACGTTCAAACAGTATATAATTAATGGAAGTACTCATATGGGTTGACCAAGACTTCAACTCAAAGAGGGTTCACTGTCCAGCTGTGTTTTTCGGTTTTATATCCATATTATAAAGTAGGATTGTCTGTCTGTCCATGAACTCCTCCCTCAGTTTTGGGGCTAGCCCCGGCAAACCTTCTGTGAAACGTTTTGGGGTCCCAGCAGATGTCCTACTGTGGGTGGGAGGTTTCATAAATACCGAAATACAATTATGATTTTCACTTTCGATCCGTACGATGCTGCTCCAGGTCCAGAAGTAAACACAATCATGGGTTCGACAGAAACATTTCCTGGTTTGGTCATGTCTCAATACAATTGTGATTTTGAGTTTCCACCCGAACGACCCCGTGTTTATCCGTTCTGAGGTGGGTGGGAGATTTCATTCATTTCTCAATGCAATCATGATTTTAATTTTCGATCCGTATGAAATGTTTTGTATCAGCTCTTTCTCGCCGGTAGATTAATCTTTATTGGGTGTCACGTGAGAATGGCATCTATATTCGTTTACCTCACGAATGTTTGTAATATTGTACCCCACTCCTTCCCAATTCCATATCCAGGCGATGCATGACGTCATCACCGGGCGCGGAAGGAAGGGAGTACGTACTCAGTTTTTACTCCGTTTGTTTTCTTGTTTGTTTGTTTGTCCGGGCGATATCTCAGCCATCCTTTGAGCTAAAAAGCTGAAATTTGAGGATAAAGTGAAGATTTACTTTGGCAAAAACGATATTTTTTTATTTTTTGATTAATCAATTAATTCATTAATTACTTAAATATTATCGATTTGTTCATTACTTATATATTTTATTTCTCATCCTGGCAATATCTCAGGCATATTTTGAGCTAGGAAGTTGATATTTGGACTTGGCATTGACCAAGTGATTTTGCTGTAAGGGGTATTTTTGATTTATTGATTCATTGATTAATTACTTGATTTTTTAAAAAGTTACAGATTCGGTTGAAACTGTGATGAGTTAGGGATACCATTTTGCAATTGATTGAGAAATTAATAATTTTACGATTATTATTTATTTATTTTTTATTATGCAATTTATGAATTAATCAATCAATTATGCACACTGCCCCCTCCCAATTCCGTCTCCACATGCTGCACGGCGGCAATGTCGTGCGCCGGATTTATTTATTTATTTGGCATGGGGGCGGTGTACTTTGAACATACCGCTACTTATTGTATTTTGTTATATTAATGGTATCGTATTAAATTGTGATTGGAATGATGCCGTTTGGAATGAAAATATAGAGAGATTGAGTTTAAAGCGAAATGAGCAAATTATGTGAGGGTTTCCACTGGTGACATTCGTGGATTCGGCAATTGTAGTTTTGTCATTGTGACATCATAGAAATATTACCTGGTGTTGGCGCAGTGGTTAGGGCAGTGGCTTGGGACCCAAAAGGTCCTGATTTAAAGCCCCGTTGGGACACTGAATTAATATATGTATATATATATATATATGTATGTATGTATGTATGTATATATGTATATGTATTATATATATATATATATATATATGTATATGTATTATTATATATATATATAATTATGTATATATATGTATATGTATATATAAACCAAGTCGAAAACACCAGGGGGTTGACTCAGCCTGCCATCCTTCCGAGGTCGGCAAACGAGTACCAGTGTAACTGGGCCCGGTGTATGTGTTGTGTTGCTGGATGCAAATCGATTCATATCCATATCCCTGTGTGTCGTAAGAGGCGACCAGGGTTGCGTCAGGAAGGGCATCCGGCGTAAAAAACCTATGCCAAATCATTATGCGGACAACAAAACGAATTTCCATACCGGATCGGTCGAGGCCCGGGTTACCAACGACCGCCACCGGTACCGGTGGTCAGCAGGGTAGCAGTGGAAATGTGCTACTGCTGGGCGAAGGAGGAGAAGGAGACGGGGAAGGCGAGTCCGGAGGCAGTGGGAGAGGGGGAAGGGTAGAAGTGTGCAGGAGAGTTGGAACTCTGAATGTTGGGACGATGACTGGCAAAGGGCGAGAGTTGGCTGATATGATGGAGAGAAGAAAGGTGGACATACTGTGTACAAGAGACCAAGTGGATGGGGAGTAAGGCTAGGAGCATTGGAGGTGGTTTCAAACTGTTCTACCATGGTGTGGATGGGAGTAGAAATGGTGTCGGGGTAATCCTGAAGGAAGATTATGTCAAGAGGGTATTGGAGGTGAGGAGAGTGTCTGACCGAGTGATGAGTGTGAAGTTGGAAATTGAAGGGTGATGATGAATGTCATCAGTGCATATGCACCGCATATGGGGTGTGAGATGGAATATAAAGAAGATTTCTGGAGTGAGTTAGATTAAGTGGTGGAGAGTGTATCCAAGGATGAAAGAGTGGTGATTGGAGCAGATTTCAATGGACATGTTGGGGAAGGGAATAAAGAGGATGAGGAGGTGATGGGTAGGTACGGTCTCAACAAGAGAAATGTGGAAGGGCAAATGGTGGTAGAGTTTGCAAAAGAATGGAAATGGCAGTGGTAAATACGTATTTCAAGAAGAAGGAGGAACACAGGGTGACATACAAGAGTGGAGGAAAGTGCACACAGGTGGATTACATCTTAAGCAGGAGATGCAACCTAAAAGAGATTAGTGACTGTAAGGTGGTGCAGGGGAGAGTGTAGCTCGACAGCATCGATTGGTGGTTTGTAGGATGACTTTAGAGGTGAGGTTGAGGAAGAGAGTGAGGGCTGAACCAAGGACCAGATGGTGGAAGCTGAAGGAGGAAGACTGTTGCGTGAAATTTAGGGAGGAGGTGAGACAGGCTGTTGGTTGGTTAAAGATGGGTGGGATGATTGGGCAACTACAGCAGAAGTGGTGAGGGAGTAGCTAGGAAGGTACTTGGTGTGACATCTGGACAGAGGAAGGAAGATAAGGAGACTGGTGGTGGAACGAGGAAGTACAGGAAAGTATAAGGAAGAAGGGGTTGGCGAAAAGGAAGTGGGGATAGTCAGAGAGATGAAGAAAGTAGGCAGGAGTACAAGGAGTGGCGGCGAAAGGCAAAAAGAGAGGTGGCAAAGGCCAAGGAAAAGGCATATGACGAGCTGATAGAAAGTTGGATACAAAAGAAGGGAAAAGGATTTATACGATTGGCAAGACAGAGGGACCGAGCTGGGAAGGATGTGCTGCAGGTTCGGGTGATAAAGGACGCAAATGGGAATGTGCTGACGAGCGAGGAGAGTGTGTTGAGAAGGTGGATGGAGTACTTTGAGGAGCTGATGAATGAAGAAAATGAGAGAGAGAGAAGGTTGGAAGAGGTGGAGATAGTGAATCTGGAAGTGGGGTGGATCAGTAAGATGAAGTGAGGACTGCTATGAAGAAGATGAAAAATGGAAAGGCAGTTGGCCCAGATGGTATACCAGTGGAGGCATGGAAGTGCTTAGGAGAGATGGCAGTGGGTTGTTAACCAGATTGTTTAATAAAGTCTTGGAAAGTGAGAGGATGCCGGGGAGTGGAGATTAAGTGTACTGGTTCCGATTTTCAAGAATAAGGGTGATGTGCAGAGCTGTGGAAATTACAGAGGGATAAAGTTGTTAAGCCACACCATGAAGTGTGGAAGAGTAGTGGAAGCTAGGTTGAGAGGAGAGGTGATGATCTGTGAGCAGCAATATGGGTTTATGCCAGGAAAGAGCACCACTGATGCGATGTTTGCTTTGAGAATGTTGATGGGAAGTATAGGGAAGGCAGAAGGAGTTACATTGTGTGTTTGTGGATTTAGAGAAAGCTTATGATAGGGTGCCAAGAGAGGAGTTGTGGCATTGTATGAGGAAGTCGGGAGTGGTGGAGAAGTATGTGAGGATCGTGCAGGATATGTATGAGGACAGTGTGACAGCGGTGAGGTGTGCGGTAGTATAGGAATGACGGACCGGTTTAAGGTAAAAGTGGGATTGCACCAAGGATCGAGTCTGAGCCCTTTCCTGTTTGCAATGGTGATGGACAGGTTGACGGACGAGATCAGACTGGGTCTCCATGGACTATGATTCGCGGATGACATCATGATCTGTAGGGAGAGTAGGGAGCAGGCTGAGGCGAGCCTCGAGAGGTGGAGGTACGCACTGGAGAGAAGGGGAATGATAGTCAGTCGGAGTAAGACGGAGTACATGTGGTAAATGAGAGGAGGGTGGTGGTATGGTGTGGTTGCAAAGAGTGGAGGTGGGGAAGGTGGATGGGTTTAAATACTTGGGATCAACTGTCCAAAGTAACGGAGAGTGTGGGAGAGAGTGAAAAAGAAGTGCAGGCAGGATGGAGTGGTTGGAGAAGAGTTGCAGGAGTGATTTGTGACAGAAGGGAAGCTGCAAGAGTGAAGGGGAAAGTATATAGACGGTAGTGAGGACCAGCTATGTTGTATGGTTTGGAGGCGGTGGCACTAACAAAAAAGACAGGAAGCGCTGGAGGTGGCAGAGTTAAAGATGCTGCGATTCTCGTTGGGAGTGACGAGGATGGATAGGATAAGAAATGAGTATATTAGAGGGACAGCGCAGGTAGGACGGTTTGGAGACAAAGTGAGAGAGGCGAGATTAGAGATGGTTTGGACATGTGCACAGGAGGGAAGCGGGAGTATATCGGGAGAAGGATGTTGAAGATGGAGCCGCCAGGCAGGAGGAGAAGAGGAAGGCCAAAGAAGAGGTTCATGGATACGGTGAGGGCGGACATGCGGGTGGTGGAGTGTCAATGGAAGATGTGGAGATAGAGCGAAATGGAGACGGTTGATCCGCTGTGGCGACCCCTAACGGGAGCTTGCCGAAAGAAGAAGAAGAAGACATCATAGAAATATTACCCACCTTACTTCTGTTGGGATCAGCTGCAGTAAGTTTTTTGCCCAAGTCCTTTACGAACCAGCTGTCCAGCCCTCTCATGCGCATGGCATGGGTACCTCACTAATACAGTGTATACACAGATATCAAGTGAATCTGTTGAGAATTGATGATTTATGTGACCTTAACCTTTGAACTTTTCGTCTATTGATCCCTGTGAGGGTGGAAGGAAGACGACTTATGATTTTCACCTTTACCCATGCCGCAGTGCAAGTGGTTTTCTGACACCTGCTGCAGACAGGGGGGATTGTTAGCCATGGTACAATCGTCGGGAGTCTGCGGTGTCAGCAGCTGCAAGATCTCAGCTTTTTCGGTGAACTGAAAAAGTTCTCCAACTCTTTCATTGCGCAGAAGTGCATCCCTTTCTCTCAAGTACTTTTCCAAGTATTTCCAGCTTCTTTTAGAAGCTTTGTGAGCCATTTTAGGGAACAAACCTTATCTCGCACACACAATATACCAAAACATGCCCTAATCCACATTGCTGTGAAGGGGTTTTTGTGCATGTGCGCCGAGCATTCTAGGGCAGATTATATCATTTTGAAAGTCCCGTATTGCTCAGCAATCTATGTTAAAGGTCTTTGTTGAAGGAACAGACAATATTTTTGACTGCATTCTAGCCAAGAGGTTTTATCGTCGAGCTCCTCACTATTTTCAACTATCCAAATGACATTTGAAAACCTGAGCAAAGGCAGGGGATAGCACATTTTCAAAGTCTTCGGTATGACTCCGATGGTGCTAGAACCATCGACCTCCAAGGCCCAGAGTGAATTCTCTAAACATGACACCACCGAGTCTAGTGCTGACAATTTAATGGCATTTATTGACAATTTCCTCTTCCGTGTGTGGGTGTGTTTAGTTGTTATCTCCATATGGGGGTTTGAGAAGGTGGAACGGAGCCCTCCCAGGTTTCAAAGTATCCACCTCCATTGTGTCTGTATAATACTGTATCCTGCAAAAGTTTTCACATTTTGATGCCACCTGAGCTTATTTCATGATGCTTTCGAATCAAACTTGGTGCATACAGTCTTCACAAACTACTCCAAAGTGATAAAGCTCAAAAATGCAAATAAAATGTGAATAAGTTTGATTAACACAGAAAATCAGAAGATGTGTGCGTGCATAATATACAATCCTTCATGGAATTGAAAAACTTCTGTCAGTTCAGCTGTTATTTAATGATGCAAGTTATGCACACACCATTCCATCATGCAGACTTTTCTACATCCCTCTCATTCGGGACCAAAATTACTAAATTAACATGAGCAAATTCAATATCACTACATTGTTGCTACATTTGTGGATCTTAGTAGATCTAAGGGCTAGCAAGAAAACTCAGAGGTGGCATACATTGGTAGTGTTTCAGCAGTTTAGTTGGGTTTGATTATATTGATTACAAACAGTTATCCTGTTTGAGTTATTAGGTTATTGAGTACACCATTGTGTGCTGGCAACTTGGCAAATTTCTAAATTCCTGCCCCAATGTGGAGAAGTACTGCATCAGTGGCAAAGCAACCAGCAGTCCCAATTCAGTAATGATGTAACCAGCACTCCCAATTCAGTAATGACGTAACCAGCACTCCCAATTCAGTAATGATGTAACCAGCACTCCCAATTCAATAATGATTTAAGCCTAACTCCCAATTTGGTGATGTTGTAACCAGTGATCCCAATTCAGTAATGATGTAACCAGCATTCCCAGTTCAGTAATGATAAAACCAGCATTCCCAGTTCAGTCATGATGTCACCAGCATTCCCCGTTCAGTAATGATGTAACCAACGATCCCAGTTCAGTAGACGGTCAGCAAACAGTCAGTGAATCCCTTTCCAAAATGTATGCATTAATTTAGATGATCGACATTTCTACACAGATATCTCGCCTCCTGGAAGAAGTTAAACACAGGCACATGGCAGATGAGTAAAAACAATGACAGTTGGAAAGGAAGGTCAAGTCAACGGAATAAATGATATGGGAGGAAAAAACAAGGATGATTAGAAAATTGGAGATGTAAGCACAGGGTTTTACTTCAGATGATGATGATTATTATTATTTCATACTTAAAATGAGTGATGTGGGAAACAGAACCGGGAACAAGCTGGAATAATGGTTCAACAGAGGGGCTAAAATGGGGGTAAAAGGAATGGAGATGAGCTGTCAACCTCGATTCACGTAGACAAGCAACGAGTACGTTGGTTGATGAACATGTTCAACCTGGTGGACATGGGATGTGATAGATGAGTGAAAGCACTGATGGTGCAAACCAGAATACAGTCGGGGAAAAAGAAAAGAGCACACATATGGTCAGAACACATCCCTGGTCTACACAACCACAAGAAGTGCCAGATGTGGTAATGGGGCTTCAGCCAAAAGTTGGGAGCCGTGCTCCAGAGAGCCACAAATGAATGCATTGGATGCTGAGAGAAGCTGAAGAGTACAAAGAAAGAACATCATTGTGGAGGATGCTGATCAGACAGTGTTTGCTTCCTGAAGCCAGTTTTGAAATCACTATTTCATCGTGACGTCATGCACGATGGTGACGTCAAGAACCTCGAGCATCAGAACCTCTCAAAGTGGTTTGCAATATTAGAACAGGGGAATTTGACATGCAATGCTCACTGTGAGATACTGTGAGGCCATGAGGCTAGTCTGGTTTGAATCACATGCTCCATGTGGTAGAACAAGCTCTGATCTTTTGAAGATCATCACAAAACGATGGAGCTGCAGCCTTTCTTTGTGTTTCAATTATGAGAACTCTAGTGCACGGAGATGAAAAGATTGTTGATGCAAATCAGAATATCATTGAACCGAGAACACTGCCCTAGAGACCAGCAGCCTCCGAGGGAAGAGTGAAAGAGACACCATGGAGGGTTAAGTGTTTGTTTTCCCATATGGAACAAATCTGTCAGCCAGGTAAGAAGTTGGTCTTGGATATGAAAGGGTGAAAAGCTTGGTGAGAAAAGCAGGATAGCATACTTTGTTTGACAAAATATCAACAGCAACTGCCCTGACCCATGTGTGTTTCAGGGCTTCCACCCCATTGCTGGGTCAGGCAGGAGAAGCACCACATTCAGGGATCAGTTACCTGGACTTTACCTTTAAGGTGAGGTTTTTGGTCTAACTGACTCTTTGTTGACTGGATGTTTGTTTATCACGACCAAACACCAATATAGAAAAAAGCAACAAACTCAATAATTTAATTTGCATCGAAGAATGATTTCTCGAAAGAGCCGGTTGGCCAAGGGGGGGGGGGGATTCTTATGTTAATTAAATAAAAAACAATTATGTTTAATATTGAACAAGCACAAGTTATTATTAACTTCACCAACTATTTTAAGCATGAAAATTGTTGAAGGAAAAGTAGATAATTTGGGGCAAGATTCCCCTGTTGACAAAGATGGCAAAGACATCAACATCTCCCTCCCCCCTCCCCTTCATCCAAACTTGTGCTATCCTCATCGTATGTTCATGTTATTAAGTTCATTATCGCAAATGTCTGAAACAAAGCCTTTTCTGGCTGACGGTATAGCATTTTTCCAATAAATAAATGTTCAGTATACTGAACCCAAGGATGTCCCTCATTCCTGACCATCCTGATGATGTTATTCACACAAGATAGGTGTGGGAAGTTGGCTATCCGCACCCTTCCCCATGAGAAATGGTCATGTCGTCGTCATAATGTAGGGGACGAGGGGGGGGGCTTACATAATGGTGTGAAAGTTTCTGAAAAATGGGAAGAAAATAATCACACTTTTAAAGCCTGGTTGGACCTTTGGGTTGACAAGTGCTGTTAAGGCTGACTTGAGAGGACAAGTTTTCGATTTAAGCCTCGACAGGAGGAATTGGTTCCAAGGTGTGATCTGAAGAGATTTGGAGCTGTGTTGTCACCTGAAGTGAACTCAGCTGTAGAGCTGTGGAAGAGACTGGGTCAAAGTGCATGGGTCAAGGATATCAGCTGCCAACCACCTGAAGTCCAGGGTGTGAGCAGGCACTGTTTGGAGAATAACTCACACGAGTCGAAGCCCCACAGGGACACTCTTTGCCATGGTGAAGGTATTCGAAGGAAACTAATCCCTCCGCTCATATGCTGGCAGTTGAGCGTCACTGGCATTGAGCATCTTTGATACATTTCACAGTATAAACCCTGAATTAAGGCCTGCCCTACTTTTTATCCTCTGAGCCTGCTAGGATTTGCTCAGAGATGCACAAACTGCATATCATGTCAGCTAATAACAGAATATGGCTGAACTCATATATCTACTTTGTTGTTTTGGTAAAACAATGTTTTTACATCCCTGTGCAGAGACATAAGATGAAACGCTAAGTTCTCATTTTGATTACCTGCGACAGCAAAGTGGATGTAATATAATCTTTGGATGTATTCTCATTTGTGTACTATGTGTGAACGTCTTTATAGTTGCTGAGAAACTCTGGGAAGGGTTCGAAACAGCGCAGCACTTACCTTGTGTAGGTCTTCTTGGGTTGCTTTATGCAGCTACTTCGGCCAGAGAAGTATGGGAGGGCTCAATCATTTAATATGTGTTTAGAATATAGCAGACATGTATATATAAATATAATATATATATCATTATATATCATATTTATATTAGTTGGCGGGCCGGGGTTCGGGTGAGAAGACCACCAGGGGGGAAGCTATCTCGGGTTCCCATCAGACTCCCCAGAATTGCAGGCCGTCGCACACGGATAATTCCGTGATGCGGCAGGTCACTAACCGACCGTGAATGCCAATAACTCAACCACATGACCTAGGGTCCTCCATCTATGGGTTAACCGGGTTACCCAATTAATCACGTCACCTAATTACCGGGGGACATGCCCTCGGTATGCCTTGTCCGAACCGGATCAGATGCAGCCAAGCGACACTGCCAAGGACATACCGGCTAAAAGGAACGGATCGTTGGGAATAAAGTCCCGGCTAGGCTAGGATACGGACCAT
>CM068964.1:17097127-17112218 GCA_035128595.1 Eptatretus atami | reverse complement strand
TATTTGGGTTGCAAATAGCCCCCCCATGGTGCGCATCTGTGCCCCCGCCCCCCACTTGCACGCCACCCATTTAGCCTGTTGCACCCTGTTAACAACTTAGCGTTAAGGACGACGCCCACTGTGAACTTCTTGCTGTTAAGCTTCACTGTGTGAACTAAACCCTATTCCAGATGTTCAACATGGTGAATAATTAAGCCTTCTTGGATAAACTGTCTTTAAGAATATCCTTCTTTGAATAACAGTCAGGAGATAAGTGGTGAGCTTGCCAGCGCATTCAAAACAATTGGCAAAGACAATACAGTCCATGCCCACAAGATAAAAGATAATAACGCAAGCACCAACGCCTGCAGCCAAGACGACAGAGCACCGCAAGCCTCGTGTCGAATGTATGCTGTGGGTGTAATACATCGTGGATTCATTTCGTTTTAAAGGAATCAGCGTCTTCGATATGGAGGCACCTTATTAAGCAGTTACCTGATTGGTGTGAGTATGTGATAGTTATGAAGTCTATATATGATAAATTGAATAAGGAAAACACATAATTACCTAATTAAAGATTGAGTGCCCACTGACCTACAACCCTCCATCTTACAAAAGTAATTTTCTAATAGAATTAAAGAAATATGTGTGTTTGCAGATTGTGCTTACATTGAAATTATGCAGATAATAAACCTTTGGGCATGAGCATCATTAATAAATAAAAACCCGTCAACGTCAAATCTGGCAGTCGCGAGATTAGTGACACGATTCACGAGGACGCAGTCACGAGAGCGCTGCCGTTACACAGTAGACAAAAAGACATGATGTACGGAAAATGCTTAGAAACGAAAAAAAAGGTTGCGGTTGTGGTTGGTTGTGGTCAGCACCTGCGCGTATCGCGGCTTTGTACTTCTGATGTTTAATAAATTGTGTTTGGTGCTTGCATATCCCAATATCTAGTGTTTGGTGCATAAACCTTACCTCTGTGTAATTGACTGCTTAAATGCGATTTGTGTATCTTCAGGCTGCTCGTATGTTGCCTGTTGATGTTTAACGTATATCGCATTCATAGCGACTGTATTCTTATTTCAAAGTGCACGTGAGGTTTCTGGTGCCAACTCCCCCGTTAGTCATTGTATCCTCTGGTATATTAATTTTGGCTGAATCGTATATAGTCGAGATGAGCCTTATAGGTGCACCTGATTGTGCCATTGCTAATCATGAATATCTGCATTGTGAATGTGCCAGTTTGTGGCTCCCGTGCATTCGAATAATTTAGGCCAAAAACATCAAAATACATATTAAATCTTAGCGGATCAATTGTTAGTATGCGACGGCAAACCTCGAGTGTAGATGCGTCAATGCTGCATGAATACATAGCATACCGTTATTCAAAAAATTAAATATTATAATTGTGCCCCCCCATCCATTCATATGTTCCCCCTTAATACTGAGCCCTGGCGACACCTGTGTGGATGCTTAGTTTGGAGGATGCGTTCCAGAACCGCAACTAATTCTACTATATTACTAAAACTCTCATCTTGTTATTTGATATGAAGTAATGTATGTATGTAGGTGATGTTCGTCCGAGAATAAGCCAAATGGTACCAATAGTTGCAAAATTTTTTGTAGTTAGTCCATTTACTCACCATTACTCCTGCGTTGCAGTATCAAAGTTTCGTTTAAATTGGGCAACGAAAAATATTATAAAAATCAATGCCCCATTCAGTCAAGTCTTCGGGAGAATTTGATCAATGCAGAAACAACCGTCAGCGGTTATATTCTCTGTACTATCTTTTTTTTTTTTCTGAAGTATTTTCATTCAACCGCTGTTTTCAACGGAGAACCAACAGGTTTCACGGGTCATCAGATTCTTAGTAGTATACTAAAAATGACTATATATATTATATATGTGTATATAGATATTATAATATATATAGATTGTATATATAATATATATATATATGTTTCTTAGTATATATGTATATTATGTGTATATTATTGGATATTATGCAATGATATATATGTATTATTAACACATGTATAATAACACCACAGTCAAAGTTTAGAACACCCCATTTTTCAGTTTTACTAAATTTAAGCAGTTCAAGTCCAGTGAATAACCTGAAATGGATAACAAAGCTTAAGCAGGTAAACTCCAGAGGTTAAAAAAAAAGCTTGGTTACCAAAAAACTGAATATATATATTATTAAAAAGCCTTTCAGGATGTGGTGTTTTTTTTCTTGTGTGTGGTTGTGTGTGGGCCGGGGAACAAAGTAATGGTTAGCATATGCAGCTGTTCGCAGCAATGGAAGTTAAGTTATATGCCTTGAAAGTTGATGCAACAATTCTACATGGCCAACTTTTGTGATAGTACAAATCCTCTGTTGCATATTAGAAGCGAGTTTGCTAACAGACTGTTTTGCACTACCCTCGAATAGCATTATCTTGGATCAAATAGACTGCAGAAGTTAGTAGATTGCTATCATAATTGGCGAGATAAAAGACATTAAATAAGGAAGATGACAGACCATAACCTTAATAAGTGTAGTCTTCCTTTGAAATATTGCAAGCAAGCCAAGTGTAGTAGTAGCAGTTTCCTACACCATCAAAAAGGCACTTGGAAACTTGAGAAGCTCTGAAGGAAGAGGTTGCAGATGTAATGTCCAAACAAATAAGACAAGTTTCTGAGAATAAACAGCTGCATGATTAGGCGGCTCACAGGTTGACAGCAGCTTCAAGCACAGCTTAACATCTGGAACGTAAGTAGGAATCTCAGTTTCAACTGTGAAAATAAAAAAATAACGAAGATTCGAGTGCAGTACAGGTCAATGTCAGTACGAAAGCCATGCGAGATGGCAATTATAGAAAAGAGGCTTGGCTGGTCATAAGCACCACCAGTGAATACTGAAAACTGGATTTGAAAGACATCGGTCTTATGGACCGATGAATCAAATTGAAATCTTCGTTCATCACGCGGTTTTTGTATGCCGTCGAGTAGGCGAAAGGATGTCCTTCGGTGTGACACCAGTGTCAACATGAGGAAGCAGCGGTGATCTGGGGCTCTTTGCTGGTCCAGTTCAGCGACTTGCACAGAGTGATTGGCACCTAACCAAAGGCTACCGCAGCCATTTTGCAGCGCCAGGCAATACCCTCTGGTTATGCCTTGGTTGTCAGGGGTTATCCTACAGCAAATAATGATCAACATACATCCAGCTATTCAGAACACTTAGAGAAAAGAACAAGACAGAAGCTTCAAATCATGAAAATGGCCAGCACAGTCTCAATGATTTGCTGGTTGGATTGAACGACGGAAGGTGAAAGCAAGCAACAAGAAAGTGCAACACATTGGTGGAACTTCTGCACATGTTGGGAAGAACTTCCGAAACAATATTTGATTTCCATGCAGAAAGAATGCCCAGTATGTTCGCTGTTATATCTGCAAATGGACTACTTGTGAGTCCAAATTAGATTAAATTTTTGTTCAACAAACTGTTCCATGATTTCTTTTTATCTGCAATGTTATTTCGTTCTATGCTTAATTTCAGGTACATTGAAACATTAACTGCTTAAATTTCAGTAAAACTGGAAGGATGGGTTCTCAAACTTTTGACCGTCATATATATATATATATTTATATATTAATATATATATATATATATATTTTAATATATATATTATAATTATACATATGAATATTATATATATGTGGGAGATGTATATCAAATGTATTATATCTGTAGTATATTTCTTGTATATATATATATATATAATATATATTATATATATTAGTTATATAATATACACTCCATATATATGTACATATGTACTATATACTGTATATATTTCCTATTTCCCGACGATGAAGTCAACGCAGGAGGCCCATAGGCCGGTCAAAGCCTGTGCTATTTTGCGCAAACTTCTGTTGTCAGTTCTCTGTCCTTCATGCTGAGTGTTAACAAGGAGCAGCACTTCCATTAAAGTCTTTGGTAATGCTGGCTGGGGTTCGAATCACTGACCACCCAGACTCAATTGGACCACTAACTTCGCGGGGGCTTATTATTCACGAGCCGAATGAGTTACCTAGGTGTGTCTCCGACCTGAGAGTCATAAAGAAGCTAATAGTGGATTCGTTTATGATTTGTGGATATCTTAGCATTGATGGAGCTTTTGGAGAGGGGATGTTTACGACGGATGGAGAGCTTATTGATAGCTGGATAGGTTATGGGATAGATGCATGTTAATGGGATGAGGATGGTTTATGGTAAGTGCGATACTTTATAAAGTAGTGGTTGTTTATCAATGAGTGAATAGTTTTGATAATGTCGATTGTGATGGGTGAGTAAAAACGATGCAGGGGTAAAAGTGCCTGCATGTGCAGAATCTAGATACTGAAAACGTGCACACGCGCATTGCGCAAACGCCTCGTTAGCATTCATACGTCATTTTTGAAAAGTCCGTATTGCCCCTTTACTTGTTCCTTCCCTAAAGTGTTTTTGTTCATACATACAACACATTTTCTTCAAGAGTTTTACACCACAGTATAAGCGGATTCCATGATGTTCAGCAAGTTTACGAGAAAGCAAACTTCCTCATCTTTGCCTGGAACTCTGTGTTACTCTTAATCAGGTCCTTAGCAGTCGTCGCGGTCACTCTCATTCCATTTCAAGTTATCGCTCTGTCGAGTGCACAAATTGAAATAATAAGTACAATGGTAAGTCGAGCAAAAACGGGCCCTGCGCGCACAGGCAAACATTTTGCCGCACATCTCCATCAGGATCTCCTCCCTGAGGCCTGCTTATGAGCAAAAAATGTCACATCTGCGTCTTTCTTCATAACCTCCTCAGAAACAACCACAATTATGTGTAATATAATGTATAAAAATGCAGTATATAACATGGCAATTATTCATTGGTCCAGTAGGTCGCCTGAACTGAGAGACTATCTAGAATGGTCTCTCAAAGCAGAGAGCATCGTTGTGAGGTATAAACACAGATGCCTCTTGCCCAACTGCATACACCAAATCAACACTCTAGCTGTAAGCCTTACCTCGTCGAGCCATTGAGTTATGTGAGCATCCGTCGACTTGAGGATCGTTGTTCTCCCATTAATATCTGTATCTCTCTTCTTTAGCCTCGTGAGGTACGCGATCTTTCTATAATCCATCCCCACATGCCTCAACCAAAGTCCTGGGTCTAAGCTTTATCGATTGTCGCATTTAATCGCAAGTCCCTTGCAGGAATTAAACAAATACTTATACTACTCTTCTCGTGGTTTGAAATTTGTAATTGGTGATGATGTAAACAAGAAGAGATAATGAAGTTCGTCATGATATAAACAATAATCTCACGAATTCCACAAACAATGTCTTCCGTAACATTGACGTACCTTTCCAAGGGAGTGAGGTTTTTCATTTTTCTCTTTGTGGCTGCTGCCAGCCTTACCACTAAACCAAAGATATGTCATCATATCATTCCTCATCGACATCTGACCGTGAATGCATTCGTGCTTAATTGATCACAGATATTATTATTGAAGGCAGCTGTTTCTTTTTAACCTTTATGCTTTTCTTTACCAAGGGCGTGGGGGAAAATTAGGGAAAATACGGGCGACCATACGCATAGGATCAGGAATGATGTGCAGATCAGCCAAAATGGAAAGACAAACATCATCAATTCAGTTACATAGTTGAAGACTGGCAGCTGATGTTGCAACATAAAGTGCACAGGTATTCTGTTTTATCCTGCAGATGACTGTAATATGTAAAGTCACTTCCCAGATAAATGTTTGCCAGTTTCATTCCATGGGAAATTTCGATATGGTTTATTAATTAGATCACTTGTTATGATATCTGGGAGGAATGAGGTTTCTCTAGTGGCTGGACACGTGCCGCTGTCGTTATCGTTAAATTGTCATCTCATGAGGTGTAGAACATAATTTTTTTTTCTCTCCTTTCCTCCTTTTGAATTATAATGGTTGGAATGAACTCCTTTTCTCTCTTATGTCGAGTTGATCTCAATAATACTGGAATTATACCAAGGTTGAAGGTAAGCTTTTACGGAGAAAATTATAGCTCAGAAGAGCGAAATGGTTTGATGATAGGGAGTATTAACTTACTGACAGCGAGGTGGTAGGAAAACCGACAGAAAATATCATGTATGGATAAAGGAGCAGAGATGGATTTTGCAGGTTGTGTGTGTGTGTGTGGTGGTGTGTGTTGTGTGTAGTGTGGTTGTGTTGGTGTGCTGTGTCCTGCAGTTAAGAGGGTGAATCTCGTGTGGTTAAAAAGCCTTAGTAGAAGGATTGCATGTAAGTTCAAGGTTGGGTTAAGCGTAATTTAAGGATTATGTGAAAACCTATCAAACTATCTCTGCACCAAATTATGATGTGTTAAAACATTGAATTTCCTTCCGGTTCTTTGTAGTTAATTAGCCTAATAATTCAGGAATCATTACGATCATTTGGGTGTGTCACACTCCACATCGAAAAGCTCCAGGGAGAACTCCACAAAAAAAATGACACAAACACACACACCACACTCAATTAACTGGAACCCTAACCCTGAACTTTGCATTAATCCTTTGTACTCAATTAACGGACCATGATTCACCCCTCTTGACTATAATGGCATGAGTGTGTGTCGTTGCAGTTGCTTTTCTCCATTTGTGAGTTTGAGGAGATGTAACAAGTTTCTCCTAGGATCAAAGTATCCACCTTCACCTCAGTAGATTCACAGTCCATGACAGTTGTTCAACTTTGTGCTTTCAGAGTTTTTTCTGAGGCTCTTTTCAGGATAGTCCCCGAACCCTGAACTGCCTCCATTTGTCGTTATTTTTAGGTAAATATTCCTGGGATGGTTTTTAATATCTCAGTGAGGTTTTTTCTATTATTCCTGTCTCCAATTATCACTGTGTGCAATTTTGATGACTCTCATCTTCAAATATCCTCGATCTCATTTTGAGTCCTTTATTTGGATCATTCTTGATTTCTGTATTATTTAAGCCAAAAATTGCTCGGTACTGATATCTCATCAGCCAATGCTGTCTTCCTTTGTTCCTGAGAACAATGCTGAAGCCGCAAGTTTTGTTTTCTATTTCATGTCGGATGATCATCAGTCTACGTGAGCATGATATGCCTTATTTCGAGTGATTTCCCTTTGGTTCGTGTTTCAGAGTTTCTGGAATGGAGTTGAATTTTTTACAAGAATTCTTAATGAATCACTTGCACACTTTTTTGTGCCGTTGTGTGTGTAACGTTGTTCTAAATAGTAATTTGTATCCGAAAGACAGGTGACTAGTACTTTTTGTTTCTGTCTTGCAAACCTACACTTGTTTCCGTCTGGTCAGTTTCCGCCATTGCTTAAATCCATTGGATTGCCGTGTCCTGATCTTGGGCATTTTTTATTTTCTTATTCGTCTCCATCCAAGTGACTGACCTCTTTTAGCCATTCCAACGAGCCTTCTTTGTCGATCCAACTCGTCCCAATTTTCTGTTGTATTTTCCTGCTCTTTTATCGTTCTCCCAGTTGTTGTTATTATTGTTGAATATTTCTTTTTATATGTTATTTTGCTTTTTTGCATTGTTGGAGCTGTATTTTGTTTGCGTTTATTCCTGATGTGGTATTTATTCAGTACAGGTTTTGTAAAATCCTTGCAAGGGTGAGTGGGATATCTTTTTCAGTTTGTTGTGTTCATGTTGTGACAAATTGAATCTGATAGTCTGTTGAAGATTCACACGACTCAGCAGTTCAACACTCTCGCTCTGTGGACCCGCACTGGTTTGAGTATCCATCAGGCCGCTCCCTCCCACTCTCATGACAGTATATTCTCAGATGCACTTGGTTTTTGTAGACATTTTGTGGATGAGGATTCTTCTTTGTAATGTGTAAGTTATTTATTCTGATTGGCCAGTTTATTATTCCAAGCTGTATTGGACTCTGGTACTAGAGTTGTTTAT
Organism: Eptatretus atami; assembly: GCA_035128595.1. Lineage (NCBI taxonomy): Eukaryota > Metazoa > Chordata > Myxini > Myxiniformes > Myxinidae > Eptatretus > Eptatretus atami. The sequence goes on along the minus strand of CM068964.1, from coordinate 17,104,283 downwards.
GGCTTTGATTTATTCTGTTTCTTGTGAGAGGGTACGTTTTCAGGATCGCTCTTCGTACATCGGTATTCTTGGTGATTGTTTTGCACATTTGTTTGAACATATTTTGTGGCCCCTTTACTCTGAATATTTGTATGATGCTTACTTTCTAAACTCTGAAATTGTGTTACGTCTGTGTGTGGTTGTGGCGGGGGGGGGGGGGTCGTTCACTGCTGAGCCTTAATCGTTGTAAAAAAATCCTGATAATTCTCACACTCTCATCTCTCCAAAGTGTTGTCTGGGCAAACCTTCCATCTACTTCTTAAAAATCAGCTGAGAATTCAGTCACTAACCTTGGTCTCCACTATCAACCATGATCTTCTTTGGCAAACACATTCAAAGTTGGCCTCCAAGCCAGCCACGATTGGCATACTCGTCATGCAGTCTTTCCTGGCACACCGCTTGGACTGCTGTCCATATATAAGATCTTATCTGTGCTTGGATCTAAGCACTGCTCTCCCATCTGAGTTGCCATACTGCCTCTCACCTGCTAGCTTTACAGCCATGGAACCAAGCCTTCAAATCCTTTAATTCCCACATTAAGCTGAATCTCTGGGCCTGTCACTTATGCCATCGCAACAGTCAGTCGTGGTCTCTGTCTTCTAACCACAAACTTATCTGTCTTGACCCTCTGCTATTTTCCATGCTACTGTCCCCCAGTCTGCATGGTGCTTGCATTCCACCATCAACCACATTTATGGTGAAACTTCCAAATCCATAATCACTGCTCACCCCTACGCATGTCCTGCTTTCCCTTGTGGATCCAACTTCCAAATTCGCTTCAATCTCATTCTTTCCTCCAAATCTTCAAGACAGCATGTTTCAGCACCATCTCGGTACCATCCCCATCAATACCATGATCTTCTACCCCTTAATTCTCCCAAGCCCACTGATTTCCACTTTCAGTCTTTTCCTTCCAGAGATTTGTTTCTGCATCAATGCTTCTGATAATCAATCTTGGAGAAAACCTTCATTCTCTCTACTCTCATTCAATTCTATTTGTCCTTCAACCCTCTTTTGTATCCACCTCTCTTTCTGCTGTTCTTTTTTCTGCTGTCGTTCCTGATCTATTTCTTTCTAGCTTTTCAATCAGCCTTAAATATGTATGTTTATACCATTTTTTTTTATGTTTGAGGATATTATAGGCAAGTGCAGTGGCAATATATTTCCATCAAAGCAAGGATAAAAGAAGCCCCCTGAATAAGCCAAAGAGATCGATATGACTCCAGAGTTACAACTAGAAAACATCTTAATGGATTTACGGTGTGTAAAATTACTTGGAGAGTGTTTTTACCATGCTTTGCATCCTCTAAGCCTAATATTGAGTTTGATGACACAGGGCCAAAACTCTGTTTGGGCTGCAGGATCCCTTTGGGATTGACTCTTTGGTGCAACCTGACAAGTACCCCCAAGGATTTCCCCAGCCTACAAATGCCCCATAATGGTTGATTAATTTGTGACCCAGTTACAAGTGAATTTCCTTCTTACTACACAGGTACACTTTAAAAGGTATGAATGGTTGTATCCTCTAATTTTGATATAGATGATTCTTGTTTATAATTATTGTCATTTGTGTTTTCTTTATACTCCTCCTGTGTTAAACTTCAGTTCTAATCTTCTTTCTACACTTGCTTGCTGTTCACATTTGCAAATAGAGAACAATTACTTACTGTTTTGTTCTTTTGTTTCCACCCAAAGGAAACTTGCTTATCATATCAGCCTAATGAGAACAATGGATGCATCACAGAACGTTTGATCGAGTATCTCACCTCTGTGGGAAGCCGAAAGAAGCTGAATGTTCGATTGTTAACCCATTTGTCGTTCATACCAAAGAGAAGAGGGATATGGCGAAGGGTGATGGAGGGGAATGATTGAAGGTGTGCATATCAAAGCGACTGGTTAATAACTATGATGTCCTCAGTAGAATCGCATACCTCCGCCAGAGCGACAGTTTACTTTTTATTCCAAATGATAGCAGATGCGGATCTGATCCAGACAGGAATCAATATCTAATCAGCTGGTCTGTTACAGTACCCAACTCAATCCACAATATTTGTCAAATCATTCTAACTTTTGATTATTGTGCTGGTGTTATCGATTTTCTCTATCTCTCAATGGTGAAGAATCACTTAAAAATATCGTAATCGATTGGATTCAGATATTTATGCAAAATTCACATCAATTCGTCTCTGTCACACCTCGTCCAGCAAGTTTCGTCTGATCCGCCATTACTCTTTGATATAATCCTGTCATAGACAAACAAACTAGACAGCAGACGTTGGTGAAACATAACCTCCTTCTCAACTTGAGTGGCAAGGTAATAAATACCAATAAAAAAAATAATAGTTCAATAATTTTATGTTCTCTATTTAATAAGTTACCACTTTTTAAAGTTACTTTAGTTATTTATTCGACTCCTCTGTTGCGTTCTGTTTTTACTTCCAGTCCCTGTCCCCTTGACTTCTAAAACCACTGAACTCTGACGGTCCCCATAAAAATCAGTCATTTTCATCTGACTGCTCATGTCCTGACCCACCTTGACTCACTCACAACTACAGTATTCCACCACATCTACATTGCCCAACATATTGAGTAAAAAGAGTCCTCGTTACTTAGTTACCCCACACACGTAAGCGAAAAAGTGGGTGAAGCAATTGTCTCTTTGGCTGTCTCATCAGTCATTTCTATGATTGAGAACTACTTAATTTCAATTGAATTTCATATTTGAACATGTAGACATAAACCCGGACCACGAACATGCGTTTAGCGTACTTGGCTCTGATGTGGCAAAATGTTGGATCTTTTCTGCAATTGCGATGCCACATAGAGGAGATAAATTGTGTCTGTCTGTCCTGTCTGGAAATAAGACAAAATTGAAAAATCATTCCAAACCAGGAAACTTATGTTTTTGGGGACGTCATAAAGGACACAAACAGCAGACAAATAACGAATTGAATGTGTTCAGATATGGTGGTGTAAACGTGCATCTCAACGGGGACAGTCAATCTATAAAAAAAGTGTTGTTTTTTTTCTACTATCCTTTGAAACCTCCTTTTATTTCAAATTTAGTATTACTTGACACTGGAGGAACACAAATCGCTTTGTGCCACTTTCAAAATTCCAGCCTTAGACGTACTTGGACAAAATATTACGCCATGTTTATTGCATCTCAACCAATGCAAATGTTCCACTCGCACCTCCTCAGCGTTGGGTCTGGAGAAATCGAGATTCAACAAAGGGCCCTTTTAGTTCGGAAATATTAGATCGTGTTCACAAACACAAAGCAAGAGGTTTAAAAGACCATTCCCAAGTGCCTTTTCCCAAGATTGCATGGGATAAGTGTTCCTCGGAACTCTTAGGCTGGACCCGTGGGCCTACTTGCACCCCCCCCCCCCCGCGACAATTTTTCACAGATACCACAGTGTTCCATATATATCCCATATCAGAAAAAGAGGTTCCCAGAAAAATAACTCATTATGCCACTATGCTTTATTAAGCGTTTCCCAGGCAACCAACAAATAAGTAGACGAATCTCACAAAGATCGCAAATGCCAAATCTCCTGTCAAAATATAAAAAAAAATCACCAAAATTGGTTTTCGAATTAAACTTATTACATTTACGCTATTTAAATATTGTTTTGTTTATCTAATGTAGCTCATTTTCATATTATTAAATTTGACTTAAAGACAATAATTCCCAGCAAAATGCCTAAGAATTTCAGTATTTCTTCTCTTGTATATATACCACACATGTCAGTTTTTTGTCAAAAAAAACATTACTTAATGTTGCCAGATGACAAGCCCAGCGTTGGCAAAAACTATATTAAAATTTTTGAAATTGTTTAAAAGTAGGCTAATTAGCATAAAATACAAAGCACAGTGATCGTTGAAATCAGGTGCGAAAATCAGATTAATCGAATAGAATATTAATTACCTGGGGCTGACCTGATATATACATAAGACTGTGTGACTTATGATGTCTGTTGGTTGTTTAAGATGGAACATAACTATATCTGTGCAGTAAAAGTGTGGAAATTAATTTATGCGATTTGATATGCTATTAGATCCCCATTATGGAAATTCTCATTTTCGAATTCTCAATTCTGGTACAGAAATTGTAACATGAGGATCTACACATATTTGGAGGGTCATATGTATAGAAGGTGACATATTTTCCTTGTTGTCAGAAGATGATAGAATAGATTTGGGATAGCTATATTAATATGCAAAAATGAAACACTTCATAAAGGCATAGTGCAAATATTTATTTTTCTCGGAAACCATCTTTTTTGATCACTTGGGCAGATTATATGAAACACTGTAGTATCAGATGAAATTGTTTGCGGCAGGGCAGGGAGGGGGGGGATGCAGGTAGCTCCCACTGGCCCGACCAGCCATACTCTAGTGCATGTTGTAGCTAGTCTGTAGGACAAGAGGAAGTGATTATGTCATTGTGGTCATTTCATTAACTATAGAGTTTGACTTACATTAAGTACTGGGAATAATAACAGTCTCCAGTACTGTCTATGATTTCTAACGAGAAGAAAGAATAATTTGTTTAGGTGCACAGTGGTTGTGACCTTAGACAAAGGATCCAATGGTGCTGCACATATTCATCAACCAGCCTTGTTAGGGAGACATATAGTGATTTCTCAATTCATGATTCACATGATTCCGAGCGACATCGTGCTTCTGCAAAGAATCTGATGAGGCTACATTGGACCTTGACTCGATATCGCATAATTCACAATCCCAGCAGGGAAACTAACAGGCATAAATCTGTAATCTTAGAAGCGAGGCCTCCCAAAGTAACTTTCCAATTTTCAACACACTTAGACGAACCTACTTGCACAAGGAGATATGTAAAATTTTGTGACGCCTCTCTTACAACAAAGAATATTTTACACAACCGGCTTATCATTTGAGTTCATAATTTGGGCCTCAGAGAATTCCCACAGGGTTGCAATGTCGAGTAATTACCTGCGCTTTTCTTCTTAACTGAAAGTCCCTAAAGCCCTCAAGTACTTAGTCTCAGTGAAAATCCAGAGACGCGTTGTCGCCGTATTACTGCATTTGCAGACCAAAACTATGCTTGATTTGAAGTCGTCCTTACTGGGTATGTCGCGTTTTATATATACTGTAGGATCTATGTTATCGATCTTCTTTCTCAAAAGAGATCTCATCTGAGCATTGCTGTGTGGTCCTTTGCATGTACAGACGAGTGTGCTGAAAAACATGTCATTTTCATGAAGCAATATCCAATCCGAAGTGACAAATCAATATGCTTTGAAATCATGCTGCGTCCAGAGTAGACATTTAAGCTTGAGATTCTTGTAGGGAAAAAAATGATCGCTAATAAATTCGATAGATCACATTTTTGATACAATTCCAGAGTTCAGCCATTCTGTACATTTCTGTGAATCATCTTACTGTCAGGAGAACTCTCTTGCCTGCTAGCCAATGTAATTTTCCTCCATCATTCATCAGTCTTGTTCGATTCCCATCGAGCTACGTGGATGCATCGTTTTCAGCCAGGTCTCCTTAAACGCCTAGATTCCTACAACAGCACTTAATGAGAAACCCAGGCTAATTCCATGTGACAGCTTGTTAGTTGAAAATAATTACTAAAACAAACAAGCATATCCCACAGGGACAAACCTTCATAAAAAAACATGCAATAAGGAAGTCGATGATCAAATTGTAGTCGAGGATAATCGTCCATGATTTATCATATCAGTATTTTATATCACAAGAGTTGTATTAAAACATTTAAGTGCAAATAAACACTCGACTGCGAAGTTGGAGATTTAACAACATTTGGATATCCAGGACTGCGTCAATAAACAGGACGGTTTCATTTTGGTCGTAAAGGTGTCTCAAGTGGAATTGGAGATGCAGTGTGAAAACTTCGAGCCATCTTCAGGATCATGTTCAACGCAGTCTACGCAACACCGTCAAAATACTCCAAAATCTTCAGAACTATTAACTACAGATAAGTGAGCATTATCTTAAGCACTGGTGAAGTATGGCTCAAAGTGAGTCCTATGCACTAAACACAAGAAGAGAAAATCATATCTTTAAGGTGATCTACAACATAATACTCACCCAGATCTGAGGTACAGAATACTATCTGGATGTTATCACATATGCTTTTTTACAAATACATATCTGGATGTTTATATCATACACTGTTTTTTAAAAATCTGGGGAATATTGTATCGGTCCGTCTGTCTGTCTTTCGCGTTGTTACGCTATTCCTCTAACGTTGGGTCAGAAATTCACCAAACTGCGTGTTATGTCAACCGAAATAAGGTGCAAGAGCAGTTCATTTTAGCTGCCCCCGTAGGCGAATGTCAAAAGGTCAAATGACCAAAACAAAAAAAAGAATGCATGAAGGCACATTTTATAACTTTTTTAATGAAACTTTTGCATATGATTACATTGGAGATGCATGAAATAGCTGCAACAAATTTTTTGGAATAATGCCCCTGGTTCATGCCTCAAGGGGGTGGGGGGGACCTTGGGTTACAAGGTTTAAAACAGGGAAAAATTTTAACGCAAATTGACATCGGGGCATTCTTGTGGAACTTTATGCCATCTTTCAACTGTTGCCTTCGGGTAAGCGATGGGGATTGTGATGGCGCACCATCCGATACACTCTAGTTAACATGAACCACAGCGTGAAAGCTTGACAATGAGTGAGTTATCAGAAAATTGGACAACTAATGCACTCCATGAATTCTGAGTGGTCTGCATATGTTGTAATGTGACTTGCACTTCTATAGTGTCCAGAGATAATTGCATCTTCATGGTACAGAAAGAAATTCTTGCAGGTACAGGAGGGTAGCAGAAAATCAGAATCTTGTACGCGTAAATGACAAAGGTTCTGATTTTTCTGGAACTCCCAACCCCCATGGTAGTGTGGGCAATTAATAATTTTTGACGAAAACCCAAATCTCTCTTGGGGGGACGACAGACAGCCGCAAGCCCTCGTGTCGAATGTTGATGCTGTGGGTGGTTATATATATCGTGGATCATTTCGTTTTAAGGAATCAGCGTCTTCGATATGGAGGCCCTATTAAGCAGGTTACCTGATTGGTTGTAAGTTAGGTATAAATGT
>CM068964.1:17060114-17094831 GCA_035128595.1 Eptatretus atami | reverse complement strand
ATCAGAAGACAAGTTTCTGAGAATAAACAGCTTGCATGATAGGCGGCTCACAGTGACAGCAGCTTCAAGCACAGCTTAACACTGAACGAAGTAAGGAAGTCTCAGTTTCAACTGTGAAAAGAAGACTTCGAGCTGCAGGTTTGACAGGTCAAGTGGCAGTAAGAAAGTCATTGCTAAGATGGCAAAATAATAAAAAGAGGCTGCTGGGCCATAAAGCACCACCAGTGGACTACTAAAACTGGATGAAAAACATCGGTCTTATGGACCGATGAATCAAAATTTGAATCTTTCGGTTCATCACGCAGGGTTTTTGTATGCCGTCGAGTAGGCGAAAGGATGGTTCCTTCGTGTGTGACACCAGCTGTCAAACATGGAGGAGGAAGCGTGATGATCTGGGGCTCTTTTGCTGGATCCAGAGTCAGCGACTTGCACAGTGATTGGCACCCTCCAAAAGGGCTACCGCCAGCATTTTGCAGCGCCATGCATACCCTCTGGTCTATGCCTGGTTGGTCAGGGGTTCATCCTACAGCAAAGATAATGACTCAAAACATACCTCCAGGCTATGTCAGAACTACCTTAGAAGAAAAGAACAAGACGGAAGCTTCAAATCATGAAATGGGCCAGCACAGTCTCCATGATTTGAGCTGGTTTGGGATGAACTGGACGGAAGGGTGAAAGCAAAGCAACCAAAAGTGCAACACATTGGTGGGAACTTCTGCAACAGTGTTGGGAAGAACTTTCCGAACAATATTTGATTCCATTGCAGAAGAATGCCACGAGTATGTTCGGCTGTTATATCTGCAAAAGGGGCTACTTTGATGATCCAAAATTTAGATTAAATTTTTGTTCAACAAAACTGTTCCATGATTTCTTTTTTATCTGCAATTGTATTTGTTCTATGTTTAATTTCAGAGTACATTGAAACATTAAACTGCTTAAATTTCAGTAAAAACTGGAAATATGGGGTGTTCTCAAACTTTTGACCGGTCATATATATATATAATATATATATATATATATATATATAATATATATATATATATATATATATATAATATACATATGAATATATATATATATATATATATGTTAGAGATGTATATAAATGTATGTAATATATGTATATATTTCTGTATATATATATCACTCCATATATTATGTACATATATACTGTATATATTTCCTATTTCCCGACATGAAGTCAACGCAGGAGGCCATTAGGCCTGTCAAAGCCTGTGCTATTATTGCCAACTTCTTGTTTGTCAGTTCTCTGTCCTTCATGCTGAGTGTTAAGCAAGGAAGCAGCACTTTCCATTTTTAAAGTCTTTGGTAATGCTTGGCTGGGGTTCGAATCACTGACCACCCAGACTCAGATTGGACACACTAACCTTCTCGGGGGCTTATTATTCACGAGGCCGAATGAGGTAACCTAGGTGTTTCTCGACCTGGAAGAGTCATAATGAGCTAATAGGTGGATAGTTTATGTATTTGTGGATATCTTTAGCATTGATGGAAGGCTTTTGGAAGAGGGGATGGTTTACGGACGGATGGAGAGCTTATTGATAGCTGGATAGGTTATGGATAGATGCATGGTTAATGGATGAGGGGATGGTTTATGGTTAAGTGGATACTTTATGAAGTAGGTGGTTGTTTATCAATGAGTGAATAGTTTATGGATATGTCGATTGTGATGGGTGAGTCGATGGCAGGGTAAAAGTGCCTGCATGTGCAGAATCTAGATACTGAAAACGTGCACACAGCGCATGCGCAAACGCCTCGTTAGCATTCATACGTCATTTTGAAAGTCCGGTATTGCCCCTTTTCTTTCCTTCCCATAAAGTGTAGTTTTGTCATACATACAACACATTTTCTTCAAGAGTTTACACCACAGTATAAAGCGATTCCATGACTGTTCAGCAAGTTTACGAGAAAGCAAACTTTCCTCATCCTTTGCCTGGAAACTCTGTGTGTACTTCTTAATCAGTGTCCTTAGGCAGTCGTCGCCTGTCACCTCTCATTCCATTTCAAGGTTATCGCTCTGTCGAGCTGCACAAATTGAAATAAATAAGTACAATTGGTAAGTCGAGCAAAAACAGGGCCCTGCGCCGTCACAGGCAAACAATGTTGCCGCACATCTCCATCAGTCTCCTCCCTGAGGCCTGCTTTATGAGCAAAAAAATGTGCACATCTGCTGTCTTTGTCTTCATGAACCTCCTCAGAAACAACCAGCAATTAATGTTTATATAATGTATAAAAATGCAGTATATAACATGGCAATTATTCATTGGTCCAGGTAGTCGGCCTGAACTGAGAGACACAGAGGCTTCAAAGCAAAGAGATACGTTGGGGAAAACAAAGTGGGAGTGCAATACAAAAATGGTCGGGAAGCATACTTCTTGAGTGATGGTAGAGTGGGCAAGGGACGTGTTTAAATTAATTTGCCCATCGAGGACATTTAACGCCATCCCCACATGCCTCAACAAAGTAATGGTCTAGTTTATCGTCTGTCTTTCGCAGTCCCTTGCAGGAATAAAACAATACTGATACTACTTTCTCGTGGTTTGAAAGATTTTGTAACTTGATGATGATGATGGTAAACAAGATAGAGATAATGAAAGTTTCTCATGATATAAACAAATAATTCTCCACGAATTCCACAAAACGAATGTCTTCCGTAACATGACTTACCTTTCCAAAGAGGGTGAGGTTTTTCATTTTCTCTTTGTGGCTGCTGCCAGCCTACCACTAAACCAAAGGATATCTCATCTATCATCCTCATCGACATCTGACCGTGAGATGCATTCGTGCTTAAATTGGATCACAAGGTATATTATTATCTGAAGGCAGCTGTTTCTTTTTAACCTTTTGCTTTTCTTTTACCAGCGTGGAATAGGAAAATACGGGCGACCATGACGATAGGATCAGGATGATGTGCAGATCAGCCAAAATGGAAAGACAAACATCATCACAATTCCAGTGTACATAGTGTGAAGACTGACAGCTTGTATGTTTGCACACATAAAGTGCACAGGTATTCCTGTTTTTATCCTGCAGATGACTGTAATATGTAAAGTCACTTCCCAGATAAATGTTTGCCAATTTCATTCCAATGGGAAATTGTCGATATGGTTTATTATTAGATCATGTGATGATATCTGGGAGGAATGGAGGTTTCCTAGTGGCTGACACGTGCCCGTTGTGGTTTAGTGGTAAAATTGTCATCTCATTGAGGGTTGTAGAAACATAATTTTTTTTTCTCTCCTTTCCTCTTTTGGAATTATAATGGTTGGAATGACTCCTTTTCCTCCTCTATGTCCGAGTTGATCTCAATAATACTGGAATTATACCAAGGTTGAAGGTAAGCGTTTTTTAACGGAGAAAATATAGGCTCAGGGAAGAGCGAAATGGTTGATGATAGGGGAGTAATTAACTTACTGACAGGAGGGTGGTAGGGGAACAACCGGCCAGAAATATCAGGTGGATGGGTAAATGAGCAGAGATGGATTTGCAGCTGTTGTATGTGTGTGTGTGTGTGTGTGTGTGTGTGTGTGTGTGTGTGTGTGTGTGTGTGTGTGTGTGTCCCCTGCAGTTAAGAGGGTGAATCTGTGGTGGGTTAAAAGACTTAGTAGGAAGGATTGCATGTAAGTTCAAGGTTGTGGTTAAGCTGTAATTTAAGGATTATGGTTGAAAGAACCTATCAAACTACTCTCTGCACCTAAATATGGCATGTGTTAAAAACATTGGAATTCTTCCGGGTTCTTTGTAGTTAATTAGCCTAATTAATTCAGGAGATCATGACGATCATTTGGGTGTGTCACACTCCACATCGGAAAGCTCCAGGAGAACTCCACAAAAAAATGACACAAACACACACACACACGACTCATTAACTGGAACCCTAACCCTGAACTTGCATGTAATCCTTTGTACTCAATTAACCGACCATGATTCACCCCTCTTGACTATAAATGGATGAGGTGTGTGTCGTTGGTTGTTTTCTCCATTTGTGAGTTTGAGGAGATGTAACAAAGTTCTCCTAGGATTCAAAGTATCCACCTTCACCTCAGTAAGGAATCACAGTCCATGGACCAAGTTGTTCAACTTTGTTGCTTTCAGAGTTTTGTTCTGAGGGCTCTTTTCAGGATAGTCCCCGAACCCTGAACTGCCTCCATTTGTCGTTATTTTGTGGTAATATTCCTGGGGATGGTTTTTAATATCTCAGTGAGGTTTTTCTATATTATTCCTGTTTCTCCAATTATCACTGGTGGTGCAATTTTGATGCTCTTCATCTTCAAATATCTCTCGATCTCATTTTTGAGGTCCTGTTATTTGGTCATTTTCTTGATTTCTGTATTATTTAAGCCAAAATTGCTCGGTACTGATATCTCAATCAGCAATGCTGTCTTTTCCTTGTTGTTCCTGAGAACAATGTGAAGCCGCAAGGTTTTGTTTTCTATGTTCATGTTCGATGGGATCATCAGGTCGTATGTGAGCATGATGTCCTTATTTTCAGTGATTTCCCTTGGTTCGTGTTTCCATGAGTTTTCTGGAACTGGGATGTTGAATTTTTTTACAGATATGCTAATGAATCACTTTGCACACTTTGTTGTGCCGTTGTGTGTAAAGTTGTTCTGATAATAGTAATTTGTATCCCGAAAGCAGGTGACTAGTACTTTTTGTTTCTGTCTTGCAGAACCTACACTTGTCCGTCTGGCTCAGTTCCGCCATCTGTTTAAATCCATTGGTGCCGTGTCCTTGATCTTGGGCATTTTTTATTATTCTTATTCGTTCTCCATCCCAGTTGACCTGACCTCTTCTTAGCCATTCCAACGAGCCTTCTTTGTCGATCCCAACTCGGTCCAATTCTTTGTTGTATTTTCCTGCTCTTTTGTCGTTCTCCCAGTTGTTGGTATGTATTTGTTGATATTTCTTTTTATATGTTTATTTTGTCTTTTTTGCAATTGTTGGAGCTGTATTTGTTGCTGTTTTATTTTCCTGTGTGGTATCTTCTATTCGTACATGTTTTTGTAAATTCCTTGCAAGGTGAGTTGGGGATACTTTTCAGGTTTGTTGTGTTCATGTTTGTTGACAAATTGAATCTGATAGTCTGTTGAGCATTTCACACACTCAGCTAGTCCAACACTCGTCGCTCTGTGGACCTGGTTGAGTTCCATCAGGCCGCTCCCTCCCACTCGTCATGACAGGTATATTCTCAGGATGCACTGGTTTTTGTAGAACATTTTGTGGATGGAAAGGAGTTTTCTTCTTTTTAATGTGTAAGTTATTGATTTCTGATTGGGGCCAGTTTATTATTCCACAGCTGTATTGGAACTCTGGTACTGAGAGTTGTTTTATGGCTTTGATTTTGTTTCTTGAGGAGAGGTACGTTTTCAGGATCAGCTTCGTTCTACATCGGTATTCTTTGGTGATTGTTTTGCACATTTGTTGCAAACATATTTGGTGGCCCTCTTTTACTCTGAGTATTTGTATGATGCTTACTTTTCTAACTGTGAATTGTTGTTTAAGTTGTCTGTGTGTGTGTGTGTTGGGCGGGGGGGGGGGGGGGGGGTTCTTCACTCTGAGCCTTAGATCGTGTTAAAAAAATCCTGATAATTCTCACACTCTCACTCTCTCCAAAAGTGTGTCTGGCAAACCCTCCCATCTACTTTCTTAAAAATCAGCTTGAAGAAATTCAGTCACTAAAACTCTTGGGTCTCACTATCAACCATGATCTTTCTTTGGCAAACCACATTTCAAAGTTGGCCTCCAAAGCCAGCCACCGATTGGGCATACTCTGTCATGCAGTCTTTCCTTGGCACACCTGGACTCCTGTCCATATATAAGATCTTTATCTGTGGCTTGATCTAACACTGCTCTCCCATCTGAGTTGCCATCACTGCCTCTCACCTTGCTTAGCTTTACAGCCATGGAAACCAAGGCCTTCAAGATCATTGTAATCTCCCACAATTAAGCTGAATCTCTGGGCCTGTCACTTTGCCATCGCAAACAGGTCAGTCGGTGGTCTCTGTCTTCTACCACCAACTTTCTGGTCTTGCACCCTCTGCTATTTCCATGCTATGTCCCCCCAGTTTCTGCATGGTGCATGCATTCCACCATCAACCACCTTTATGGTGAAACTTCCAAAATCCATAATCACTGCTCACCCCTACGCATTTGTTCCTTGCTTTTCCCACTTGTGGAATCAACTTCCAAATTCTCTTCAATCTCATTCTTTCCTCCAAATCTTCAAGACAGCTGTTCACCACCATCTCAGACCATCCCCCATCCAATACCATGATCTTTTCTACCCCCGTTAATTCTCCCCAAGCCCACTGATTTCCAACTTTTCAGTTTTTCCTTCCAGAGAGTTTGTTTCTGCATCAATGCTTCTGTATCAATCTTGGAGAAAACCCTTGCATTCTCTCCTACTCCTCATTCAACATCTATTTTGTCCTTCAACCCTGCTGTTTGTATCCCACCCTCTCTTTCTGCTGTTCTTTTTGTTCTGCTGTGTCCTGATCTATTCTGTGTTCTAGCTCTTCAATCAGCCTTAAATATGTATGTATACCATTTTTTTTTATGTTTGAGGATATTATAGGCAGAGTGCAGTGGCAATATATTTCCATCAAAAGCAAGGGATAAAGAAGCCACCATGAATAAGCAAAGAGATCGATATGACTCCAGAGTACAACTAGAAAACATTTACATGAGATTTAGGTGTGGTAAATTACTTGGAGAGTGTTTTACCATGCTTTGCAACTCTAAGCCTAATATTGGGAGTTTGATGCACACCAGAGGCAGAAACTCTGTTTGTGCTGCAGGCATCCCTTGCATTGACTCTTTGGTGCAACCTGACAAGTACCCCCAAGGATTGTCACCAGCCGTACAATGCCCATAATTGGTTGATTAATTTGTGAACCCAGGTTACAAAGTGAATTTCCTTCTTTACTACACAGTTACAGTTTTTAAAAGGTATGAATGGTTGTATCCTCTATTTATGATATAGATGATTCTTGGTTTATAAATTATTGTCATTGTGTTTTCTTTATATTCCTGCTGTGTTAAACTTCAGTTCCTAATCTCTTTCTACACTTTGCTGCTGTTCACATTTGCAAATGAGAACAATACTTTACTGCTTTTGATTCTTTTGTTTCCCACCCAAAGAAACTTGCTTATCAGATCAGCTTAATGGTAGAACAATGGATGCAATCAACAGAACGTTGTGATCGATGTATACTCACCTCTGTGGGAAGCACGAAGAGAAGCTGAGGTTTCGATTGTTAACCCTTTGTCGTCATACCAAAAGAGGAAGAGGGGATATGGGCGAGGGTTGATGGAGGGTGGAAGTGAGTTGAAGGTGTGCATATCAAAGCGAGGTAATAACTAGAATGGCACTCAGTAGATCGCATACCTCCGCCAGACTGAACAGTTTACGTTTTGTATTCCAAATGATAGGCCGGATCTGCATCCAGACAGGAATCAATATCTAATCAGCTTGGTCTTGTTACCTACCCAACTCATCCACCAATATTTGTCATAACTCATTCATAACTTTTTGATATATTGTGCTGTGTATCGTTTTTGCCTCTATCTCTCAATGGTGAAGAATCACTTAAAAAAATTATCGTATCGGATTTGGATTCAGATATTTATCAAAATCAAATCAATTCGGTCTTGTCACACCTGTCCAGCAAGTTTCGTCTGAATCCGCCATTAACTTTTTGAGATATCCTGCTCATAGACAAACAAATAGACAGGCAGACAGTTGGTGAAAACATAACCTCCTTCCAACTTTGGTGGCAGAGGTAATAATACCAATAATAAAAAAAATAATAGTCAATAATTTTTGTTTTATTATTTATAAATTTACCACTTTTTAAAGTTACTTTAGTTTATTTATTCGACATCCTCTGTTGGTTCTGGTTTTACTTCCAGTCCCTGTCCCCTTGACTTCTAACCACTGAACTCTGACTGTCCCCATAAAAATCAGTCATTTTCATCCTGACATGCTCATTGGTCCCTGACCCCACCTTTGACTCACTCACAACCTACAGTATATCCACCACATCTAACATTCCCAACATATTGAGTAAAAGTGTCCTCGTGTACTTATTACCCCACACACGTGAAGCGAAAAGTGGGGTGAAGCAATTGGTTCTCTCTGTCTGTCTATCAGTCTATTTCTATTGATTGAGGAACTACTTAATTTCAATTGAATTTCATATTTTGAACACTGTAGAACATAAACCGGAACACGAACATGCAGTTTAGCAGTACTTTGGCTCTGAATGTGGCAAAATGTATGGAGTCTTGTTCTGATTGTGCATGCGCACATAGGAGTGAGATAATATTTTTAGTCTGTCTGCCTGTCTGGAAATAAGACAAAATTGAAAATCATTCCAAACAGGAAACTTACTGTTTTTGGGGACGTCATAAAGGACACAAACAGCAGACACAAATAACGAATTGAATGTGTCAAATATGGTGGTGTAAAAACGGTGCATCAACGGCAGTAATCTATAAAAAAAGTGTTTGTTTTTTTTCTACATCCTTTGAAACCTCCTTTTATTTCAATTTAGTTATATACTTGAACACTGGAGAACACAAATCGCTTTGTTGCCACTTTCAAAAATCTCCAGCTTAGACGTACTTGGACAAAATATTACGCCATGTTATGCCATCTCAACCAATCAAATGTTCCACTCGCACTCTCAGCGTTGGGGTCTGGAGAATATCGAGATTCAGACAAAGGCCGCTTTTAGTTGGAAATATAGATCGTGTTCACAAACACAAAGCAAGAGTTTAAAAGACCATTCCCAAGTCCTTTTTCCCAAGACTGCATGGGATAAGGTGTTCTCTGAACTCTTAGCCGGGAGCCAGTGGGGCCTACCTTGCACCCCCCACCCCCCCCCCCCCCGGACAATTTTTCACTGATACCCAGTGTTCATATATATCCCAAGTATCAGAAAAAAGATGTTCCCAGAAAAATAACTCATTTGCACTAATGCTTTATAAGCTGTTTCCATGGCAACCAAACAAAAATAGACGAATCTCACAAAGATCGGCAAAATGCCAATATCTCTGTCAAATATAAACATAAAATCACAAAATTGGTTCAATTAAAGCTTATACATTTACGTATTAAATATGTTTTGTTTATGCTAATTAGCTCATTTTTCATGTTAATTAAATTTGACTTAAAGACAATAATTCCCACAAAAATGCAAGAATTTCTATTTTCTTTCCTTGTAATTACCACACATGTCAGTTTTTTGTCAAAAAAACATTACTTAAGTGTTGCCAGATACGAGTCAGGTTGGCAAAAAATATATTTAAAATTTTTTTAAAAGTAGCTAATTAGCATAAAATACAAAGCACAATGAATCGTTTAAAATCATGCGAAATCTGATAATCAATAGAATTAATTACCTGGGCCTGATATAATACATAACTGCACTTATGATGTCTGTTGGTGTTTAAGGGAAACATAACTTTCTCTGTTTGAATAAAAGTAGTGGAAATAATTTTAAATTTATTGATATGCTAATTAGGATCCGCCATTATGGAAATTCTCATTTTCGTAAATATCTCAACTTCTGGTGCATGGAAATTTGTAAATGAGGAATCTACACATATGTTTGGAGGGTCAAGGAAAGGTGAACATATTTCCTTTGTTGTCAGAGATGTAAATAATGTTTGGATAGCTTAATTACATGCAAAAATGGAAACAGCTTTATAAAGCATTGTGCAAATGAGTTATTTTCTGGGAACATCTTTTTTCTGATACTTGGGATATATATGAACACTGTGGTATCAGTGAAAAATTGTGCGGGGGGGGGGGGGGTGCAAGGTAGTCCCACTGGCCCCGCCTATCTCTAGTTGATGTTGTAGCTAAGTTCTGCAGAAAAGGGAAGTGATTTGTGCCAATTGTGGTAATTTCACTTAACTATAGGGAGTTTTACTTAATTACAGGGACTGCTGAATAATAATACAGTGCAGTACTGTCTTTATGATTTCTTAAGAGAAGAAAGAATTAATTTGTTTGAGGTGCACAGTTGGTTGTGACCTGAGACAATGGATCAATGGTGCTGACATTTCATCAACCAGGCCTTGTTAGGGAGACATCATAGTGATTTCTCAATTCATGATTCACATTGATTCCCGAGCGACATCGGTGCTTTCTGCAATAGAAATCTGATTGAGGCTACATTGGGACCTTTGGACTCATATCGGCATAATCTCACAATCCCAGCAGGGAAAACTAACGAGGCATAAATCGTAAATTCTTATGAAGGAGGCCTCCCAAATAATTCTCCAATTCAACACACTTAGACGACACCTCTTGCACAAAGGAGATATTAAAATTTTGTGACGCCTCTTTATACAAAATTATTTTACACAACCGGCTTATCATTTGAGTTCACTATTTGGGGCCTCAGATGAATTCCCACAGGGTTGCAATGGTCGAGTAAAATTACCTGCACTTTTCTTTTAAACGTGAAATCCCTAAAGCCCTCAAAGTCTCAGTGAAAATCCAGAAGAGCGTTCGCCGTATTACCTGCATTTGCAGGACAAAATATGCTTTGATTTGAACGTGGTATGTCGGGTTTTATCATTAATGTAGGATGTATGTATGATCCCTCTTTTCAAAAGATCTCATCTGAAGCTTTGCTGTGTGGTTTCTTTGTTGTACAGAAGTTGTGCTGTAAAAAACATGCATTTCATGAAATGCAATTTCAATCCGAAGTGACAAATCAATATGCTTGAAGACTCATGTGCTGTCCAAGTGACATTTATAAGCCTTGAGAGTAGGGGGAAAAAATGAGCTAATAAATGATAGATCACATTTTTGATAACTTCCCAGAGTTCACCATTCTGTACATTTCTGTAATCTCTATGCAGAGAGAAACTCTCTTGCTGTAGGCCAATGTAATTTTCCCTCCATCATTTCATCAGTCTTTGTTCCCATCGAGCTACGTGGAATGCAGTTGGTTCAGCCAGGGTCTCCTTAACCGCCTAGATCTCCCTACAACAGGCACTTAAATGAGAAACCCAGGCAATTCCATGTGACAGCTTGTTAGTTTGAAAATAATTTACTACAAACAAACAAGCACTATCCACAGGGACAAACCTCATAAAAAAAACATGCATGAAGGAAGGTCGACTGATCAAATTGTAGCTCGAGGATAATCGTCATGATTTTATCATATCAGTATTTTATTACAGATTTGTATTAAACATTTAAGTTGCGAAATAAAACACTCGACTCGAAGTTGAGATTTAACAACATTTGGATATCCAGACTGGTCAATAAAACAGGAGGTTTGTCATTTGGCTAAAGGTGTCTCAGTGGAATTGGAGATGCAGTGTGAAACTTCGAGCCATCTCAGGATATGCAACTGCAGTTACAAAGTCAAAATACCAAATCTCAGAACTATTAACTACAAGATAGAGGTGAGCATTTGATTTAAGCACTGTGTGAAGTTGGCTCAAAAGTGAGTCCTATGCACTAAACACAAGAAGAGAAAATCATATCTTTAAAGGTGATCTACAAACATAATACTCAACCCAGAATCTGGAGGTTTACACATACATATCGTGGATGTTTATCCATATGCTGTTTTTTACAAATACATATCCTGGATGTTTATCCATACACTGTTTTTAAAAATCTGGGGAATATTGTAATCGGCTCCGTCTGTCTGTCTTTCCGTCTGTTACGCTATCTCCTCCTAAACGGTTGGGCAGAAATTCACCAAACTTGGTAGTTATGATCAACACATGGAAATAAGGTGCAAGAGCAGTATCATTTTTAGCCCTCGCCCCTTAGGCGAGGTCAAAAGGTCAAATACCAAAAAAAAAAAAAAATGCAATGAAGGCACATTTTATAACTTTTTTTAATGAAACTTTGCATATGAAATTAACATTGGAGATGCATGAAATATGCAACAATTTTTTATGGATATGACCCCTGGTTCATGCCTCAGGGGTGGGGGGGGGACCTTGGGTTACAAGGGTTAAAACAGGGAAAAAATTTTAACGCAAATTTGACATCGGGGCATTCCTTGTGGAACTTTATGCCATCTTTCAACTTTGCCTTCGGTGGGAAGCGTGGGGATTTGTGATGGCGCACCATCGACTACACTCTAGTTAACATTGAACCACAGGTGAAAGCCTTTGACAATGTAGCTGAGCTTATCAGAAATGGACAACTAATGCACTCCATGAATTCTGAGTGGTCTGCATATGTTGTAATGTGACTTGCACTTCATTATGTGTCCAGAGATAATTTTGCATCTTCATGGTACAGAAAGAAATTTTGCAGGTACAGGAGGATAGCCAGAAAATTTCAGAATCCTTGTACGTAAATGACAAGTTCTATTTTGTGGAACCTCCAAACCCCCATTTATGTGGAGCAATTAAAAGTTTCTTGGAACGAAATACCCAAATTAGTACAAGAGATGCTCAAAACAAGCATTAGAACAAGGCATTTATATATTTTATCACTATATATACTGTTGCGGCCCGGTGTCGCGGAGGAACCACAAGGGAGTGGCTCTCTCGGGTTCCTCTCTGGACTCACCGGAATCGCAGGCCGTCACACATGAATAACTTTGTGTTGCAGCTGGTCGCTAATCGACCACGAATGACAATAACTTGACCACGTGACTTAAGGTCTCTGTCTCACAACCGTTTACCTGACACGTGACCTCCTTATCGGGGAACACGCTCTCGGTATGTACTTACGTTAATCAGATTACCTACTGGATCCGGTGCAGCCGAGCAGAACTGCCAAGTATGTACTGGCTACAAAACAGATTCTTGGGGAATAACGTCCTGGCTAAGCTAGGGTGCGGGCCATGCTACACCAATGAAGGAAAAGACCAAAACGAGCTGGGAACATTTCTCAACAGCACATTTATTTAAACCAGAATGCGAGGAAAGTTATGTAGCACAGTAAATTGATTTATTGTAATGTACAGCAGGGAAAGCAAGGAATGTGTGGGGTGCGGCAAAAGGCAAACAATTCTACAAAAGAAGACATGGTACAGAGTTATCCCGTAGTTTCTTACACAGTCTTAACTTACGCTACAACAGGTGCCATCATACATACACACACACACACACACACACACACACACACACACACGGAAAATTAGAGATAGCCCAGAGAGAAAGAAACAGATGAGGAATAAAGACCTCCAAATACCTGGTGCGGCTGGCAGACCAGCGCAGTCCAGAAACGCTGAGAAAAAGGGAGGTGGGAGGAATACTGGGGATGTCTCGGGTGTGGGAGTGTGAGGTGCGAGTGTAATGCAACATGGGGGGTGCAGCGTCGTGCAAGAGGAAAAATGTGAGGTGCAAGTCAGTTCAGTTTGCTCTTTCAGTTCCTGCCCTAAAAAGAACAGTTGGGGTTTGCTCGCGTTGATTGCTCTTGTGTGCATCCACAGTAGATGAGAGAGAGATGGTAGAAGAAAGATGTGTGAGAAGAAAGACCTGATCCTGTTCATGTAAGAATCTGTATGTGTAGGTGTCAATATAATATAAAGAGCGTCAATTGGAATGGAGCAGCCCCGGCTCGTAGCAGCAACGCGTGACCCCACGCTTGGTCACGTGGACTCGCGGCGCCCCTCACTCTGTGCTGCCTGTCTCCCCGGCGAGATCCGATGTCGAGCGCATGCTGTTCCAGATCATCCTCTCCCTGTCCCCTATGATCTGCCAACGACGAACTGCCCTCCAACCACACATCGATCTGCTCCGCTCTGCGCTCTCTGATCTGCCGGCCCCAACAATGAACCCCAAACTGCTCCAAACTGCTCTTTTTATGAGTCCCAGATGAGGGGAGGAGCCAAAAATCTAATCAAACATGGCTGTTGGTGAAATCACTCTTCCCCATTGGACTGTAGTGGTCGTAGCCACACCCCACCAGGCCCCGAATGCGAAAAATGGCTCAGTTGCTCGCTGACCCTGCCATGCGTTGGAGCTCTGAGTTTTACATGGGGACATGGTCTTTTGACATGCTCTCCGGCCCCGAATGTGCACTGGTCTCCATTCAAATGTGGGATTGTAGGGAAATCCTTGCACCACCCTTAGGTCCCTAAACAAGCTCCAGCGCATGTTCACACTTCAAGATATGCCCCAAAATAACCCGATACACGTCTCATTCATTTCCTTCCAGGCTATGGTGAGAATTCGATGACCATGTGGCAGTTACAGCGGTTGTAGAGTCATGCGAACATGTTGTGGAGTTTGTAGTGAGAGAGGATTGCCTTGTGGCATTGTGGGGACGAGGTTGAAGTTCCTTGTAATAAAATGATGAACAAAGGTCACATCTGCAAGAGTGAGTTGTTACGGAGATTTTTATTAGTCCTTTGAAGTGGTTGTGGTGAACGTGGTATAGTTTGGTGAGTGGAATGAAGGTCTGAGGCAAAATGGTGGTTGAGAATTAGCATGCAGATTTGAATGGAAAATTGCCATGCAAGTGCCCAGGACACGCGGCACTCGTAGCGCTTCTGCTTAGTTTCTATTGATTGGCGTGCATGCTTGCTTGCATGTTTTATGTGAGAGAAAGAGGTGTAGCAGAGAGTGAAAGAAAAAGAATGGAAGAACTGTGAGGTTTACAGGTTACAAGAGATCTAACTGAAAGAGCCCCACACAACGCATCTTTCCCCTTTCCCCACTATACATATGGAAGGGACTAACTAATACACATACTATTGAAATAACTACCTTAGGATCACTGAATGTTGTGTGCCATTGCCTTGGAGGCATGTGGTTTTATAGAACTGCAACAATATTGTTGTGGGAGTGTCTTCTATGGGTTAAAGATGCTTAGTAGAGTGCAGTTATTTCCTTAATGAGTGCTTTAGCCAAAGCATAAAGTAATTAAATGTGATATTAGATATGCGTCACTATTATGTCTTGACAGGTGATGTCCACCTCCCCGATTACTTGTGTCTAAAAACCACCATCCCTTCTGATATTTTATTTCGTGTGTAAACCTTTGTTATCTGTTATTTATGTCTCTTTTTTGCGGTTCGCTAAGTCTTGAGGCATTATCCCAGGCGGGAAAGAAAAGGCTCAAGACAGCACAAGACCTGAGTGGGACACTCTTCCCCCTCTTCACAAGGCAGCACAAGACACTCTTCCCCCTCATGCCAGATCTTGTCTGCAACAGAACTGTTTCTTGCCTGCCTGTGGAATCCCTTGTGATTTGCTGCATCCTGTCGGATGCAGCATGTCTTGTCAATCTTGTCAACCTCTATTGTCTATCTCCTCTGGCATTCTGATGGACCCTAAGGCATAAATAATTAGGGATCTGCTGTTCATTCGTGGGTGCGTATGATGGTAGAGGGTAAGGGGTTTATTTCATACATACTGGTTATTGTGATTGCTTCTTTTGACTCCTTTCCTAATGTCATAATTTATTGTTTAATACACCTGATTTGGTCTTGGGTGAATTCTGTCTGTGGTGGCTGCTTCATTTGGTGGTTTATAAAGACCTGTTAAGGGGACCATTGGTCGCGGTCTCTACACCACTGATAAAATCGTGCCACATGATTTAGGTTGCTCAGCCTTTCTCTCTCTCTCTCTCTATCGAGTGCAGCCTGTGGCTGCTGGTTGCATCATTGGTTGGGACGCAGCTATGCCGCTGATGCAGTGTCCCCCTTACCAGTACACTGGTACTCATTTTTGCCGACCTTGGAAGGATGACAGGCTGAGTCACCCTCCTGGTGTATTAATTCATCGGCCAACGGGGCTTGAACTCAGGACCCTAGGATCCCAAGCCGCCACCCTAACCACTAAGCCAACACCAGGCTGTTGCTCAGCCTAATATGACATCACTCACCTGACACCTATCAGCGCAGCACTGGGCCACTTTAAGATTTCCAACCTGCATGGTAACACCATCATCAGAGGCATATCTGGCAAGGAGGGCTTGAAGAGGTCAATGGTTGCGGTCACTTTGACACGTTTGAACTGGGCAACCGGAATGACCAGCAGTCGTTACAATATATACAGTTCTGTGTTACAATATATTCTGCAAAATCTAATGAGTTCGTCCTTGTCACACACCCAACCTCTCCACAAAATTTCATCCGGATCTGTCCACAACTTTTTGAGATATCCTGTACACAGACAGACAGACAGAAAGGGATGAAAACATAACCTCCTTCACCTTTGGTGGTGGAGGTAATAGTAATCATAATAATGATTAAATGAACTTTGCAAATTGCAAGTTTACTACGTTTCCAGGAACATAATCCAGTGCTCTAATGTAATTGCACTGAACTAAAGTTGAAAATTAGCAATAATATGGAAGGTGATGAAGGCTGGTCACTATGTCTATGACATCACTATGTCTATGACATCACTGTGTCTATGATCTATGATGCCACCGACAGTATATGAAGAGCTCACTGCTCATCCTTCTTCATGTAATTGATTTATTTATCTGCTTTCAGAATGCAAGCAAAATTCAATCAATCAAATCATGAAGCATGCTCTCTAGTCGATACAGAGCATCAGTGCTGCCGAAGCAGTTTCTATGGCAAGGGTTACCATCCTGTCTGTATGGGTCGCTACCCTAACACAAGAAATCAGTGCAGGAATTTGGAATTTGTTCAGGGTGATAGCTCTCCTACTGTTCACAAAGGACACCGTGGGATCTTTAACGTCCATCAACTAATGCTGGCAGATGGGATGCCCAGTTTAGCGTCCATCCGATGTGATGGCACACACATCACCCTGCTTGTGAAACACCAGGATCTACTATAAATGGATGTGTGGTGTTGTGTGTGTGTTGTGTGGTGTGTGTGTGTGTGTGCGTGCGTGCGTGCGTGCGTGCGTGCGTGCGTGCGTGCACGTGCAACATGGCATGTTTTTGTGTCTATTAATTACATACCATTTGAATGTACCTTTTGACCCTTTAGATTGTGAGTCCCCTTCGATGTTCGAAGACCCTTTAAGACCACCAAGGCCCGGAAGACCTCCTATTAATATTATTATTATTATTATTATTATTATTACTATTGTTCCAAGGCTTCCATGCTGGGAAACCTATTGTTTTTGTTAAGACTAGCAAACATGCCCAAGGCCATGAAGGCCAATGAAAATTTGGTCCAATGGACCAACGGCCCCCGGAGTGACAGTAAATGGCTGGGACCAGATTAAAACCCTGGCTAGACAGCTTGGAAGCAGTGTGCATATGTCTCGATCATCCTTCTAACCCTAAGATATATATATATATGAATATATATATATTATATATATATATACGTATATATATACATATTATAATATATATATATATATATATACGTATTATATATATATAAATATATATATATATATTATATATATATTATATATATATATGCGAGGATATATATATAATATATAATGAAATATAATATAATATATATATATATATATATATAATATATATATATATATATATAATGAAAAACAAAGACCCATCCACATCTCATACATGTAAATGGAGGGAATAACCAATCAGCTCTCACCTAATCAATTAAACCCAAGTGGCTTGGATTATATAAATAAATTGACTCCTCCCATGCTCTTCTCACTGAAGAAGCTGCATAAAGCAACCAAGAAAGGTTAGCAAGGTAAGCTTTAAAAATCAGCTGAAATGCGATAAGCTTATAATCTCTTAACTTGAGCCAAATTTCAAAATTTAAACTGCAGAATTGAACTTCGCAGTAGTTCTGACTGCTAAAAAAAAGTGTTAATTTGTCCAATTCGCGCATTGTTTGACATTCCCGGAGTCTCCATGCAGTGTTTAATATGACTACGCTGGCTTGGCAAGCAATTAGTGATAGATTGTAACAAACACGACTCAGAGATGCCCGGAAGGGCACGGATGGCTTTCTGGATAGCAGGGCATTCCCCGCGGATAGAGGAATGTGGTGGAATGGTAAGCACACACTTGCGCCTTGGTGTAAAGGCTCCACTTGTGGTGGTTCCCTGGCTTGGGTAAGAGCGTGAAACAAAGGTGTCCGGGGACAAGGAGAGATGATGGTCCCGAGGTATGGGAAGGCGGTTGCTAGTGGTGAGATGTATGATATTGGCGTCGTGGAGGCGAAGTGTCGTTGTTGGGTATTAGCAATGTGGACGATGGAAGGAGACTGGATCGGCAATCTTTAATGGTGGTGTCGAATGGAAATAAAGTCCAGCGTGTATCTGAAGTAGGTAGGGCAGTTATCGCCGGTGAAGCATGTGGTAGAATTGTGGTGAAGAAGGCTATTGTGGTGGGAATGGCGATTTGGTTGTGGCCCGCAGATTCAAACAGGGTTTTGGCACGCATATGCAAATTAGGCTGTGATTAGCGTGTGCTCGGTCGTGCTGGGAGATCGTGCCCAGAGAAGGAAATGGGTAAGAATGGGGGGAAAAAACCTAACTAATACCTCACAATGCAATTCCCTTTGTTACTCATTAGACACAAGGGAAGGACCCTATCTGGAACAAGTATTAATGAAATAACTGACTCGGGAATTGCAATATGTTGTTTGCCATTGCCCTGGGGGTCTCGCTTCGCAGAACCATCACAATATATTTATATATAATATATACATATATATATATATATATATATATATATATATATATATATATATATATATATATGTACATACCGCTTTTTTTGTGCTTCAGTGAAACATGGTTGAAATAAAAAAAATTCCCAAGTGTCATGATTTACATTGATGACTTTCATCTTATTCGTCATGATCTCTCAGTGAATGAAACTGGCATCCAACGTGGAGGTGGCGTGTGCATATACATCACCACACTGTGGTGTAACAATTTTCAAGTGATAGCTACCATCTCGAATCCCAATGTCGAACTCTTGTGCCTGCCTTTCAGACTGTATTATCTGCCAAGAGAGTATTCGTGTACACGTCATCCTGGTGGATAATACTCCGGGTTCGAATGCGGATGAGGCTGCTCGTTCAGTTTATGATGCAATTCAATCAATCGAGACTATCTCCAGACCCACCCAAAATAATTATCGGAGATTTCAATCACTGTAGATTGAAGATGTTCTGCCCAATTACTCATAGTGTATTGATAGTGCCACCAGGGAAAGGAACATTTTGGAGCGCTGCTGTTGCTCTGTGAAAAATGCTTACAAAGCACTCATTGTTCCAGGCATCGGTCATAATGTGGTATCCCTGATGCCTAAGTATCATCAAAAATTGAAGATGGAGAAACCCAGCAGGAAATGTGTGAAAATTTGGAGCAGCAAAGTCATTGACAAATTGTAAACATGCTTTGACGCAACAGATCAGAATGCATTATGAGCCTCTGCTGATAATATTGATGAAGCCACAGACATTGTCAAGAGCGATATACTAATTTGTGAGGAGGATCCATGCACCCACAAAACTGTGAAAGTTTACGCAAATAACAAACCCTGGTTAACAAAATCACTAAAATAATTATTATTTGGCCAGAAATGACAGGCATTCAGGATAGGAGACCGTATTAAATTAAATGAATTGAAATCTGAACTCTCATCGGTGATCAAGAACTGATCTGTTTCCGTTCCAATAATTCAAGAGATGCCTTGGCACGCTGTATTAAAAATATTACAAGCTTTTTTTTATAAATAAATAAAAAAGGCTGAATCATTTTCTGGCTCAAACAATTAAAGAATTGCTGATGAACTGAACGAGTTTTTCTGCTGCTTTGATATTAGTGACCAAAGAGATGAAATCAACGAACGACTATCTGTTCTGTTTGATACACAAGAGCAGCCTATCAGCATCAACAAGAGGGAACGTCTGAATCCATCCACACAAGGCAACGCACGTTCAGACAGCATCTGTGGCAAGGTGCTGAATGAATGCCCACAACAACTAGCAGTCCCATTTCCAACACTCTTCGAGCAATCTGTAAACATGCACACAATTCCATTCTGCTGGAAGTCAGCCGTTATTATTGCAGTTCTGAAGAAACCTCAACCAAAACAGGTCAATGACTACCGACTTGTTGCACTGACCTCAGTTGTCATGCAATGCTTTGAGAAGAACATTATGAAACATTTGCTCAACCTCGTCTCAAAGTACATTGAGAAATTTCAATTTGTGTATCGACAAAACAAATCTGTTCTGAACGCAGTTTTGACTTTGGTAAATGTTCTTCTGTAACATACGGACAAGATTGGCTGCTACGCACCAGGAACATTCATTGACTTTTCCTCAGCGTTCAATACTATTGAAACACACCGCCTCATCCCGAAGCTGCAGAACCGAGGTGTTGGATTGTCATTGATTCAGTGGATTGGTGACTTTCCACTGGATCAAATTCAACAGGTTCAAGTTAAGAACACTTTTTCAGAACGTTTGATTATTTATTAACATTGGAACACCACAAGGCTGTGTATCATCCCCTTTGCTTTTCATTTTATACTCAAATGATTGGATTTCAAAACTAGATAATGTCAACATAGTGAAATATGCCGATGACGCAGTGATTGTCGGGTATCTTGAGGACGGTGAAACAGACTATAGAGAGAGTATCCAAACTTTTGTTTCATGGTGTAATGACAATTACTTGCAAATAAATGCAAGAAAATCAAGGAACTTGTTTTTTAGAATCAAGAATACCAAGCAACTGGTTATAAAGTGTATAATTGGGATGTGGGGTCAGGCAGTGCTGCTGCTGGCCCGCCCGCAAAAGGTAACCACCATGAGGCCAATAACTCCACAGTCCACACCTTTTCAATATCCAACACGTCCCAAAACAACCACCGGGAAAAGCTCATCGAGCCAGGCAGCGCCGGATAGCCCCTGCTCGTATATATGTGTGTGTATATACACGACTATATATATATGTATATATATATATATATATATATATATATATATATATATATATATATATATATATATATATATATATATTCAACAAAAGAAGCACGCTGACACAACAGATCACCTCCAAACTAGGAGGCATCAGTATGGTCTCAAGCCTTTGCAGACTGAGACTAAAGCCGATGGTCACAAATATATGAAAGCAAAGATGTCAATCCAGATTTTGCCCTTGCTTATGAGCTCATCGGGACAACATCCTGCTAGTCGTTTATTTGTGACCGCATTAGGCTCATTAATACAACTGAATCGAACCCCCAAACTTGATGAGGCATCCTTATGGTCTGTATGGACTACATTAAGAAAACTCCGTGTGGTGTGCATCTTATTGTGACCATAGGCTTTAATCTCAGTCTGCAAAGGCTTGAAGACCATATAGATGCCTCCGAGTTTGGAGGTGATGTGTTGGTGCAATTTATGCACATGACATCATTTGAATTTAATGTTCCTGGCTGCAAACCTCTCGACTGGTGATCAGCAGGGCAGAGACAATGTGCTCGTGTGGCAGCCGACACTTGCTGACAGGTCATGCAGCAATTGCTGTAATGGGACTCGATCTGTGCCCTGCTGCCTCATCAATTTCGGAGGTTCGATTCAGATATATATACATATATACCAATTATTATATATATATATATATATATATATATATAATTCCAGCAATGTCTGTGTCTGTGTCTGTGTCTGTGTGTGTGTGTCTGTGACCACTGTTTCTCGACAACCACTGGTCTTATTGAATTGAAACTTGCCAGGTATATTGCTGGACCTGAGTATGTGCCTTTTCAAGGTTTGATATTAATCGGACAAGTGCTTCCCAAGTTATTGCCATTTATTTACCAACCAATGACAAGACACGGTGCTGCGGCCATTTATTTACCAACCAATGACAAGACACGTTGCTGCGTAGGCGTGGCCGATGGGGAAGAGAACCTCAGCCACGTTCCCCATTGCAGGCTACACCTACGGACTTCCGGATAGTGATGACTTCGTGTATTCTAATAATTTCTCAATTTCTTATGCGCATTTATAGATAAACACAATGCCCCAATCCAGTCGTCGTTTACGAGAGCGAAGGAACGGCCTGTGTGGTTGTTTCTGGCTCGCGGTTTTAAAGTTTTTTTTTATTTTTTTTTTGGTTTGCACGGATGGCCACGCACGTATGGCCACGCACGTACGTCGCGAGAGCGAAGGAACGGCCTGTGTGGTTGTTGTTTCTGGCTCGCAGTTTGAAAGGTTTTTTTTTTTCTGCACGTACGGCCACGCACGTACGGGCACGTACTAGTCTATCTATAATTCCAGCAATGTGTGTGTGTGTGTGTGTGTGTGTGTGTGTGTGTGTGTGTGTGTGTCTGTGACCGCTGTTTCTTGACAACCACTGGTCTGATCTAATTGAAACTTGCCAGGTATATTGCTGGGGGACCTGAGTATGTGGCTTTTCAAGGTTTGATATTAATCGGACAAGTGCTTCCCAAGTTATGGCCATTTATTTACCAACCATTTATTTGGTTCCGGTTCTGGGTTTGGAGTGTCGACACGTCTCCTTGGGGGCTCCCTGCTGACGATCTCAAAGTTAAGTTTCGCGTCGTTATCTGTCCCGTTTTAACTGTTTATTTTCTCACCTACATGTTACTGTGTGTTCCTAGTTCGGTTTTGTTTAAAAAATCGTCTCTTTGTGAGATTTCGTCGAACTTGTCTTACTGGGTGCTTGAGGCCTACCCTTTGTTCCCCTCGGTGTACGATCGTGCTTATTGTTTTTTCTCCCCATTATCTTCAATTTCTATCTTTCCCACTTTCTTAACGTCCCCCATCCCAACTAATCACTCTATTTCTTATCTTTAAAAAAAAATATAAAAAAACCGCTACCTTTCTCCGATTCTTCTTCTTCTTCTTCATCTACTCTTCTTCTTCCTCCTCTTCTTCTTCCTCGATTTTTCTAGAACACTTCCATGACCTAATCTGTTGAAAACTCTCTCAAACATTAATAATAATAACAAAAACGATCTTATAATGCTTCATCTTCCTTTTCACACGTGTGGTACTCTTTACTGTATCAGAATGCACTACTCTTCTGCTATTTAAACAGACTGCTCTCATTTCGACCTTTTCTTCATACTTTGCCTAAAAAATCCAACTGTTACAGTGTTTCTTCTCTCCATTCTCTGAATTCGCCTTTATTGCGCTCCCTCAAGAAATGTGTTTCATCGCATCTCTGACCTAAAACTTTTAAAAACCCCAGTTTGCTATGAATGTTTTCTTTCCATCAACCATTCTTTTTTTCCAACTTCAGTGCCAACTCACTCCTCTCACCCCTCACTCTCAAAGCAACCATCACACTCTTCTCCCTCCAAGCCTCCCTCTCACATCTCTCAAAAACTCCCCCCTCACCTTTCTCCCACCATTCATCCCCCTCACTCATCCTTTTCCAAAGTTGCCCCCCCTCCCATCCACAAAGCTGCCTCCTTCCACTGCCCTCTCACCTCCATCTCTTCACTCCACCTCCTCAAATCCTCAACTGCCTTCTTCCCCCTCTCTTGTCGCCCTCTCCCCCAGCACCACAGAGGCTTTTCTCCTCCTCATTCCGCCCCCTCCCCTAGCTATTCTGCAATCCCCCACACTCTTTCAACAACACTCCTTACCTGCCCCCCTCTTCCCTTGTCCTATCCTCCCCCTCCCCCCCACCCCCTGCACCCAAAGCTTCCTCCCCTACCTCTTCATTAAAAGTATGGACCTCAAATATCCGGGCTTCGCTCAAACCTTTCAGATCTTTCCATACAGGTTGCCACTGACAAACCAGACATAATCTGCCTAACAGAAACTTTCCTCCCCCAAGACGTGTCTGACTCCCAAGTATCTCTCCCTGGTTACTCCCTCCTCCGGTTTGACACACCTGAGCCTCGCCCTGGTGGAGGAGTTGTCTCTTCATCAAAGACTCTATTCTCACTCTCCATGCACTGCCCTCACTCCCCCACACCCCCAGGAATACCTCTGGCTACGGCTTCCCCTCAACTCCCACCTCATGTTTATATGTGTACTGTACCGTCCACCGAACAGTGATGACTCCATCTACACCTCACTATCTGAAAACATGGACCAACTTCTATCTTCTCATCCAAACTCTCTCTTCCTCATATGTGGCGACTTCAGTTGTCATCATGCCTGTTGGCTAGGTGTGGGTACCTCTCTCACCTGTCATGGCACCTCAGCAAAAGCTTTCTGCAACTCATTGGGACTGACTCAATCGGTCAACTTCCCTACCAGGATCTCAATCAATGGTACTCCATCTCTTCTGGATCTGATTTTGACAAATTTTCCTGACAATATCTGCTGCTCTTCCTCCGCTCCAATCGGTTCTTCTGACCACGTCCTTGTCAAAGTGGACTCTCTCTGGCTATTATCAAAGAACCACCTCACCGCCGTCGAGTCTGGCATTTCACTCAAGCCGACTGGCAGGTCTCCAAGCAGCCCTCAAACTTATAGACTGGTCTCCTATCTCTACTTTCTCCAACATCAACTCATCCTGGGAATTCTTTCAAAGAAACTTGCTCTCCCTCATGCACAGATTTATCCCCTCTCGTCTTCAGTTGTCCAACCCTTCCTCCCGCCCTTGGTTCACTGAAGCTTGTGGCAAGGCAGTTGTCCTGAAACAACTTGCCTTTGCCTCATGGAAAGCAAACCCAACTGAGGGCAATCTCAGTTCCTTCCATTAAGCTCGGAACAAGTGTGTATCTACCCTCAGGAGAGCCAGAAAACAACATCTTCTCATCTCAAGTCTGAACTCTCAAACCTCTCTCCCTCCTCAAAATCCTGGTGGCGTCTAATCAAATCTGTTTCTGGTGTATGTTCCCCCTCCATTCCCTCCCTTACCTCAAATGGCAGCACTGCTGATACCGCATGTGAAAAAGCTGAATGCCTAAACTCGGTGTTTGCAGCTAAATCTTGTGTCCAAAACCCATCACTTTCTCTACCCACCTTACCCAGTCACACCCAACTGTCCCTGGACTCTGTGTCCTTTTCTCCTGACAAGGTGGAGAGCTTGCCGTCAAACCTCGACTCAGATTCTGCAACCGGTCCAGACGGCATCAGCCCACGTGTCCTCAAAGCCTGCTCTTCTGCTCTTGCTCACCCTCTCTCTGTTCTATTCACCCTCTCATTTGCTCAAGGCCATCTGCCATCTGCTTGGAAATCAGCAAACATCACTGCCCTGCACAATGAAGGTGCAAAAACAGATCCCTGCAACTACAGACCAATCAGCCTTCTCCCAATCATCAGCAAGGTTATGGAATCCATCATCGCTTCAGACATCAAATCCTTCCTCTTCTCCAATGGCTTGATTTCTGATCATCAATTTGGTTTCAGACCAGGTCACTCTACCCTGGATATGCTGCTTCTGCTCTCCCAACAATGGATGGAAGCCTTCAATGCCAGACAGGAAATCCGAGCCGTATCCCTGGATATATCACGTGCTTTTGACACAGTCTGGCACCCTGCCCTGCTCACCAAACTCTCTTCCTATGGTATCCAAGGCCATCTCCACTCATGGCTCTCAGACTTCCTCTCCTGTCGCAGTCAACGTGTGGCCCTAAATGGAGTTCTTTCATCCCCTCTTCCTGTCCAGGCTGGAGTTCCTCAAGGTAGCGTTCTGGGCCCTGTTCTTTTTCTGGTTTTCATCAATGATCTCTCCGACTCTCTGGAAAATCCTCTATGTCTCTTTGCTGATGACTCCACCCTCTGCCGTACCATCGGTCATCCCTCAGACCGGCAAGCAGCAGCTTCTTCGCTCACTGCTGATCTGGATAAAATCACAAACTGGTCCAACACGTGGAACATGTCTTTCAATCCGGCCAAATCTCACACTCTCACTATGTCTCTTCGAAAGGACCGTTTAGAAAACCCCCCCATCCACTTTCTCAACAATCCTCTGGAAGAAGTCCTTTCTTTCAAGCTTTGGGTCTCACTATCTGCCATGATCTTTCCTAGGAAAGCCACATTTCAAATCTTGCCTCCAAACCAGTCGCCGACTGGGAATCCTCCGTCATGCAAGGTCCTTTCTCGGCCCACCTGAGCTCCTGACCACTTACAAAGCTTTTGTCCGCAGCCTGATGGAGTACTGCTCTCCCCTATGGGCTGGTGCTCCTGCCTCCCACCTTTCTCGGCTTCACGCTGTAGAAACCAAGGCATTTCGGATCATTGGCATCTCCGCAATGAGGCTGAGGCTTTGGGCCTCTCACTCAATCACTGCAGGTTGGTCGGTGGTCTTTCTGTCTTCCACCGTCTCCTCTCCAGCCTCGCCCCCCCCCCTGCTCTCTCTGCGATTTGTCCCCACCACATTTCCGCAGGGCGCTCAAGGTCCGCCAACAACCCCCTTCTGGTAAAACTACCAAAATCACGAATCACTGCTCACCTTCACTCTTTCATTCCTCTTTTTCCCCGCCTTTGGAATAAACTCCCTCACTCTATCATTCCCATTCTTCCTCCAGGCCTTCAAAACAGCTGTTCACCACCACCTCTTATCATCCCCCATCCAAATCCTCGATCTTTTCTACCCCCGATAATCCACCCAAACCACCTCCTTCAAATTTCCTGCTTTCCTTCCTGAAAGTCCCTGTAATGTCCATCTTCTATTCCCCATGTTCCCCGTCCCATCCCTCTCCCTTCCACAGATCTCCAAATGTCTCTGTTCCCCACTATTTTGTCCTTCCACCCCCCCCCCCCCCTCCTGTCTCATGCTCCCCTTGATGTGCGTTGTGTGTTAGCTCTCATACGAGCCTCGACAAGGTATACAAAAAACAAAAAAACAATGACATGACACTTTGCTGCGGCCGTTTATTTACCAACCAATGACATGACATTTGCTGCGTCGGCGTGGCTGCGTAGCCAGTGCGTCACGGGCCGTGCCGGTTACATGGCAGCGAATGTCATGGCAAGCAAAGACAGGGAGGTAAACTTGATTTTAATTTGGATTTTAATAATTCCAGCAGTGTGTGTGTGTGTGTGTGTGTGTGTGTGTGTGTGTGTGTGTGTGTGTGTGTGTGACCGCTGTTTCTCGACAACCACTGGTCCGATCTAATTGAAACTTGCCAAGTATATTGCTGGGACCTGAGGATGTGCTTTTCAAGGTTTGATATTAATCGGACAAGTGCTTCCCAAGTTATGGCCATTTATTTACCAACCAATGACATGACACGTTCTGCGTAGGCGGTGCTGCTAGGCCGGTGCGCGGCCGGCCGATGATGACGTCACGGGCCGTGCCGTTACATGGCAGCGATGTCATGGCAAGCAAAGACAGGGAGGTAAACTTGATTTTAATTTGGATTTTAATTAACTCTGTGTGTGGAAGTGTGGTTGGCGGGAGAACGCGAGAGCGAAGGAACGGCCTGTGTGGTTGTCGTTTGTGGCTCGTGGTTTGAATTTTTTTTGCACGTATGTCCACGCACGTACGGGCACGTGAGAGCGAAGGAACGGCCTGTGTGGTTGTTGTTTCTGGCACTCGGTTTGAAAGTTTTTTTTGTTTTTTTTTTGTTTGCACGTACGGCCACGCACGTACGAGCGCGCACCTCCGGGCACGCACCTACGGGCATGCACCCGTGTATATAATTGTAATCAGTCGGGATGTTTTTGCTCCATACGCGTAACCCGAGTTATTTTTTGTTGCCGACACAGAGATGTCCATTACCTATACACCGCACAAATAAATCGATGCATCAGAAGAATGTGTTGCATGCAAGGAACAACATCGTCTTTAGGACGGGTACTCTGCTAGTTTACTATAAATCATATTTGGGATGAAGTGGAGGGGGAAGTCGTAAAAAAAAAAATTCAGCAGTATACCGCCATTGAGGAAGCGTCTTTTACACCACATTATTTAACACATTGAATTAGTTATTTGTGTCTGTTGTTTGTGTTCTTCATGACTTCGCTAAAAATGGTAAGTTTCCTGTTTGGAATGATTTTCAATTTTGTTTGAGTGTCAATCAAGGAGACAGATGAATTTTTTTTTTAATCTCACTTCTGTCTGCTCATGCACGATCAGGACAAAATCAGAGCCAAAGTTGTGCTAAACTACAGATTCGTTTTCTGATTCATGTTCCAATTTGTGTTCAAAATCTAACATTCAATCGAAATTTTAGTTGTTCCTCGACCATAAACTTAAGTTTGTAGCCAGACAGACAGACTAGGTGAACCAATTGCTTAACCCCGCTTTTCGCTTCCTTTGCACGGGGAAAGTATACATTTCACACTGGCAACGGCAGGTTAAAAGTGCCTGACGAGCAGAACCAAGTCACTGACAATGTACACACAGTGCATGTGAAAAATGTCTCATTGGCATTCATACGTCGTTTCGAAAGTTCCATATTCCCGCCCATTGGCACATTTATCACAAGGAAACTAGATGCAAGAGGAGGCCATTCAGCCCATCGTGCTTGCACCACATCAACACCAAACCAATCTATATAAAAAGATAATACAATAAAAATATGTTTTTGTAGTTTTATTTGAAGGTTTTTGTTTTGTCGTGTTTTTTTCATTTCCATTTGGGGAGTGGGAGAAGGCGGTTCTTGGGTGAGAAACACACATCAGCCACACAACCTTGCCTTGAAGAAATCAACCTTGACGAGACAACACTCCGCACACATGCACACAATCACCCATCCATGCTCAAGCTAAATAAAAGCCCTGCCAACATCCCTATACCCCTCTAACCCTCCTATACCCCTATATTTAAAATCCGTTACCACATTAAGAAACTATCAGCACTCGGTTGAGCGCATACCTCCACCGGGCTAAACAGTTTACGTTTTGTATCCCACCGATTGGCTGGATCTGGACCCGAACCTGAACCAAAATCGAATTGTTCTTGTCACCTATCCAACCAGTCCACCAAGTTTCGTCTGAATCCATCCACAATGTTATGAGATATCATTCTCGCAAACAGACACAGACAGACAGACAAGCAAACAAACAGGGGTGAAAACATAACCTCCGTCCACCTTCGGTGATGGAGGCAGTCAAAAGAAACAATCAATGTAACTATCATATTACCGATAAGTTGCGATAACAACTCAAAATGCTTGGACATGACCGAAGGATATAATCGATGACTCTCATGAAAAGTAAACACTATTCGATGTAATCCAATGTGCCATCAGATAAATGTAATTTCCGTTAAACATCATCACGTATGTTGGGTATGTGACAGTGGGGGTGGAGGGGGAATGGAAGAGCAGAAGGGAGGGGGGGGAGTGTTTGAATAGGTTTGACCTGATGAACAAAGCGGGTGACCTGTTATATACAATTCCCATTCGATGGCGGAGCACACCCGGTGGGTTTACGCAAGAGTGATCCAAACGTTAACGGCAAATCCACCATCTCCTGCATGATCGATGTGACTATTTCATCCACTTGCCAAGCCTCATAACCCATAAGTCCTCAACATTGTATTATATATCCCATATAATAATACAGTACGCTTATTCTGTTTGCTTGTTTCTCTATCTATCCGACGATTTTCCCTTAAACTACTCGACAAGGGACCATAAAATCCATTTCATTATAAATGTCATTGTCCGAGGAGTTCCAGTTGTATAAGACCTTCGTTGTTTTTTTGATTAGTAGTAAGTGTAACATAAGCAAGACTCCAACTTGTCGGCCATCCGGATCGTGCCGGAAAGATTCGTTTTTATTTTTGTAGTTCCGTTGAGATCACCAACACCAACACCGAAGTTGTTTCTGAATTGCAGGCACTTCAAACAACATTACATCTTCCCCTTCAAGATGGAAAAGAGCAGTGAATAAGTTATTGTTACATGAGCAAATAGTACAGAACTCAAACCAATGCATTAAGAGAAATAGAAGCAGAGATCACAAACAAAATGAAAGCATAAATAAATGGAAGCATTGATCGCTTACAAAGTCCAACTCAGTCCCAAACCAATGATGCAACCAGCAGCACAGGCTGCGAGAGAGAGGAGAGAGAGAGAGAGAGAGAGAGAGAGAGAGAGAGAGAGAGAGAGAGAGAGAGAGAGAGAGAGAGAGAGAGAGAGAGATAGATAGATAGATAGATAGATATAGATTAATCATGGTAGAACTTCTGTTTTGCCTTTTCCAGCTCAAAGTGCCTTTTCACAGCATCACAGTCATAAGCACCAGAAGACCTCGGGCAATGGGAAGGGTATTCCTTGGACATCTCCCCATCAGTACTTGAGCCGGTGATAGATGAATGCCTTCCAGTGGTGTTGTATGATAGTCCAGCAAGGGTGCTTGCCTGTAGATTTTCACCAGGGTCGTTTTACCATGTGTCCAGCCCTCTCTACCTCTCCATTTGAATGTGGATACTTGGGGCTAGACATTCTTAGAATTACTCACAAGTTGTGAGTTGTACATCGTCCCATTATCACTCCTTAGAGTCTCCAGTCGACCATGTAGACTAAACTGTGCTTTTATCCGCTCAAGAGTTGTACTGCAGCATAAATCCTTCACTTCATCCACCTCTAATAGTCAACCATTATAGTATGTCTTAGCTTCAAACTGGAACAGGTCTGTCCCAATTTTACTCCAAGGTAGATTCAGTGTCGGAGTCAGTTTCAGGGCCTCACGGGCAGGCGATTTTGGTAGTCTGCACATTGGGAACAGTTCTGAATAATTTGCTCCATTTCCATATTCATGGAGGGCCAGTATAGAACCTCCCTAGCTCGTTGCTTACCATTGACTATTCTGAGATACGATTCGTGAATCAGGCTCAGAGTCTCAGAGTAAGTTGTATGACGATTCACATGGCTTTGTATATGATGCCATCCTTAACCGAAAGTTCACTGTGGGAATCTCAGTATGGTCGAAGACAGAATGATACATCTCGCCTGGCCTCTGGCCATCCGTCAAGAATCATGGACTGTAATTGACTGCCAACATCCCTATACCCCTCTAACCCTCCTATACCCCTATATTTAAAATCTGTTACCACATTGAGAAACTTCCACTACCACATTAAGAGTTCTGACTGAGTAGCCTTTTGAAGATCCACATACCTTTTGTCAGAGACAGAGAGAAAGTCCAATATTGAAATATGCTCCAAGTTGTCCAGTTCGGAATGAGTATATCTGGCAGGTAGGCTCTAGAAAGAGTGTCTGGGAGCTGCATATCCTCCCCTCTGCTGTACTGAATGTTGAAGTCATACAATTGCAATTGTATTAGCATGCTCTACAGTCTCATCGGAACGGACAGCAATGGCTTCTTGGCGATCATTTCCAGAGGTCATTGTAGACGGTGACTGGTTTCCCAAATATATAACGATGAAACTTCCTGCAGGCATGGACTAAGGATAGCATCTCCTTCTCTATTTGTGCAGACTGTGTCTCCGTCTCTGTAAGGTTCCTGGAACTGTATGTGGCGGGTCCATTGTCCTGTAAGAGAACTGCACCAAGTCCACTTCGGTGATGCACCAAGCATCACTGTGAATCTCGACTGGTTTGTAAACATCGAAGTACACAAGAACAGGTGCAGAACAGCAAAGTTCCTTCAGTCTCTCAAATGCTCTGGCTTGAGCTTGTTGTCATTGATATTCAACGTCTGATTTCAGCGTCTCTCAGAGTGGAGCGAACTCATCACTCAACCGAGGGATGAACTTTGTCAGATACATGATAAATCTAATGAAATGTTTCACCGCTTCCTTATCAGTCAGAATCAGCATACTATGAACTTCCTCAACTTTGACTGGATCAGGAGATAATCCATCAGCAGAGAGTATGTGTCCTACTTGTGACTGGTGGATTTTGCACTTCTGCAGATTCAACTTCAGATTGTAATTTGTCGCTCTCTCAATGACCTTTTTCAGAATTCGATCATGCAACTCCACGTTTGGACCAGCTACAACAATGTCATCCATGATCGCAAATGCTCCATCTATGCCTTCAATCATCTGGTCCATAATCGTCTGAAAATTTTCAGGTGCACATTTTGGTCTAAAAGGAAGCCAAAGGCGCCTATACCTACCAAATGATGTATTGAAACACATCAGATAGGAAGATTCCTCATCCAGTTTGATTTGTTGGAACCCTGACTTCTCGTCAAGCACTGAGAACACCTTGACATCAGGTATACTTGCAACGACCTCCTCAATAGTGCGCATGAGATGGTGCCCCCCACCCCTTGATGACCTTGTTCAGATCAGATGGATCAAGACATTCTCAGTTTGTCATTTCTGAGAGATACCACCATTGAGCTGACCCATTCAGTTGGTCCATTAACTTTGGCAATGTGTTCATCGGATTTCATCTCCCTCAGTCGGATTTTAATACGTGGCAAGAGGGAAGCTGGTTGTCTTTGCGAAGCATGCACTACTCTCTTCACACCAGGTTGCAATTTAATTGTACACATGCCTAGCAGAGTTCTAGTAGTTCACACAAGGTCTGGATATTCCTTAAACTCAGCAAGAATGTCACCGGTGTCCACTTCAGTTCAATAGAATCGAGTCTGATGATCAGACCCAGAACTTCAGCTGTATCTCCGGATATTATGTTTTCCTGAGAGAGAGCGACCACTTCAAAGGTTGTGGTGAATGTCTTGCCACGCTCCTGAAGAGGAAGATCCACGGCTGCTACAGGTTTTATCCTGTGATTCAATTAGGTACATGATACCTTGGCTGATTGACGGAGTTCAGCAGTGTGTATGAGATGCTGATAATTATCAGATAGTGTCATTGTGTTGCAGTGAGCTCCGCTATCGATTCTGAAAGCCACTTGCCTTCCTGATACTAAGAGTGACTGCCTCCATTTATCATCACGTGATGCAGCCATTGTCTGCAGTGCACTGATCCATAGAGTTTGCCCATTGGTTTCATCCATGTACTCGGTTGTATCAGCACAAGCACCGTCCAACTGCATTTCAACCAAATGTATGCTGGCACGTCGATGGCAAGCTGCAAGCTGCAAGCTAATGGTTCGGTTTCTTGCAGTAAGAGCAGGTTGATCCAATTGCTGGGCATTCACCATGATTCCATGCATGGTTAGGATCTTTACCACAGCGGTGGCAGCTGTCCTTACGCTGGGGTCTATTCCGGGTTGATCTCCTGCGTGATGGCAGTTGTGGTGCTGGGTTCAATTGTGGCTTCAGCCTCGATTGTTTGTCATGTACAGCAGCTACACTCGTGTCCTCATCACAGACAGTGCAAATTTGAGTCCTTGAAAGCTCATATTGCTGACCCACTTGAAGAGCTTTGGC
Source organism: Eptatretus atami (assembly GCA_035128595.1). Classification (NCBI taxonomy): domain Eukaryota; kingdom Metazoa; phylum Chordata; class Myxini; order Myxiniformes; family Myxinidae; genus Eptatretus; species Eptatretus atami. Next base: position 17,061,721 of record CM068964.1, on the reverse strand, counting down.
CAGTGTAAGTTCCTCACCTCTGTCGAGCAGGTGCTTCTGGACCTTCTCCTCATACACGACTTGGAAAATCACATCCACGAGCATATCTTCAGATTGCACATACTTGCAGTCCAATAGAATGAGACACAAGTCCTTAACAAAGTTGTCAAACGATTCCTTGGAGCTTTGTTTCCTCTTGAACAGCCGATGCCTCATGGTGTGCTTGTTTGTTCGGGGACCAGTATACAATTCAAATTTATCCAGAACTTTGTCTGAGTCATCCTTCTCATCATCAGTCCATTCAAAAGTCTTGTATATCTCTCGTCCTTGTTCTCCGATCCATGTTCCAAGCCAGCCTGCCTTGCATTTGTCAGGTAGATCAGCCAACTGACCGTCAAAAACAAATCCAACGTGTTTTCGAAATTGAACAAATTCCTGATATAACGAAGCCGAATCCCAGTCAATCGTGGGGTGCTCAAAGTTAACGGATGCCATAGTATATGTATCTCAGATACCAGATTCAGATGGCACAAATGAATGGAGTTATTTGCAGATCACTTCAGACACCATGTAACATAAGCAAGACTCCAGCATGGAGGCCATCTGGATCGTACCGAAAGTTTTGTTTATATTTTATAGTTCCGTTGAGATAACCAACAATAACAACACTGAAGTTGTTTCTGAATTGCAGGCACTTCAAACATACATTACAGTAAGCATCCACAACCATCCTTGACCATGTTGTGAAATGTCGGTCGAAGCCCTCACTTCTTTCTTTTTTCTTCCGCCCGCACTTTTCCACCTTTATTTGCTTTTAAATTCATTTTCGCTGCAACCGCCTAAGTGATTGACACAAACTTGTAAACATAGGAGGGCCTACCCATGGATAATTTTTGAAACAAAGCTACACGATGATTGGATGGAAAATGTGGCCAGCATACCCAAAGTCTGTTTCTGCAAGTATCGTTCCAGGGTGTTTCATTGTTCACATATCAACACCAATATGTGTGTGTGTGTGTGTTGTGTGTGTTGTTGTGTGTGTGTGTGTGTGTGTGTGTATCAGTGTGTCTCCTCCATAACTCCAAAACCATGAAACCTAGGCCCCAAACTTTGCATGCATACTAAGAGAACTCCAAGGAAGTGCAAAATGAAAATTGGGTATTTGGGTTAATTTAAACACCCCTTTTGGAAATAATTAACGGATTCTTCCATGAAAGGCTTATCCTTGGTCAGCCCAAATTCTCCTCACAGGAGCTTGCCGCAATTGATCGGCTTTCAAACATGCCTTGCCTTGGAAACACGATCTACTCTCACCGACTAATTAAAGCATAAAATCAAAATATTATATCGGATTTGTGAATCGTATCTCATGGACTAAATAAGTGTCAAAATCTGGAGTGAAATCTGAAAATGTTAACAAATTAGCGAATTTTATAACTAAGTGTATTTATTAAAACAAAGCATTAAACTGAACTTTTTACACTGTGCGGATGATTATGTTGAGTGAAGAAAACATTAAGGAATGTGCACAAAGTGGAACTTCATCGAGCGCAACAAAAGTAATTAACCAGGGGGATCGAAGCTGCTCAACATTGCTTGCAAAAGTAGGGGTCCTTTTTTCGGCAATT
>CM068964.1:17049369-17060104 GCA_035128595.1 Eptatretus atami | reverse complement strand
TTTGTTTTTTTCAACTTTTTGTGTGATCTGTTTTCTTTATAAAAGATTAATGTATTTATATATTAATATATACCTCTAATAGAAAAAAAAATTCCAACGTCAAATCAAACCTCATGCTCCAAACTCCATCATGTTGGTTTGACCTAGCAAGGAATTGATTGACATTTTGTGTGCTCTCTGTGGGAATTGAATTTCACACATTTTTCACTTGAATTCCACATTTAAATAACTATATTAAAAGGTGTCTTTGCAGTTCTCCTTTTCGTGTAATTATCCGTGCTGATAGCTGGAAAATATTGATGTTCAAATGAATTGTGCATACATAAAGTGGATACTGTTCCAGATCAGTGCCGTGCCTGCGATTGACATCATTGAGTGACTGTGAATCGATACATTTTAAATTCCTTCTCTACTCGATTGGTGTATTGAACGCCATAGAATCCTGTCATTTTTTTTAAACGAATGATGAGCTACCATATGCTCATTCGATAAATATAAGATTCACCAATAACTGATTAAACTGGTCTGGCAGCTGAGGGGTGTGTGTAGCATTGGGATTCTCATGTGTGTACTATGTGTGAATGCCTTTTTAACTGTGGAGGAACTCTGGGAAGGGCTTCAAACCACAAAGCACTTACCTTGCGTAGGCCTTCTTGGGTTGCTTTATGCAGCTTCTTTGGCTGGAGGAGTGTGGGAGGTGTCAATATATATAGTATATATATATATTATATAATATATAATTATTATATATATATATTATATTCGTCATCGTATCAGTCATCGTCATCATCACCACACCATTTGAAAGCCTTTATCCTGAGCAGGGGTCAGCTTTTTGTGGGCTCCAATCATGGTACCCTTTCTTGTGGCAATGTTTTTACAGCCGGATGCCCTTCCTGAGGCCAACCCTTTAGTCACCTTCAACCCTGCAGGGATAATTACCAGTATACTGGTGCTCATTCGCCGACCTTCGGAGGATGACAGGCTGAGTCAACCTCCCTGATGCTAACTCAGGACCCCGAGGATCCCAAGCCACTGCCTTAACCACTAAGCCACACCAGGCTCATGTATAATATATATTATATATATAATATATATATATATATAATATATATATATATATATATATATATAATTATATATATATATAAAAAATAAAATCGATCACCGGGACGAAAGTTTTATAAGGTCGTACGTTTCAAGCTCTCACTCGAGCCCACCATTTTAGACAAGATTAACCCGGAGAGACAAGTCCGCAGGATATATTGTGCCATCGTGTGTGCATTGTTTTGGGTCTAAATGATTTGAGGAGCACATGCGAGTGAAATTGAATTTTTTTTTGTTATTCTTTTGTGTACAAAGTGGAGGCTTCGTGCAGGAGTATTTCCACCAAAATGGCGATTCAGTGATCCAATTATTTTGAAGAAAACCCATATAAACAATACATACTTGTACTTTTGTTTCAAATTTTTGTTTGCTTTTACTTTTATATTCATACATATAAATTAATTACTTTGCATACAAAGGTAGGATTAATTGAGTTGTCTTTGCTCAAGAAAGTGGATTCACTGATCTTTTTGATTTGAAAGCATACTGAAGGATTTTGTGAAATTTTACACTTCTAGCATTAAGCAAGGTGTAACTGCACACACATATGCTTGTATAATGGAACATATAAACCTCAGGCTGTCATGGACTGTTGGCACCTGCGTTCGATTTATTATTACCCTCAATATCCTCAACAGATGAGTTGAGGACTTGGGGTTGGGGGTGAGGGTGGGGAGGGGCTGATGACATCTACAGAGGATATTCAGTTCTCAAGATCCTAAGTAAGTGACACCTCAGATCCTTAATTATGAATCCCCAAATCAAACATGGGAAATGCTGTCATGAAGGGGACAACGAGGTAACACCAGGCATCACATTTGATCGGCAGACGATCGAAAATCACCTTAAGAGGGCAGAGGACCCTGCAAAGTGGTCGATGCAACAGACGTAACTTTTTCATATTAAACCTTCAGAAAAATGACAAAACCCTTGGGGGAGTCATTGGGATGCCTGGCAAGCACCAGTGCAGTTTATCGAGTCTGGCTTTCCACGGAAGACTTCAAACGAGGAGACTCAAGTACAAGCCTTTCATCATTTTGGTCAATGCTTGGCGTCACGTGGTTAGTGTTCGTGATGGCAGTGTCTTTCGGCCTCAAAAGATGAAATCATTGATGGCTGTTTTTTGGAGTGATGAGTACAGATACACATTGTTCTCTTCTGTGGGATGTGTTGGAATTCCAATTCCATGCTCAACAGCATAGACTACAAAATCTGAAAAAAAAAATGGGATGAACTTTACAAGTCGTGGAAAATGAAACAACCAACCTATCAAAAACTAACAGAGGTTGGCCCAAGGCTGCAATTAGGACATGTCGAGGCCCTATAAGATATTACATAATCACACTGGAACCCCTTTAAATGCAGTTGATTAACAAGCATAAATCTTCTTTGTCTTTCCCTCTTCTGCCAATCAATCAAATAGATCTAGATGAGGTCTTCTGAAAGGGTGATGACTGAACCACCCCCCCCCCCCCCCCCCCCCCATTCACAGTCGCCCAAAGCAGTACATTTTGCCTGGGATTGATTATCTCCCAATGTCCTCTTAATCACTTGGTAAAAATGGCTTCAAGAACACGATTTGCTTACAATGATCCTCATTTTACTTCCTCCTTTCACCCTTTATTGTCCTCTTTTTATATCGCAACATTGATGCCTGTGGAGATCTACCCGAAGGGGCTACATATTTATTATGTCCACAAATATGGAAGAATTTCGACCGCCTATAATATTTTATGGTTCATAAATGTATTTCAAAAATAATATTTTAATGTTCGACAAAACTAATTTTGCAAACTCCTTGTTTATAATCGAAATAAAGTGTACAATTCATGGGTAAACAAAAACTACTATCCAGTAGTTTTGCAAAATGACGCAAATGAGGAGTGGTTCAAACTGTTCAACAAATGAGGAGTTATGTGAAAGAAAAAAAAATCCACTTATTTATTTATTCCTTTTTAATTATATACACGTGTCATAGACTCCGATAGAGAAGGACTGGAACCTCCCATGCTCGGGGTTTGTAACTTGAGTCTGAAGGATTAACTTGAGTCCGGGGCTAAAATGACTTCTAGAAGGGCTAGAGACACGATCTCGGGATCCATATAGGGTTTTTGAGGACGGCGAGTTCAATAGTGTCATTTTCAACACCACCTGAGGTCATCTTCAAGGTCAAAAAGGTCATATTTCAAAGTCAAATTACTGAATTTTGGTATTTTTTGCCCGTTTTTGTGTCTAAATCATAAACGTGAGAGATGGCTGATTGTAATAAGATGCAAGTGTGTAGAGCTGTCAAACTTTGATATTTATTGTCATATATCGTGTTACATAAACATTATATGCATGTCACAACACTATGGCTATTACAACTATGTCTATGTCTATCACTAGTTGGAGAGCTTTTCTTGCCTCCTGAGGCATCCCAAAACTTTTTCTTTGTCACTTACATTGAGGACATGAGCTTTCAATAGAATGTTAGCTAAAGTAGTACATGCAGCATTACTACTAGCTAAAGGTGCATCTACAGATAACAGCTCAGCAAAATGAAATCGGCAACGCATTTTAGTCTTGTCATACAAATTATAGGCATTATGTACAAAAAAGACGGTTGACATAGTCGGCACACTCAATCCACCTCTATTCAAATTATCTAGAAACTCAGATGACACCTCGTTACCATCTTCATCATCAATGATCTCCTCCATACTAGTGCTATCGCCATATTTATGAACAAGGTGTCCGGTCAAATAAACTACTTTATGCTTAAGGGCATCGTCAGACCCAAGAGATCCTGAGTGTCTTGAGGAGTAATCTCGTCAATGAGTTCACTTCGCTCATCTGGATTTATGGAAGTTGTACAGTTCTTGTCGCAATCAATCACACGAGAACTAGATTCGGGCATAATGTCATGCTTAATGAGTGTTTGCAAATTTACAATTTTAGCTGCAGCCATAATGGCAACTACGTCAATGTAGAAGTTTCCACCGCTTCTTTGCCTGGCTTGGCCGAAAAACTTTTCTCAAGGCTTTCATCTGCAAATATAGCAGGAAGAACGTAGTCAAAGTCTTTCTCTGCCAGAAGATGCAGCTGCGACAGAAGGAAGGTGAAATGAGGAGATCGTGTGCCTCAGTCATCCAACAGAGCTGGCTTATTACAAGCTGAAGAACTTCCTTGCTTGTGCATTCATAGATGTTTACCTGGTCAGTTATGGATCTAATCTGGGACCATTTTGAGAGCAGGCTGTTCTTCTGCAAAGGAAAAAGTCGTTTGGTACCTCATTGCCATCTTTCTCAACTCTATTCAAGAATAGAAATCAAAAGGTGAGTGAACTTGTTGGAAATGAAAGAACTGCTTGACAGTTTGTCCAGTAGCATCAGTTCTTGATAGGTAAAGGTTTTCCTGGTCTTTTATGACGTTTATGCCAGGAAATAGAGCTGATTTTAGCACAGAAGTGTCGGAATCTTGGTATTGTCTGCAGCCTCATCAGCTGCCTGCATCTTCTTAGCTCTTGATCTGACGTATAAAGATGATGTTGGGCGTGGGGCTGAGGTCACCTGCTTCAAAACTTATTTCAGTACTCCAGGAAATATTGATGGGGGTTCTTTGGGTCGTTTGCCACCCCTTACTGACCCAATCACAATTGAAATGCTTCACAAATTATATCTCCTTTAAGCACCTCAAGCTTTCTTTCTCATTTGGCATTGCCAATATCCATCTCTCCCTCTCCTCAGGATCTTTTGGAAAGGATATGACCTTTACATAAGGCGTCCCATCATAGTTTCCTCTACAACCAAAGCAGCTGCACGACGTGGCATATTGTCACCAAAGCAGGAAACAACAGAAAGATCCTGTGAGATCACCAGCTGGACAGTTTCTGAAAGAGAAAAAAAACAAAACATACATTAGTTAACGATGATAGAAATCAGCAAGTAGGTGCAATAGGTGCACAATGTCATGTTTTGTCATAGACTTTACAAAAGTTTTCCTCTATGAGTTAGACACAAAAACGGGCAAAAAATACCAAAATTCAGTAATTTGACCTTGAAATATGACCTTTTGACCTTGAAGATGACCTCAGGTGGTGTGAAAATGACACTATTGAACTCGCCGTCCTCAAAAACCCTATATGGATCCCGAGATCGTGTCTCTAGCCCTTCTAGAAGTCATTTTAGCCCCGGGACTCAAGTTAATCCTTCAGACTCAAGTTACAAACCCCGAGATCGTGAGGTTCCAGTCCTTCTCTATAGGAGTCTATGACACGTGTATACAGATTGAAAAATACAAAAGTTGGTGTGACCGACTATTGTGAGGATCTCGTTCGCAGAACTTTTTGAATGCTGCATGTAAATGTACAGGCTCCTCTCATCCCGAGCGAGCATGCGCATTCACAGTATAGCAATTGCTTCATTATCTGACAGTCAAACAAAATTGAAAATCATTAAATCATTCCAAACAGGAAATTTACTGTTTTTAGGGATGTCATAAAGGATACAAACAACAAGCACTAGTACATTACCCGTGGGGTGAAAGCGTCACCACCTCTCCCCCCTACAGTCACACACACACACACACACACACACACACACACACACACACACACACACACGCACGTACATGGATGGATCCAGGATTTTTTCAAAGGGGGAGGGGATCAAAAAATCAAGGGAATGGGTACATAGTCTCCCAGATGCTCCAATTGCGAGGCCACTAAATGTGTGGTCCATGGACTCGGTCTCCCTTCTGCCGGCATTAGTTGGTAGACATTAAAGATCCCACGGTGTTTTTTTTTCACGAAGAGTTGGTGAGTTATTGCCAGAACCTCAGCCAAATTCCAAATTCCTGCTCTAACCTACAGGGGGCACTGCATTCGTGGCAACAGCCACACCCACAGCAAATGAGGGCAAAGCACAGCAATGTGCTACATGTAAAAGAAGAAGAGAAGAATTTAATGTTATCTTGGCGTGGGATGTGAACATTTCCAAATTTTATAACCAAGTGTCAATAACTGCCACAAAATCTTATTTTCAAACGACACTTCAGGCCGATTGTTGTTTTGCTTTTATCCAACGGCAAAGCAGGCACCACCATAGCTTCTTTCTGAGCTTGCATATTACACTGGGTGGTTTGCTGTTGCCTTCATTTCAAAAATCCAGGGCTCATAATTGTTAACAGTAGCATAACACAATGACCTATTATTTTTGAAAGGATTTTTGAAATCTTTGGAATCCACAAGCAATGCATAGAGGAGGACAATCAGCTTAGTACATCCCCTTTTATTTATTTATTTATATATACACAATGTCAAGGCTCGTTTAAGAGCTAACACACAGAACGTATAACAAGGGTAGCAGGAGACAAGAGGGGCAGGAGAGGGAAACACAAAATAGTGGGGAACAGACACATTAGGAGATCTGTGGAAGGGAGAGGGATGAGTGGGGTACAAGGGGTAAACAAGATGGATACTACAGGGACTTTCAGAAAGGAATGCAGGGAATTTGAAGGTGGTGGATTTGGGGTGGATTAACGGGGTAGAAAAGATCATGGTTTTGGATGGGGGAAGATAAGAGGTGGTGGTGAGAAGCTGTTTTGAAGACCTGGAGGGAAGAGTGGGATTGAAGAGAGTGTGGAAGTTTGTTCCGAAAGGTGGGGAAAGAGGAATGAAAGAATAAAGGTGAGCAGTGATTCTTGATTTTTGTAGTTTTACCAGAAGGGGGTTTCTGGTGGACCTTGAGCGCCCTACAGAAAAATGGGGGGGGGAGGGGGGAGAGATAGCAGACATAGCGGAAGGGGGGGGGAGAGATGAGGCCAGACAGGAGACGAAGACAGAAAGACCACCGGACCTGCCTCCGGTGAGAGAGTGAGAGGCCCAAAGACTCAGCCTCATCGCGGGAGATACCAATGATCTTGAATGTCTTGGTTTGCACAGCGTGAAGCCAAGAAAGGTGAAGATGGAGCACCAGCCCAGAGGGGAGAGCAGTACTCCATCCGGCTGCAGATGAAAGTATGTATGTGGTCAGGAGTCAGGTGTGCCAAGGTAGGAGTTAGCATGACGGAGGCTGCCCAGTCGGCGACTGGCTTTGGAGGCCAGCTTGGAAATATGGCTTTCTCATGAAAGATCATGGCAGATAGTGAGGCCCAAAAGCTGGAATGAAGGACTTCTTCAAGAGGATAGTTTAGAATGTCGATTTGGGGGGGGGGGTCAGACGGTCCTTTCGGAGAGACATCATTAAAGTGTGAGATTTGTCAGGATTGAAAGACACGTTCCAAGTGTTGGACCAGCTTATGATGTTTATTCAGATCTGCAGAGAGTGAAGAGGCTGGCTTGCCGATCTGAGGGATGACAGATGGTGTGGAAGAGGGTGGAGTCATCTGCAAAGCAATAGAGGATTTTCCAGAAAGTTGGAAAGATCATTGATGAAAACCAGAAAAAGTACTGGTCCCAGAACACTGCCTTGAGGAACTCCAGCCTGGACAGGAAAAGGGGATGAGAGAATTTCATTATGGGCCACACATTGACTGTGACAGGAGAGGAAGTCTGTGAGCCATGAGTGGAGATGTCCTTGGATACCACAGGAAGAGAGTTTGGTGAGCAGGGCAGGGTGCTAGACCTTATTTGTAGCATGTGATATGTCTTGGGAGGTGGCTCTGGTCTCATGTCTTGCATTGAGGACCTCCATCCATTGTTTGGAAAGCTGGAGCAGCAAGTCCAGGGTAGAGTGACCTGGTCTGAATCCAAAATGATAATCGGAAATCAGGTCATTGAAGAAGAGGAAGGAATTAATGTCGGAAGAGATGATGGATTCCATAACCTCGCTGATGATTGGGAGAAGGCTGAATGATCTGTAGTTGCAGGGATCTGTTTTTGCACCTTTTTATGCAGAGCGGTAATGTTTGCTGGTTTCCAAGCAGATGGCAGATGACCTTGAGAAAATGAGAGGGTGAATACAACAGCGAGAGGGTGAGCAAGAGCAACAGAGCAGGTTTTTAGGACACATGGGCTGATGCCGTCTGGACCAGTTACAGAATCGGAGTTGAGGTTTGACAGCAAGCTCTCCACCTTGTTAAGAGAAAAGGATACAGAGTCCAGGAACAGCTGGGTAAAGTGGGTCCAGACTGGGTTAATTTGGTACAGAAAGCGATGGGTTTGGGACACAAGATTTAGAAGCAAACACAGAGTTTAGGCATTCAGCCTTTTCACGTGCAGTGTCAGCTGTGCAGCCATTTGAGGTGAGCGAGAGGGTGGAGAGGGATTTGAGGGGTTGGGAAGAGGCGGAAGTGTGAGAGGAAAGAAGGTGCACGTTTGTGGTGATGAGTGGACTGATTGAGAGAGTGAGATATCTGTTGGGTTACAATGGAGTCCATAGATGTTAGAACACCACACACTGTGAGACAACAGAGGAGTCGATACTAAAGCAGAAGTTTTGGCAACTATATTGGAGTGAAGGAAAATATTAAAAAAATTATATTGAATCACTGCATCAATCAATGTGAAACTTCAAAATTATGATCTAGTCGTGATGGGGAAGATATTTTTAAAATTTCAACCTGATCGGACACATGGTCTGGCAGCCAGCATTATTTAATATTTTGAATCTGGGATCTTTTTTATTATTATTTTTAATAAGGACCATTGGGCTGCATCTGGATGGGTTTGAGAGGAGAGGAGCAGCAGTTGAAACCTGAGTCCTATCCAGGTTCCTCATGATTACTTCATCTTTGCTTTTTGCTTATTCGGGTTCCTTCGGATGATTCCAATGCAGGACTGTACCTGTTTGGTCATCCATTTGATTTGAATTTAATTTATTTTAATTCGATTGAATAATTATGAAAAACGTCGTGGGTCAGGGTCAGGTGTCCGATCAAAGTGGGATGTCTTGGGACCTACTCATCCCTGCCAGCAGTTATAAAGTGGCAGTTCTAATTATGTCTCTTATTAATGATGTAACACACCAGTCCACAAATGCCACACAAAATACCTCACACAAAATATGTCCTGGCGAGCGTCTGCAATCTCTGATTGCTCTTTTTATTGTTTTCTTTTGTAGCTGTAGCTTCAGTCACGGAAGTATTTTCCCACCAAGGTCAAGAGTCTCTTCTCTTGGAAGAGTTGCTCTCATAATGAAATATCTCCATTATGTATCAGTATGTTCTGATATTGAGTTGGGTGAGTGAATTTGATCCCCAAGGCAATTGTTTCTGACAATAAAATTACCTATCACCTTTGGTTCTAACGGAAATGCTGCATCGCAATGGGATTATAATAAGGTGACTGTGAAATATTCTTCGTATGCCGATGTGTCATGATTACCCAAAAAGTAATTACATTTGTAGCAACCTGTAGCCAATGCAAGTATTGAAACATAAATGTATAAAGTAGCTCAGTAAAGTTGGATGCAATGAAGAGGAGACCTTGCTCATAGAATGCTATCATGAGGAGCTACACTGGGCCATGTATTTGTTATCACTAAATTCCAACAAGGAATGATTCATGAGGCAATAGTTGAAAATGGCAGCCTCTTCAATATTCCTCATCAAATAACCTTCTTCAATACCAGTGTTGATATAAACTTATGCAAATCCATGTGACCATTCCACACTGCTTATTTTGGGTATGTGTGCAAGGCAATGGCCTGTGGAAATTGTTTGAATAGGTGTTGGAGGAATATTTGGTGTGTATCCCCCCCCCCCCCCCACCACTCTTCTTTTTACTGCATTTTTTTTGTTCTGTTACATCCTGACAGTTTGTACAAAAGAGTGGAGGTCGTGGAGGACCTAGAACACTGAATAGACCAGGGAATAACAGAACAAAAAGCTGTTAGGGTTAGGGTTTGTTAACCCTAACCCTAACAAACCCTAACAAAGGGCAGTCAGTAGAGTGCATACCTCCGCTATGCAATGACTGATCTCGTAGAACATATCAGGCCCAATAATATTTTGAAATATCATGCTATGTACTGTTTTTGGTCCCATCTCTCAATGGTGAAGAATCACTTAAAAAATAAAAAATTTCTAATCTGGAACTTCACCAAAATCCAATCAATTTGTCCTTGCCACACATACACACAACCTGTCCACCAAGTTTCGTCCGAATCTGTCCACAACTTTTTGAGACATTGTGATAAAAATCGGTTTTGCCCTGTCTCTCAACGGTGAAGAATCGTTAAAAAAATTAGAGTAGCCAGATCCGGATTCGGATCTTCACCAAAATTTAATCAGTTTGTCCGTGTCACACTCCCAACCTGCCCACCAAATTTCATCTGAATCCATCCATAACTCTTTGAGATATCCTGCACACAAACAAACAAATACGAAACTTGCAAAATCCACCACCTCTCCAAAAGTTGCCATGGATACATCAAATTGTCCATTTCACTAAGATTAAAATTGACAATCTTAATCATAGCCCAGGTCAATCGGATGAAAATGATTCTTTTTCAGATTGAAATTGATGATTTTAGAAGTTTTACCTTGAGTTCACCTTTGACCTTTTGACCTCAAACATAGTTTGTTTCCAAATTCAATGATGCACTATGCAATCGCTGCATAATTTCCAGGTTAATCAGATGAAAATTGACGATTTTTCAGATGAAATTTGATGATTTTAGAAGTTTCACCTTGAGTTGACCTTTGA
>CM068964.1:17012549-17041305 GCA_035128595.1 Eptatretus atami | reverse complement strand
GTCCTTCACGGTGAGATCACTCGCCTCAGTCGGAGCATATACAGAGACCAGGGAAGGGACACCCAAGGAGTGACGAATCCTTCGTCTCATAATACGCTCGTTGACCGGTGTTACCTCAATTATCATTGGAGTCAGCTTAATGGACACAGCTACAGCAACTCCTTGGGCATGGTTACCATCAGAACGACCAGACCATTAGTAGGTGTAACTAGTTGCCACGATCTCGCCACAATCCGGTCTCTGAACCTCAGAGAGTGCTGCAATACCGATGTCCAAACGCTTCAGCTCAGAGGATAACAGAGACAGGTGATCATCCTCTCTTCGGGATAGGACATTCCAGGCACCCACCCTAAGGGACCGCCTCAGGTTAACCCAAGGAGATCGCCGTCTGGTGGACGACACCTCAGCACCACTCCGACACACTCTCCCGCAATCTGACCTGGGAATGTTACCCCGTGGTTTCCCTCCTATCATAAAAGATTGGGGGTCCCGAAGGCTTTGCCCCAATCCCGTCATCCGGTGAGCTGCCCTGCGAAGGACAGCTGCACAGGAGGTACTCCCACGGAGTGAGTTTTTATTGATGGAAATGCTGCATTAATGCATATATACAGGGTGGCCATAAAGTCTGGAAACTTAGGCGAATAGACATTACAAATGGTTTATTGACTTTACATTACAGTGCATGATATGTTCAATGACATTACATGACATGTTTAATGTGTTGTCCCTTATGAGAAATGCACAGTTCAATGCGATGTGCAAAATTGCAGTGAACACGGTGCATTAATGCAGCATTTCCAACAATCCCTGCGCATGCATCCATGATGTGTTGCCTCAGATGATTTGTGTCTTTGATTTTCGCTGAATAAACCTGCACCTTCAGCATTACCCAGAATGACGACTATCTGTCCATATGACCAGCCCTCGCATCCACTCAGCAGTATCACCTCAACGTATTCGTCTTTCGTCAAGGACATCTTCAAACTGTCACAGAATTACATAATATTATCTACATTTTCAGACTTTATGGCCATCCTGTATATATGTATATATATATATATATATATATATATATCTGTCTGGTGTTGGCTTAATGGTTATGAAGGTGGGCTTGGGATCCTAGGGTCAGGTCAGGTCAGGTCCTGTTTGGCTGTTGAATTAATACCAGGTGGGATTGACTCAACCTGTCATCCTTCTGAAGTCAGCAAAATGAGTCCCAGGTTGTTGAGATAATTGAGCCATTCGAGTATCCTGTGTCGGAGTGGCGACCCATAAAATCTGGAAGGGCAGCTCACTGGATGACGGGATTGGGGCAAAGCCTTCGGGACCCCCAATCTTTTATGATAGGAGGGAAACCACGGGGTAACCTTCCCGGGTCAGATTGTGCCCAATAGCCCAGGAGACTGCTTTGACAGCACCAATGCTCTGTATGGATCGCAATGTGGTCAGAGTGTGGTCCCAATGGATACATATATAATTATATACATATATATATACATTTACATGTAATATATGGTGTGACGTCATCGTATGCTTTTGCATTGGTCACTTGAATAATACCATCTTTCCCTGCAAATATTATGAGCTGGAGACATTTAGGAATGTCAGATTGTGCAAGAAGTGGACAATACTGTTATCATTGAGACTGAAGGTTTTTGGTCCGTCATTAAGAAATGTTAAGGCTCGTCGAGCCTGCACCAGCACAAAGTGTTATGCACTCTATCATATTATAGATCTGTCTGCTGGTGAAGTAGAAATATCCCAGCCATAAAGCCATTTATTATATCAGTTTTTGCATTCGTGCATGAAATCTCTATTTTAATTGGACGATGTGAAATGGTCTCTGTGAAAAAATTTAAGTTCACAATGACTTATGCCCTTATTACAATTAACGAATGGTTTAACAGTTTACACAGCTTCAAATGTCATGTTGCTGATCTGTGTCGTTTCTCAGTGGGATGTGCCTCCATGCTCAGGCTTTCCTTTGAGGATGTTCGTGCCTTTTGGTTCACATTTTGAGAGATGCTGGAGTACTTGCTGCATGTTTACCCTCCATTAATTACAAATAACTTAAGGTGGCATGAGATAACCTGGAGGGAGGCAAAGGACCCTTGAGGCTCAGTTTTGGCAAGTATAGAATGAAATATTTTGCCCAAGAAGAGTCATCATTATGAAAATCCTTTTTCTTATTCATTTTGAAAAATGCACTGCAATGCAATGCAGACATGATCTGTTTGAGTTGAGTTAAGAAAATTGTAAAGGGTTGGGGGTGGAGGGGGGGGGGGCTCATTAGATCAATCAAACATGTTCCATGTCTGCATTTTTGCTTTCTCAGTTGAGAGAGATCGAGAAAAGTAGAGAGACTGACTGTTTCATCTTTTATTGAAACAAGGAGCTGATACTCTAAGTCCCCCACCTTTTGGGTGCTATGAGGAATAGATCGGTGTAATATGAAAGCTAAATCTTGAACGGTTTTTTTAAATATCATGTACACAAGGCCTGTAGATCCTTCGACATTACCCTGGGGTTGTTTGTAACCTCCTGGATTATTGTACCCCTTGCTCTTGGAGTGATTTTCATTGGATGACTGCTCCTGGAAAGAGTACCAATGGTGTTGAATTTTCTCCATTTGTACACTATCTGTCTGACAGTGGATTGGTGGAACCCAACATCTTTAGAAATGGTTTCATAACCCTTTACAAACCGATGAGCATCAACAACTCTTTTTCCGAGGTCCTCAGAAATCTCTTTTGATTGGGGTATGACACACTTTGACAAAACTTTGTGACGAAGAGCAGATTGATGGTGATGAACAAAGTTTGTTTTTCAGATTGGGCAGGGCCACCCAAACTCAATCCTGATGTCATCCCATTGATTGAAACACCTCACTGTAATTACCCCCTGAATTGAGCTCATTAACCTCGAGGTTCACATACTTTTTCCAACAAAGAAATTAAATGTTGGATCATTTTACTCAATAAATAAATAAATAAATAAGTAGATTTTTTTTGTGTGTGTGTGTGTGTATGCTATTTGTTTAATCAGGTTTTCTGTATCTATTATTATGACTTAGATGAAGATCTGATCACATTTTAGGTTAAATTTATGCAGAAATAGAGAAAATTCTAAAGGGTTCACAAACTTTTTCTCACCACTGTATGTGCTACTTGTGAATGTCTGCAGCTGTAGAGAAACCCAGGTAGGGTTTGAAACAGCAAAGGGCTTACCTTGTGGAGTTTTTCTTAGCTGCTTTATGCTGCTTTCTTTGGCGCAGAAAAGCATGGTGGTGTATGTATTTATAATAATAATATAAATAAATAATAAAAATATATATATATGTATATATATATATATACAGTGGGACCCGCTTAATAGAATCACGGTTAATAGAATCACCCGTATTATAGAATCAAAATCGTTGAGACCGATTCCATTGTATCTAAATGTACACAATTTTTCCCGTTTATTAGAATCAAAAACCCGCTTAATAGAATCAGCTGCTGGCCATCCACTTCGACAGTTCAGCGCCTACTGGCCGCACAGTTCCAACTTTTGCCACCAGGCGGCTGACGTCACGCTAAAAATAACGCTATGCCACTACAGTGATTTCGGTAGTCATTGTACAGATAGGCAGACGGCTGACAGCTGCAGTCTAAGCACTAGGCGTGTCGTCATTTCCACGATGGACAGAAAACGAAAGCGGACGGATCGTTCAAACATTGATAAAGCACAAATCCTGAGGGACTATGACGCTTTGCCCAGAATGAGCCAACGAGAAGCTGCAGACAAGTTGGAAATTAACCAGCCGATCCTATGCAAGATTCTGAAAGATCGAGAGGCCATTCTGAAAGGTCAAGTGGATTCGTCTTCTTCTCAGAAACGCAAGCGAAGCGGCAACGCACCCGATGTCGAATCAGCAATGGTCAAGTGGATTCAAACTTCTAGAGAAAAGGAAGCACCGCTTTCTGGACCTCTGATGCGGGAGAAAGCGGTCAGTTCGCGGAAAAGTTCAACAACAAGAAGTTCAGTGCGACAAACGGCTGGATTGACCGGTTCAGAAAAAGACATGGAATCGTCCACAAGAAACTTCACGGAGAGGCAGCGGCGGCTGACGTAGGAGGGAAACAAAATGGCTGGACCACGTGTTTCCGGATCTCGTAGAAGGCTTCACGGCTGAAGAGATCTGGAATGCTGACGAAACCGGGTTGTATTTCGAGCCTTACCAGACGGAACGTTCCTCTTCAAGGGAGATCAGCACTGCGGTGGGAAAAAGCCAAAGGAAAGAATCACGGTGCTTTTTGCTGCTCGATGACTGGTGCTAAGCGTCCTCCTTTCGGTATTGGTAAAAGCAAGAATCCACGGTGTTTCAAAGGCCTCAAAACAATTCCAGTTCGCTACAGAGCCAATTCCTCCGCATGGATGACAGGTTTCCTCTTCACTGAATGGCTCGATGAGTGGAATCGCGAGCTTTGGCGTCATGACCAGAAAGCGTTGCTTCTCATCGACAACTGTCCGGCACATCCCCAATCACTTCAACTGTCGAACATTACTGTGGCATTTCTCCCGCCGAACACAACCTCTGTTCTTCAACCGTTAGATCAGGGAATTATCCGTTTATTCAAAGCTCATTACCGCCGTGCCATGCTACGAAAGGTGCTCACTGAGATTGACAACGAGGATGGAGCAATGACAGCGAGTGACTTGGCGAAAAAGATAACGATCCTCGACGCTATGCTGTTTACGGACGCAGCATGGAATGATGTGAAGACTACCGGCATAGTGAACTGCTAGCGCAAAGGAGGAATTTTCATTGAGCGGCAAGCGAAGGCGAAAGGTCGAGAGCAATGACGACGACGAGTTAGCCAACCCTCTTCAAATGGATCCCGACCAATGGCAGGACTTCGTCAACATGGACGCCACTCCCAAACACAGACGATGATGTCACAGACGAAGCCATCGTTTCGGCAGTCCAACGCGAAATGGAATTGCTACTGACGCAGACTATGACGCCGACACTAAAGTGGAGGAAGAGGAGGAAGAGGAGACCTCTGTCCCGACCATCAAGGAAATGATGTCTGCAGCTAAGACGATCAGGCTTGGTTTGCTATCACATGGGTTCAGTGACATGGCCTTCCTGCGCAAACTTGACAAGGAGGTCACCGCATTGCCACAGACTCGTTAAAGCAGGCAACAATCGACAATTTTTTCATTACAGAGTAGGCTCATCGACAAACCTATGTTGTTTTGCTTTGAAAAGTACATATGTACTGTACGTGTAATTGTTTTATTTTCAGTAGTAAGTTACATTGTTTTGAGCAAGTGTGTCATATAAATCAAACTAAATGCTGAGTATTTGTCTCCGTATGTGTACTCGACATTTGATCCGCTTGATACTCCACAACTCTGGTGAACTCGGATATTAGAATCACCCGCTTATTAGAATCAAATTTGTCCGGCCCAAAGTGATTCTATTAAGCGGGTCCACTGTATATATAATATTGTTGAACGAGATGAGACCCTTTTACGCCATGCAGCAGCAGCAGCTTAACCACACCTCGGGGAAGGAATATCGTCATGCCGACCTGATCAACTCGGCCTTGACCTCATTTTTCTAGGGTAAGGCTCACAGCACCAAGTCAAAGCTGGTACTTGCCGTTGCAGAAGTTGATCAGCATTTTTTGCACGTTTTTCACAAGCCCTTGCAGGGAGCGTACAGCCGTGAAACGGTGCCAAAGCATCAATGCCATCCGCTTCACCAGTCTGTATTTGAGGGCATCTACCGAACCTTCCTATTTCTTCTTTATAACATTCTCGTTCCCAAGAAAAAAAACCCCAGGTACTAAAGCCTTCAATCCCCCCAGGTAAGCTATTGCAGGAAAGAAGGCAGGGATCCATGAACTTGACCAATCCACAAAGATTCTTTTTGTTTTCACCCAGTTGATGATAGCCGATGAAACTTAAACCTATTAATAACCAATTCAATATCATTAGAATCCTCAATCAAAATGTAAATGTTGTCCGTATTAGCAGATAGGTCTGATTGAGTGCTCCACTGACACCATCAAACCGGAGATGAGAATCTGTGGTTCCTTGAGTTTCCTGATGTGAAGCAATACCAAACTTCATTCTTTTCACAAAGACTTAACCTGAAGTTTATGTGCCAAAGATGCACCTCCATTGATATTCACACTTCAGACATATGGAAAGGAGGAGAAGGGGGGAGCAAGTCAAATCCTCAATTATTTTGGTGCTTTTCTCATTTTTTGATCTGAAAAAAAAAAAATCATTTTTTGATCCGAAAGCTTAATGACGAGATAATATGTGCAGTGACATTATAATATAATTAATAAAATGTAATGACAATTCTACCATGCCTGGTGTTGGCTTAATGGTTACGGTGGTGAGCTTAGGATCCTGGGATGCTGAGTTCAAGTCCTACTTGCTGTTGAATTAATAACAGGTGGGGTTGACTCTGCCTGTCATCCTTCTGAGGTCGGCAAAAATGAGTGCCAGCATGCTGGTAAACTGTGTTGGAGTGGCGACCTGTCTGGGATTGTGCCCAATTGCCAAGGAGACTGCTTAGTCAGCACCAATGCTCTGCACGGAGTATGGTCCCAATGGATGGATGGATTACTACCAGTAAACTGGCACTGTAATTGTGCTTTTGTTTGTCTTTTCAGGATAACAATTCTTGAGAAAACATTTTTTTTTCTTATGATGAGTAATTATATTCATCAAGCAGTTGAAGCAGTTTTTTTTTTCTTGAGACAAGAGAGCACGGCAGAAGCCTGGAATCGTGGGGATCCAGCGACAGGTTCAGTTGACTCGGAGAGAAAACTATCATGTTGGGAATTTCAGTGGAAACTGTTGAAAGCGTGAAGTTAATGAGACACATTGCCTGTTTTGCAGTCACAGAATAATGCACACATATATTTACCGTCTCTCCTGTATTTGCTGACTTTCAAATGGCATTGAAAACAAATGCCTAGATTTACTCATAAAGAATCTTTATGTAGATTCATAGCATTTGTTGGTTTGATTTATACATCTGTCAATGTAATCAAAGTATTTTAGATACCGATGCATCTCAAACGCAGACACTGATACAAAATGAAAGCAGATGAACTTTGTTACGATGATTTTTATTCATTCTCTGCATGACAAATATTGCCGAGATGCCAGTCACAATGAATCAACTCGCACCAACGTAGTAATGTTGCATCCAATACAAAAATATGTCGAGTGATCGATAATAAAAAGCAGCCTGCTTTGTCACATCTCCTGAATCCAGGAAAGGTGAACAATTCTGCGTTCAAGTCCTCCGTCATTGGTCTACAACGAAGTCATTTGACTCATCAAATAATGGCATTTTTTTGCTCTTGCAGGTGGGATTTGCATTGCCAGATCATTGAAGATTCCCAGAGATCCGATGCCTGGAGAGTTTCAGAAACTCATTGACGAACTACTCGACACGTCCAATGCTCGTGTTGTCATTATCTTCGCAGGCGAAGATGATATCTGGTGATGGTTTACTTTTTCTTTATCGGGGCAGATAAGAACAAAAAAAAGGGAGAGGGAGTTAGACTGCCTGCTTTTTCTTTGACACCATCCACAGTTATTGTATTCGAGTTGTATTCCAAGCAGAAGTTGTAATTCCTTCCCTGTTGGCTTGAATCATATGTCATACATATATGACCCCTCTTCACCCTTCCTTTTATACTGACACACCGTTAAAGCAATCACACCTTATGCTCCCTGTTTCAATCTTGCGTTGACCCCGATACTATAACCATAAGCTGTTCGATTTCCTATCTCTTATTTACACAGGCACGTCCTGGAGACAGCCAAACAGGCTAACCAGTCAGGCTACTTTCTGTGGGTTGGTTCTGACAGTTGGGGTGCCAAGGTATCCCCAATTGTAGGCCAGGATGAAGTGGCGGAGGGTGCAATCACCATACTGCCGAAACGGACCTCCATCGAAGGTCGGATATATGTCCTAATGCTTTCAGCAATCTCATTCATCTCTATTGCCTGCACATATTGTGTCGTCAATTCCTCTGGCTTCCTCATTTTTCTTGTGCCATCGTAATTCATGCTTTTGGCTGTCTTCATTCCAGTGATGACCTATCACTCTTTTCTTCCATCGTTTTGCCATACTCACTGATTCCTGTCAACGCTCTTTCATTTCCTTGTGCTGCTCCTGCTTTACTCCCTGTCAATCTCCAATGCTGTGTCATGCACGATGGGTTCCTGTCTTCTGCATTACCCCAAGCTTCCTGCTTTACCTCCACGTTTCTTATTCTTATTGCAATCCCACTGTCACTCAACACTCCCTCGACTCTCACAACGGGTTGCTTTCTCCATCATCCACATTGACCTTGGATACCTAAGGTTCCATTTACGTTTGTAAACTTTCTTTCCAGATCCAGTGATAAATCATGTTGTTGCATGCATAACGTCATGATGAGAGCATCATCAAATTTTCTCCAACCCGGCATCCTACTTATTCCCACTCTCCTCTCTGACCCCTTCTGAAATAACGACAAAATTATTGAGCTTGGTAGGCAGCAGATTGCTTTGACAGATACATCCATAGCTTTGGTATCAACTCCACTTTATCTTTTCTGGTCTGTCAACCTAACAGCTTCAGTGATCGTGATTGGATGTGGATTGAAACGAAACCATCCCCGATGCGCTATGACTGATCAAGGTTAATGTAATACAAGCTAAAGCAATCCAAATGATTTTTTCTCTCTCCTTGATTAGCCATTTTAATTTTTACATCTCTTTCAGTCAATAGTCAGAAAATGTATTTGCAACTGTCAGGAATGTGAATTAACAATTTGGGCTAAATAACCCAGATATCAGACTATGGTTCATGCTTTCTCTTTACTTTTTTTTTAAACAGCAAAATATAAATGATTTGCACAACAAACGCTCAAAATGATGGTCAGAAAGGATGTGGCTGGAAAATGAAATGGATACATCATATTAATATGTGAGGAATTGTGAGTGCTTGGGTGTTTGGTACCTGAGTGCGTGTGCGCGTAGAGGTGTGTATGAGTTCACATGATGGGACGACTGTGTAGGTGATGGGCGGGAGGGTATGTGGGAGTTGCTGGTATGTGGAACAAAGACAGTGATCGGAACGTGAGGGCGAAAGGGGTGGCGTTGAAATCTAAGGTTCTGGGAACGCATGGGATGTGGGAGTCACATTTGTGAGTACATTGCATGTGCAATCCGGTTGGAAGGGGGTGATCATTGAGGTTTGAGGGTGCGTGGGAGGTAAGGGGGAAATTGGGTTGGATCGGGAGGTTGAGGGTAACATTAACAGATGAGATGTGGTGAAGGCTCAAAAGCAATTTGCCACAGTGAGAAATAGAGGAAAAACAAGGTGAAATTACCATGTATGGATTGCAATATATCAGGGATTTGACAGAAAACTGGAGCCAACATATCTCTTACCCTCATCTCGTGGATATCTTATTTAAGTTAAGATTGTTTAAATCGATGTAAAGGAAACGAAGCATTGAGATTAACGTTCAAACGCGTGTTTATCTTGTCAATTGGGTCGATATGTTTTGGCATGCCTATCCAGCTCGATGCTAATATCAGTTTTGAATCCCATGCCATGTACCTTGTTCATTTGTCCATTGTCTTCTCATGGTCTTAAAATTTATATCAACGTGCAATGATGTCTCCTAATATCCATCATTGTCCTGCATTTGATGTACAAGCTCCTCCGTGAGCCTGGACCGTGAACACCCAATACTGGAAGCGTCCATGAGAAGATTGTTCCCCAGGCTACTGGGGCCATTGTTGTTTTCCCAAAATGTAATAATAACTGGCGTAAGGAAGAAATTATGGGAGAGCAAACGTCTTCCCCGCTCCCAGAAACGAGAGTAATACAACTTTTGTCCAATCGAGGTTACAAACACAGGTTTACTGGACCGTTGCCTATAAAATATCAGCGATTAAACTGTATTTCTAATGATGCAGATCATAATTTTGGGTTGCGTACACAATATAGATCTTCATTACAGCCTTCCATATATTCATGTCAAACTATCGAGCTATTATTACACAATTGCTAACATTGTCATTCCATGCATATTTGCACTTATTCCACGAACAGGGTCTTGGCTTGGCTAGAACATATTAACATTGGAAACAACAAGCAGTTTGCACTTGCGTGTTGATGTTATACGGATTTTGCCTCAAAGCCTCCACACCAGCCACGCAGCCCAGAGAGGACCCATCCTTGGGTCAACCAACTATCATGTCCAACCATTGTGATTTCATAACAATTTCTACCCAAGCTACAGAAGGAGTTCCTACTTATGCCGCATCTCGGTACACACATCTGATGCGTCGCATGAGTATAACCAAAAAGATGCCAAACGTGAACTCCACACTGAGGTGGAAGCCACGCGACTACCATAAATGTGGCAGAAGCGACGTCACAACAACGATTCCACCAATCTCGTTACACCTCTCCCTTCTTTATCAGAAAGTTGGCTCCAGACAACTGCTCTAGTGGAAAACCATCGACCCAAGTCCAAACCTACACTAACTACTTTGGTAAATGGTGCGAGCTTTTTTTCAACAACAAGCTGAGGGTTACTAGGAATGCTCCCACATCTACATAACCCATCCATCCATTGGGACCATACTCTGTACAGAGCATCTCTGTTGCCAAAGCAGTCTCCTGGGCTATTGGGCACAATCCTGGACAGATCACCACTCCAACACAAGATACTTAAATGGCTCAATCATCCCAGCAAGCTGGTACTCATTTTGCCGACCTCAGAGGGATAACAGGCTGAGTCAACCCCACCTGGTATTAATTCAATGGCCAAGCAGAATTTGAACTCAGGACCCTCAGAACCCAAGCCCACCACCTTAACCATCAAGGCAACACCAGGCATATCTACATAGTCATTCCCAACAAGAGATTTTAACCTCTGTCGACAACACACAATTCATTGCTCTTTAGCCTGGTGTTGGCTCACTGGTTAGGGGTGGTGGCTTGGGATCCTAGGGTCCTGAGTTCAAGCCCCGTTGGCCGCTGAATTAATACACCAGGTGGTTGACTCAGCCGGTCATCCTTCCGAGGTCGGCGAAATGAGTACCGTTCCAGTGTGTGTACTGGTAGAGGGGCACTGCATCAGTGACACAGTCGTGCTTCAACAAATGATAGCTAAGCTGTCATATGACCACCACCATCATTGCTCTTTACCCTCGTTTTTTTTTATATTTTTTTTTTAAATACAATACCATACCCTACCTCCATCCAGCCATTGCGAAATTGAATACACACCCTTCATATTGAATGCATCAAGTCCACATCGTATTGAGAAATTGTAATTCTGACTAATTTCATGAAATAAGGAAAAACCTGCAGAGTTTGCCGATCGTTCTCACTCCACCCATTATGGATACTATTTTCAATACACATCCATCCATCCATCGGGACCATACTCTGCGCAGAGCGTTGGTGCTGCCTCAGCAGTCTCCTTGGCGATTGGGTACAATCCTGGACGGGTCGCCACTCCGACACAGTATACACATCAACATACACAATATAAACGATAAAACTGTATTTGCAGTATATCCACAGGACTGACACTAAATAGGGTGGAAGGACTAAATACACATCGACATACACAATATACAAGGAGCTATTGTTTTTCTGCAATGAGAATTTTCATATTATATTGAACTTTCTAACAAGAAAGGTAAACATCTACAGGTGGAAAGTGTGAATGGTGAGGTTGCATTGCTGGGTTGACTGACCTTTTGGACATTGCTGAGGTTGTGGATCCACCAATGTAGACGCATGACCAAGGATGGAGACCCACCGTTTTGGGCTGGAAGGGTTGAAACCTCAGGAAATCTATCAATTGCTTCCGGATTAATAAGGTTTTAACTTTCGGTGAACAGCTATTTTGAGGTTTGTGATGAAGATAAAATGAAGTATAGGATGTTTTGAAATTCGTAAAAGTAGCAACCATCCTTTAAGTGTTAATATAACACTTTATCCGTTACTGTTCAATAAATGATTGATTTGATTTGTGAGGAACATATTTATGAAAAAAAAAACGATGTGTATATGTGTGCGTGTGTCTCATCACCATGCTTGCAGTAGTATACCCCATGACGTACCTCCAAATCGACGTTGAAATCCGACGTCATCACTCATCACCTCGCCTTATAATGTGTGTGTGTGTGTGTGTGTTTGTGTGGGTCCTTCTCATGTCTTCCTTCGACCGTGCCTCTCTTCTAATGGGTTTTTCAACATGAAGTGATCAATTCTATTTGTGACATTTCTTCCAACTCTCACAGGCTTTGATAGATACCTGGAGAGCCGCAAGTTGGAAAACAACCGCAGAAATGTGTGGTTTGCCGAATTCTGGGAGCAGAACTTCCACTGCAAGCTGGGGAAAATTACTAACCGTCGAGGATCCAAGGTGTCAAAGTGTACAGGTCAGCATCGATGGTTTGCAAAGGATTTCTGGAGCAATTTCGAGGGAAATTTGCATGTAGAATAAAAAATATTTTCCAAAAAAAATTGGATAAATGAAGTTGTTAGTACGTTATAAGAGACCTTCACTGGGCTAACTAGAAAGGCACTCGGAAGAGCGTATACTCGATTCGGATCTTCACCAAAATTGAAACTTCTTCCTCGTCGCACACCCAACCTGTCCATCAAGTTTCGTCCGAATCCGTCCACAACTTTTTGAGATATCGTGCTACATATCATTTTGGGCCCTCTCTCATTCACTTAAGAATCACTTAAAAAATTATACGTCCGGATTTGGATCCGGATCTTCACCAAAATCTAATCAGTTCGTCCTTGTCTACACACCAAACCTGCCCACCAAATTTCATCCAAATCCGTCCACAACTTTTTGAGATATCCTGCACATAGACAAACAAACCAGACAAACAACAGACAGATAGGTGGAGTGAAAACATAACCTCCACAGGTCCCCCCTTTGGGAGTGGAGGAAATAAAGGACAAAAGCAAAGAGAAACTCAAGTTCATTGAATTAAAATTTGTCGAAGTGCATCACAGAAACCTTTCAACACTGAGACACTGGGCTCAAGAGTTCGGTGGAATCATGGAACAACTGAACACAGGTCATGGGATAATGGGGTTTGCAGACCTCCAAACCACTCCCTCAACACATTGCACATTGTTGACATGCTACACAAGACAGAACACCAAGCAATGTACAAACCATCTGTACCACTACAACAACTAGAGGGTTCAAAGAACTTGATACCCCCCTCCATGCTCAGGTATATATTTCAACATAAATAAAATAACTATTTTTAAAATCTTTTTTAAAATTCTGGAAGTTTAGCATGATTGAAGCAGTCTGATACACCACCCTATTTAACATGTCCAAGTACAGCTGAACGGATGGGTTTTGAAAGTGCCAAAAAGGTGATTTGTGTTCCAGTGTTCAAGTATATAATTCCATTTAAATAAAATAAAGATTGTAAAAGTCATATAAGTAAATTAACTCCGGAATTTATCGCTGTTTTAGCCCCGTTGATGCAGTGCCTTTTACACCACCCAATCTTAAGGCGCTGTCACACCTTGACGATTTAGCCAGCAATGGCAACGTATAAAAATGTATGTAAAACGTTGGCGTACGCTGAAATTTTGATGGTTTTTTTAACTTTTGGTCCTGTTCATAACGTGTTGGTCGTATGCATAACATATTAGTAACGGGCACAGAACGTTTCGTTGTCTTATAGATAACTTATACCAACGAATGCTTACCCTGTTGTCGGCGTTCACAACCTATGCCCAACGATAGTTTAACTTAGGCATAGCGCGCTGCACGTATCGCCGACTAACTTGTGGCGTAGCCTGTGAAAAACCTGCCGCACGCCGATTTAAATCATAACCGCCTGAAAATTGAAAGTGTCAACATCGCAGTCCACACCTTGACGATTTAGCCAGCGTATGCCGACCTATGAAAATTTGCCGAACCAAGCTGGCACACGTCGAATACGTATGGGTAAGTTGTGTATACGTTAAGAGCACGCTGAAAAAACAATGAAGTACGCTGTCATATTTCGTGGTACGTTTAGTACGTCGTGAAATTTCAAGCATGCTGAAAATTTTATGACGTACTCCGCTATGACTCACCGTTCCGCTACGCTGGGAATAAGTTGTAGGCACGATATGCGATCGTTGACACATGTCGACACACGTTACTTGTAAGTTACTCATAAGTCGAAACACGTCGAGGTAATGTTTCGCATACCCGAAACTTATTTTTTCCGTCAAGGCACATTTTCTTTTTTTCTCCTTGGCTCCGTGAAGCACGTGACAAAATATCTGAAGTTGTTCTTGTTTTTTTATTTTTTTATTTTTTATTTTTATAAGT
This sequence comes from Eptatretus atami, assembly GCA_035128595.1. Taxonomy (NCBI): domain Eukaryota; kingdom Metazoa; phylum Chordata; class Myxini; order Myxiniformes; family Myxinidae; genus Eptatretus; species Eptatretus atami. Next base: position 17,026,897 of record CM068964.1, on the reverse strand, counting down.
CTATCACGAATTTTAAAATGTATTCGGACATTTGCTTTTATGTTTCGACGTCGACGTGACAATATCCTCAAACAGAAAATATTCACAGAGCGAGGAACTAAGAATAAGACATGAGCAAACTGAAGAGGCATCGGACGTGACGTAACGGCACGTGACGAAATATCGGAAGTTATATGTTGTTTTTTTTTTTTAACGCTGCAATACGCCATTACAGTAGCTGTAAATTAGAACACGTTCAGTAAGTTCTGTGGTCGTCCGGAAGACGTCATCAAATACGTCTACATACGTCAATATGCGTTGGAGGTACGTTACACATAGGTTCAAAGCACGTTACTCATAGGTTAGAAATAAGTTTTGGGTACGCTAAGCATTACCTCGACGTGTTTCGACTTATGAGTAACTTACAAGTAACGTGCCTCGACGTGTGTCAACGATCGCATAACGTGCCTCGACGTGTGTGCAACGATCGTGTAACGTGCCTACACACGTTACTCATAGGTTATAAATAAGTTTTGGGTAGCTAATCATTACCTCGACGCGTTTCGACTTATGAGTAACTTACAAGTAACGTGTGTCGACGTGTGTCAACGACGCATAACGTGCCTAAACTTATGGCCAGCGTAGCGGAACGTGTGAGTCATACGCTGGCATACGTCGTACAATTTCAAGCATGCTAAAATTTGAGGACAACCGCAAAGTACAACGATGAAAGCCAGCGTACTACGACGTATGCAGTGTTTTTCAGCGTGCTCTTAACGTATACAAAACTTACCCATACGTATTCGACGTGCCGGCGTTTTAGACAAATTTTTCATAATTCGGCATACGTGGCTTAATCGTCAAGGTGTGACAGCGCTTTAACATGTTGCACTAATTCCTCGTGCCTGTTGTTTGTGTCTTTTATGATGCCCTTAAAACAGTGTTTCCTGTTTGGAATGATTTTTAATTTTGTTTGACTGCCAGACAGACAGACACAGTAAAAAATATTGTTGCGAATTCGCGCCGCCGGCGTGCGAACGGCCACGTGACTCGAATCGTGGCCGCCTCGCCCACGGACGGACAATTCAGTCGTGACCCTCTCGGACTAACGCCGGGAGCTAGTCACGGGTGGGGTTTAACCTCACCACAACCCAGTCCGCATTCTACCCGTGCGAGGTAGGGTGAATCGCCGAAATCGATATCCTAAGTACTCGCACGGGTAACCTACCGAGGGGTTGCACCACGCCACAGGCCGACTCCGGACACAACCGCTTAAGCGGCCCGTTCCGTACTATCGGGTAACCGAGCAGTGTTATCGTCGACCTTGACGGTTCAGATTAATTATCGGGCGTATCGCGCCCACTCGAACCCTTTACGAAGCAAGATGGAGACCCAACAAAGGAAAGGACGCAGCGAAACGGGGAACAATTCAACAAGCAAGCATTTTATTTACACGCACACAGATAGCACACATATACAGCATGTATTTACAGCCAAACAGTCAGAGATGCACATATATCAAATAAAAGAAAAGCAACAATGACGCAGCTCTACAACCGACCAACGCGAACACTCGGCAACACTTATACAGTTTTACTTCACCAGACTGGCGCCACACACACACGTTTACACAGACCCAAAAGAAATGGAAGTCGCGACTTCCCTGAGCGTGTCGAGTCCTCTCCGACGTCCTCAACTCTCAGCTCCGTCGCCTTCCCCGTCCTCCACCACCGACGACTCCTCACCGCCCCACACAGAGGCGAGGAAAACCAGAGAGCCTCACTCCACCGCAGGGGAAAAGACAGAGCGAGATCCTCGCACCCCTTCCGTGTCCGTCCTTATATCGCGGGCCCCGCCCTCCACTCGCCCCCGTTTTCGCTCCACCCTCCTTCCAGAACATGCTGGAACTTCCAGAAGGAGTGGTCTTCCGTCCAATCGGTGACGCTCGCACCGCCGTGGCATTCTTCCTTTCCCTTGCAGGGTGTAATCCACCGCGACGGCGCCATTCGTTCGGGAGGGGGGGGAACGGGGGCCGCCTGCTTTCCCTCGAAGGCAGGCCTCTGGCAACCGTGTGCCGAGTCAGAACGCGGTGGTTGTTGTGTGTGGCGTGGTTGGCGTTGTTGTAGTGTGGCGTGGTTGGCTTGTTGTATGGTGGCGTGGTGTGGCGTGTTGTAGTGTGGCGTGGTGGGGTTGAGATGTGGTTGGTTCGAAAAAAAGAAAGAACAGAAAAACGCCTAACTCAAAGGATCGCAGCCCGAATGAATCACATAAATTCCTCTAACAACGGGTTTGGGGCTAACTATACATGTACTTCAGAAATACCTCACCTACGGGACCTGAATGGTGGTTGGTAATTTCCACAGCCGTAACAATATTATCTCACTTTTCTCTGCACATGTGGGAATGGGACGAATTCAGAGACAAAATTAATGCAAGCTTCATTCTTCAATGAATGCAAGCTTCATTCTCAGTCATGTTCCGATTCGTTTTCAAAATATCACATTCAATTTAAATAAGTTGTTCCTCAATCATAAACTGACATTTTTGTTGACATACAGACAGACAGACGGACAGACATGAACCAATTGCTTAACCTCTCTTTTAATTTCGCGTGCGTGCCGTAACAAGCAAATACAGCACAGGTTTATCTCCTAGTACTGTGGAATAGTGTGGTGATGACTTTGAATAAATAGTTGAGCAATCAGCCGATTGACCTGAAACTTTGAACTTCATATTTTACCCTCGCCGAAGGAGAGGATATTGCGTTTCGGTCCGTTTGTTTGTTTATTACTTGGTGAAAAACATTTTTTGCCAAGTATGTTGGTCTGTAGCATTTGGCTGTCTGTCTCGGTCTGTCGATCTGTCTGTCTGTCTGTTTCTCTATTTGTCACCCGATTTTTGGCCACAGTTTTCAAGCAATCGTTCTGAAATTGTTTGTGTATGTAGTTCACATACAGGACACCAGCACGTAATTTTGGTGAAGATCCGGATCCGGATTGGAGAATTTTTGAAGTGATTCTTCACCATTTAGAGATAGTGCCAAAACGATATATAGCACAATGTCTCAAAAGGTTATGGATGGATTCGGACAAAACTTAGTGGACAGATAGGGAGTGCCACTAGGAAGAATTGATTCAATTTTGATGAAGATCCGAATCCAGATCTATATACGAGAATTATCTAATTTTTAACCGATTCTTCACCATTGAGAGATGGGGCTAAAACGATATTACATGATATCTCAAAACATTGTGGACGGATTCGGATGAAACTTGGTGGGCATGCTGGGTGTGTGAAAAGGACTAATTGATTCGATTTTGGTGAAGAGCCAGATCCGAGAATTTTTCAAGTGAGTCTTCACCATTGAGAAATGGGGGCAAAAACTATGTATAGCATGATATCTCAAAGAGTTGTGGACGAGTTATGACAAAATGAGGTGGATGAGTTAGTTAGGTGACAAGAACAAGCCAATTCGATTCTTGTTAAGGTCCAGATTCAGATCTGACCTATCAGTGGGATACAAAATGTAAACTGTTCAGCTGGCGGAGGTATGCACTCTACCGAGTGCTGTTCCGTTTCACCAAGTGTCACTCTCGGAGTGATTTTTCATTTGTTTGTTTGTCTGTTACTTGGCAAAAAAAAAATTTCAGACATGTTGATTGCCTCTGTTTACTTGTTAGTTTGTTTGTTTGCTTCTTGGCAGAAATTCTTCTTTTTTAGCAGCGTCTCACGTAGCAAACGCTGCTCATGGAGTGCTCGTGCTCGGCATTGTTGTTGTTCTTCTTCTTGTTGTTTCTTGCTTCTGTTCTTCTTCTTGTTCTGAAGACAAACCTTTATATTGAGACTCAGCTCTTTTATATACACGATCCGGATCTCCTTAAATACTAAGCACTTGTACACATCCTCCATTAAGGGTGCCTTTTGAGAGCGTCGATCATGAACTTTTAAATATATTCGGACATTTGCTTTAAAGTTTCGAAAAGTTCACGTTACTATTTAAGATTATTCCATTTAATATATTGTAATTTCGTAAATACATTATTTATTTCGTAAATACACGATATTTCGTAAATACATAAATACACTATGACGGGTCTCGCTATTGGCTTAATCAAGGCACGTGACGAAAAGCGAAGTTATGTTGTTTTTTTTTTTGTTGTTTTTTTTTAGCTGACAAAACCTTTAGGACGCTGCTCTTGGACACATTTGTCCTTGTTTTGATAAGTATGTTGATCGCCTCCGATTGTTGTTATCTTGCAAAACCGAAGTTTTTGCAAGATATGTTAGTCAGCTGTATGTTTTTTATTTTTTTTAATTTTTATCTTGCAAAAACAAGTTTTGCAAGATGTGTTAGTCAGCTTGTATGTTTTTTTTTTTTTTTTTTAATTTTTTTAAAAAAAAAATTTTTTTTGTTTGTCGTGTAATCACGTATAAAAAATTCTGCAGAGCACAGTTATCATTGGAAATTTTTGTAACTCGCATATCAGAGGCCTATAGAGGTCCCTTCACAGCGCACAAAATTTTGAAGGCCAAGTGTCAAAGGTCAAGGTCACTTTGTCGCAAATCAGGGAGTCGACGAACCCTTATTTTTTGAGTAATTTTGATCGGATCGTCTTCAAACTTCATGGGAATATAGTTCATGGTCTGGCACTGCAGCTCATATAATTTTTGGTGGCGATTGGCTTGACCTTCATTGTTTTTTTTTTTTTTGTCTGTAATCACGTATAAATCACTCTGCAGAGCAGTTTTCATTGGAAATTTTTGTAACTTCGCATATCAGAGGCCTATAGAGGTCCTTTTCAGCGCATAAAATTTTGAAGGTAAGGTCAAAGGTCAAGGTCACTGTCGCAAATCAGGGGAGTCGACGAAACCTTATTTTTGAGTATTTTATACGATATCGTCTCCAAACTTTATGGGAATGTAGTATATGGTCTGGCCTCAGCTGATTAGTTTTTAGTGGCGATTGGCCTTGACCTTTCATGGTTAGTGCCTGAGGTCAAGCATATTTGACCCCAAGGTCAATTTTCGAGTTTTAGGAACCAATTTCGTAATACACGATTTCGTAAATACAGTAAAACACTATGCGATTCATGCCAAATTACCAAAAACACTGTGTAGTACTCAAATTGAACACTCGATGAGTGCTTTCTAGATATTCAAGCTTGAGACATATGACGTCATTTGGTGACGTTATGAGGCAAACACATATTTTTCATGGTTACTTCTGTAGAACGATTCTCATCGGAATCTCTCGTAGGCAATATTCTCAAGGAGTCGCTCCTGGTGGAAAGCAGCTCTGTTCACCTCAGTGTGACCTTAAAGAAGTCACACGTGGTCACCTTTGGCAAGAATACGGGTCACCCTGCGGGTGACATTGGTTTATTTGTTTGTTTGTTTGTCTGTCTGCTCGCCTCCAGCCCAAACCGCTCAATCAATCACTCTAAAATTTTCAGAGATTATGGTCACCGACTCTGCAGTGGTCCTGCATTGAAGTTTTGTAAAATTATTTCGACCAAAAATGTCTAGATAGGCCCAAAAGTCAATTTGGGCCAGATTTTCTAAAATCCTCAAATTTCATCCGATTGACTTGAAATTTGAAGAAGATTTGGATATGTGGGGTCTATGAATTCAACCAACTATTACTTTTGAGGTTAACTTAGGTCAAAAGGTCAACATAGGCCATAAGGTCAACCCAACATAGGCCACATTTCTAAAATTGCTTCTAAAATTGTCAATTTTCATCCGATTGATTTGAAACTTGAAGACCATATGCACATCAGCTGATTGAATTCAAGCACCAATTATTTTTGAAATTAACATCGGCCAATTTGGGCCAAATTTGGCCAAATTTTCTAAAATCTTAAATTTTCATTTGATTGACTTGAAATTTGAAGAGCATTTGCATATCAGCTTCCTGAATTCAAGCACCACTTATTGTTGAGATAAACGTAGGCCAAATGATCAAATTGGGCCAAATTATCCAAAATCCTCAATTTTCATCCGATTGACTTGAAACTTGAAGACCATTTGCACATAGCTTCCTGAATTAAACACCACTTATGTTGAGATAAATAGGTCCAAATGATCAAATTGGGCAAATTTCCAAATCCTATTTTTCATCCGATTGACTTAAAACTTGAAGACCATTTGCACATCAGCTTCCTGAATTCAACACAACTTATTGTTGAGATAACATAGGTCAAATGATCAAATTGGGCCAAATATCCAAAATCTCAATTTTCATCCGATGACTTGAAACTTGAAGACCATTTGCACATCAGCTTCCTGAATTCACACACTTTATTGTTGAGATAAACATAGGTCAAATGTAAATTGGGCCAAATTATCCAAAATCTCAATTTTCATCCGATTGACTTGAAACTTGAAGACCATTTGCACATCAGTTTCCTGAATTCAAGCACCACTTATTGTTTGAGATAAACATAGGTCAAATGATTAATTGGGCCAAATTATCAAAATCTCAATTTTCATCCGATTGACTTGAAACTTGAAGACATTTGCACATCCGTTCCTGAATTCAAGCACCACTTATTGTTGAGATAAACATAGGCCAAATGATCAATTGGGCCAATTATCCAAATCCTCATTTTCATCCGATTGACTTGAAACTTGAAGACATTTGCATATCAGCTTCCTGAATTCAAGCACACTTATTGTTGAGATAAACATAGGTCAAATGATCAAATTGGGCCAAATTATCCAAAATCTCATTTTCATCCGATGGATTTGAAACTTGAAAGCATTTGCATATCAGCTTCCTGAATTCAAGCACCACTTATTGTTGAGATAAAAACATGTAGGTCAAATGATCAAATTGGGCAAATTATCCAAAATCCTCAATTTTCATCCGATTGACTTGAAACTTGAAGACCATTTGCATCAGCTTCCTGAATTCAAGCACCACTTATTGTTGAGATAAACATAGGTCAAATGATCAATTGGGCCAAATTATCCAAAATCCTCAATTTTCATCCGATTGACTTGAAACTTGAAGACCATTTGCATATCAGCTTCTGAATTCAAGCACACTTATTGTTGAGATAAACATAGGTCAAGATCAATTGGGCCAATTTATCAAAATCCTCAATTTTCATCCGATTGACTTGAAACTTGAAGACCATTTGCACATCAGCTTCCTGAATTAAAGCACCACTTATTGTTGAGATAAACATAGGTCAAATGATCAATTGGGCCAAATTATCCAAAATCCTCAATTTTCATCCGATTGACTTGAAACTTGAAGACCATTTGCAATCCGCTTCTGAATTCAAGACACACTTATTGTTGAGATAAACATAGGCCAAATGATCAATGGGCAAATTATCCAAAATCCTCAATTTTCATCCGATTGACTTGAAACTTGAAGCCATTTGCAATAGCTTCCTGATTCAAGCACCACTTATTGTTGAGATAAACATAGTCAAATGATCAAATTGGGCCAAATTATCCAAAATCCTCAATTTTCATCCGATTGATTTGAAACTTGAAAGCATTTGCATATCAGCTTCCTGAATTCAAGCACCACTTATTGTTGAGATAAACATAGTGGTCAAATGATCAAATTGGCCAAATTATCCAAAATCCTCAATTTTCATCCGATTGACTTGAAACTTGAAGACCATTTGCACATCAGCTTCTGAATTCAAGCACCACTTATTGTTGAGATAAACAATAGGTCAAATGATCAATTGGCAAATTATCCAATCCTCAATTTTCATCCGATTGACTTGAAACTTGAAGACCATTTGCACTCCGCTTCCTGAATTCAAGCACCACTTATTGTTGAGATAAACATAGGCAAATGATCAAATTGGGCCAAATTATCCAAAATCCTCAATTTTCATCCGATTGACTTGAAACTTGAAGACCATTTGCATATCAGCTTCTGAATTCAAGCACCACTTATTGTTGAGATAAACATAGGTCAAATGATCAAATTGGGCCAAATTATCCAAAATCCTCAATTTTCATCCGATTGATTTGAAACTTGAAAGCATTTGCATATCAGCTTCTGAATTCAAGCACCACTTATTGTTGAGATAAAACTACAGTAGGTCAAATGATCAAATTGGGCCAAATTATCAAAATCTCAATTTTTCTCCGTATTGACTTGAAATTTGAAGAGCATTTGCATATCCGGTCGCTGAATTGAACCACCTATTAATTTTGAGGTAAACACAGGCCAATTTGGGCCAAATTGTCTAAAATCCTCAATTTTTATCCGATCGACTTGAAATTTGAAAAGTATTTACACATAAAGTCACCAAATTCAACCACTTATTAATTTTGAGGTAAACATGTCAAAAGGTCAAAATATGCCAAAAGGCCAATTTGGGCTAAATTTTATAAAATCCTCAATTTTCATCCGATTGACTTGAAATTTGAATCGAATTTGCATATCAGGTCGCTGAATTCAACCACCTATTAATTTTGACGTCAATATTGGCCAAAACATCAACATAGGCCAAAACATCAACATGGGCCACATTTCTAAAATTGTTTCTAAAATTGTCAATTTTCATCCGATTGACTTGAAATTTGAAGATAATTTGCATGTCAGGTCGCTGAATTCAACCATCTATTGATTTTTGAGGTCATTATCGGTCAAAACATCAACATAGGCCAAAATGTCAACATGGACCACATTTCTTAAACTGATTCTAAAATTGTCAATTTTCATCCGATTGACTTGAAATTTGAAGAGAATTTGCATATCCGCTTACTGAATTCAAGCACCCATTATTTTTGAGATCAACATTGGCCAAAAGGCCAATTTGGCCCAATTTTTCATCCGATTGACTTGAAATTTGAAGACCATTTGCATATCAGCTTACTGAATTCAAGCACCCATTGTTTTTGAGATCAACATCGGCCAATTTGGGACAAATTTTCATCCGATTGACTTGAAATTTGAAGACCATTTGCATATCAGCTTACTGAATTCAAGCACCCATTGTTTTTGAGATCAACATCGGCCAAAAGGCCAATTTGGGACAAATTTTCATCCGATTGACTTGAAATTTGAAGCCCATTTGCATATCAACTTAACGAATTCAAGCACCAATAATTTTTGAGATCAACATTAGCCAAAAGGCCAAGTTGGGCCAAATTGGGCCAAATTTTCTAAAATCCTCTATTTTCATCCGATTGACTTGAAATTTGAAGAGCATTTGCATATCAGGTCACTAAATTTAAGCACCAATTATTTTTGAGGTGATCATCAGCCAAAATGTTAACATTGGCCTAATTTCTAAAATTGTCAATTTTCATCCAATTTACTTGAAATTTGAAGAGCATTTGCATGTTTGGTCAATTAATTCAACTACCAATTCTTTTTGAGGTCAACCTAGGCCAAAAGGTCAATGTAAGCCAAAGGCCAACAACAAAGGTGAAATTTTGAAAATCCTCAATTTTCATCCCATTGACTTGAAGTTTGAAGAGGATTTGCATATCAGGTCACTGAATTCAACCACCATTTGTTTTATGGATTTTGCAAGTATCGTGCTCTGCACAACATCTTTGTTTGTTTGTTTGTGTGCAGGATATATCAAAGAGTTGTGGTCGGATTAGGATGAAATTTGGTGGGCAGGCTGGGTGTGTCGTGTGTGACGACAAATTGATTAGATTTTGGTAAAGATCTGGATACGGATCCGATTACTAGAATCTTTAAAGTGATTCTTCACCATTGAGAGGTAGGGCCAAAAACGATAAATAGCATATATGAAAAATGTTTTGGGCCCAATATGTTCTACTAGATCAGGTATTGCTTGGCGGAGGTATGCGCTCTACCGAGTGCCAAATACTACTCTTTGCCATCTTGGAACAGTTTCTACTTGTACTAAAATAGTTCAAACTCTGCAATCTCCAAGAGAGAGGTTATGCATTCCAAATTTGCTGCATTAATCCACGTTAATTATTTTCTTGTATCGAGTAAGAGCATCATTGAATTATTTTTACTTGGCCATAATTGTAATGAGAGCCGATGGTTCCTATGAGAATCAAAGTTAATGTTTCCTTCTACTGCGATGACAATCATTCCAGTTTCACCACAGCTGCAAATGAAATTTGCATAAAGTACAGATGGAATATAAAGTTTGTCTTTCAGGGCACATTTGAAAATGTTGTGCAAGTTGCATCTGAACAAAATACCAAACACAATCTGCTGTTGCTCTTCAGCTCCAATGTGGTTGATTGTGTTTCATATGCAGCCTGTGCCTGCTGGTTGCATCATTTTCTCAGAGCTCGTCTGTGCCACTGATGCAGTGCCCCTGTTACCAGTAAGCTGGTTCTCATTTTGCCAACCTCAGAAGGATGACAGGTTGAGTCAACACACCTGGTGTTATTTCAACGGCACGACAGAGGCTCGAACTCAAGACCCTAAGATCTTAAGCAAGCCACCTTAGCCTAACCTTAGACTCAGCCTCCTGTGAAGCCAACACTGGGCTTTGTAAAGGTGGTTCATCGGGGTTCCGTGAAATGAAAACCGCAAAGATCATGGCTTATATTCATAATTTTCCAGTCGGTTTATTTCTCAATTATATTAATTGAGTTTTGATGCCATGTAGAGTTTATCAGAGGAGAAGTTTGGCAATTGAAGTGTTTCGTTTAAAGTTTTTGACCAGCTGGTGACCTATCTAAGCTATCGTGCATACTTGCAGTTTAAGATAGTGCTGTTGAAGCCTCAATCATTAATATTGTTGTCGCACAACAGGCAACGAGCTCCTTGGTCGAGACTCGGAGTACGAGCAAGAAGGAAAGGTGCAGTTCGTCATGGATGCTGTGTACGCCATTGCACATGCTTTGCACCGCATGCACAAAGACCTATGCCCCAACGAGACGAACCTCTGTGATCGCATGAAACCCATCAATGGATCCATGCTTCTGCACTACATCCGATCGGTAAACTTCACCGGTACGTGCTGTTGCCTCGCATCATCACGGACATTCGCTTCAACCGTATGCTTCGTGGTCTTATCATAATTATCTTGTCAAATTGTAGATATGCACATGGATGAAGCATAGGCTTGACCACACTTCCTCACTAGCACACTTCCTGGCCTGTAATAATCTTGGCTTCATGAAATTCAGAAGATTCCGATGGAAGATTCCATTGCAAAAATGTGTCAGAAGAAACGAGTGGATGAGAATGCACCTGTTCATTTGTCAGCAGGAGGGAATTTTCAGTTAAAGGTGCACAGGGCCTCAGTGGATGTGGTAAAACCTCAGAGGGAGAAATGGGAGTGACTATGAGGTGGCATTGGGTATCAGAATTGAAGGTCTGGAAGGAGTAGCACGAGAAAACTGACCGAGGAAGATGGCTCCACAGGTGAGAGAATATGGAGGCAAAAGAATGGAGGGGAGCATCAAGCTTAGATTCTGGGAGGGTAACAAGGTTGTGATACTGATTGAATCCAAGTGACCTGCCGGTGCAGGGGTTAATCGGAGAAGCAATGGAGCAGGAGGAGCAAGACAAAAGGCAGACACGACAATATTGAAAGGTCACCAACGTGCCTTCCGTAGGAGATGAGCCTAACCTGAGACTCAGCCTCCTGTCACGAGATGCCAACGGCGCTGAGAGATTTAGACTCCATGGCTTCAAGGGGGGTAATATAGGAAGTAGCAACTTCTATCCATTGGGCATAAAGTTCTCATTTCACTGACGAAATATAATCCACCCTCTAATGACTAAATAAAGTTCACCTGTCACAAACAACCTTCACATGATCCCAATTATGCTGACAGAATGACAATAAAAGTCATTGTTTTTGCATGCGTGTAGTTTTTTGCATTGTCCCTCTCTGGAAAGGGAAGGGTGATCGCCAAGACTGCAACAATACCGAGGGGTGACGCTGCTCTCGGTGCCGGGCAAGGTCTTTGCTCGAATAATTATTGATAGGGTTCGCCACCATCTGCTTGAGCACCAGCATCCAGAGCAGTCAGGCTTTACACCAAAGAGGTCACGATTGACCTATCCTTGCTCTTCGGGTCCTCACCGAACGCAGACGAGAGTTTCGGCAGGGGCTGCTTGCAGCCTTTGTTGATCGCTGTAAAGCATTCGTTCAGTGAATCGGGATGCCCTCTGGAGGATTCTTGGTCTTCGTGGGGTGCCGCCAAAACTGATCGATCTGATGTCTGAACTCTACTCTGGTACTGAGAGTGCTGTGAGATGTGGTGGTACCATCTCTGACTTATTTCCAGTTGTTACTGGAGTTCGTCAGGGTGTGTACTGGCCCCCACACTTTTCAGCACTTGTATGGACTGGATTCTAGGGAGGATGTCGGAGAGATCAAGCTGCGGTGCATCGTTTGGGAATGTCAATCTCTGACCTTGATTTCGCAGATGATGCAGTCATCTTTGCGGAAACTTTAGATATCCTTTTGGGGCCCTCGAGGTGCTGAATGAGGAGTCAGAGCCGCTGGGATTACAGGGTTTCCTGGGTCAAAACTAAGATCCAGGCTTTCAATGACATCTTGGATGCTGCTGTCCTGTCTGTGCCCGTTGGGTTAGGATGTTGAGGTCGTGGAGAGATTCACTTACCTTGGCAGTGATATTCATGTCTCTGCTGGCTGTGCGTCAGAGGTCAACAGACGTCTGGATCGAGCCTGGGGAGTCACGGATTCACTGGATAATGGGTGTGGCGCTGCCGGTACCTGTGCGGGAGGATGAAAGTCCGAGTCTTCAGGTCCTTGGTGCTTCCAGTCTTGCTCTATGGATGTGAGACTTGGACTCTGACCAAGGATCTGAGATGGAGACTTAATTCCTTTGGTACCAGGTCTCTTCGGAGAATCCTTGGCTATCGCTGGTCGGACTTTGTGTCCAATGAGCAGTTGCTGAGAGAGACTCAAATGAGATTTGTTACCTGCATAGTCTGTGAGCGTCAGCTGCGGCTGCATGGACATGTGACTCATTTTCCTAACGCTGATCCTGCTCACCAGATTCTCTCAGCGAGGGAGTCCATGAGTGGGAGAGGCCAATGGGCCGACCACATGCCTCGTGGTTGCAGCAGGTTGATCAGCATCTCACAAGGAGATGGGGATGGGCCAGGCATCTGCCTGGGGGAAGGCCAGACAGAGGCCCCTGGAGTACCGGCGGAAAGTGTACGCAGCGACGCGCTGCTCTGGCGCATGCTCCCATACCTAACCTGACCTGTTTTTGCATCTACCTTCTTGTCTGTCCTTCTTCCCCTCCCTCTCTCAACTTTAGCACTCATGGTGTTATAAACACCAATTCTTCTTCATTCATTTGCTGCACAAGGCTGCGGGGTAGCATCTTGTTCCGCTGATGCAACACCCTCTGCTGGTTAGGACAGGAATTTGGAATTTGCTCATGATGCCGGCGATGGCTCGCCCACTCTTTGCAAACGATATGGTGTGGTCTTAAACGTCCACCAAACGAATGCTGTCAGACGGGATTCCAGTTTAACGTCCATCTGAGGGACGACACACACATTGATGAATCACCCTGCCTGTGAAACACCAGAATGGCAGTTTATAGCTGAGTCAGGATTCAAACCTGGGCTAGACGTCTTCCAGGCAATTGTGCTTACCTCAAGGTCATCCTGTCGGACCATAACCATCAATGTATATACTGTACAAAAGATGGAGACTTCAAACTTTAAGGACGGATAAAATAATTGGGATTAGGTCAATTCATACAAAGAAATTCTTTTACAAAAGTAAATCTAAAATGTCAACGTTTTGATTGTTCATAACAAGCCTTTTACTTGCCTGCATTGCATAATAAGTATTAGTTTGGTCTCTTCTGAACTAAATTTTGGAGTTGAATGATTTTTCGTGAAGCTAATCCTTAAGTATTGTCTCCATTATCCAACCAAACGTGTACTCTTCCACTTCCCTATGTTTGACACTCTTTAATGAGATCGAAGGCTATTGAAGCTGTAATACAAATTACGTACTCACCTGCAGACAAATACCCCAAGCCAACACCGGACTTAACTTCAGACAAACACAGCCACTCAACTTGGGGGAAGTGATGTAACTTCCTGTGGAATCCCCTGACTCCCTACAACCCAGGGACACATTATCCCTGTACCTTATTATTATTTCTCCTAACTACACAAAACAATACCAACACCGGTAGAGGTACATTCAAAGTGCACCACCTCGTGCCAAATAAATAAATAACAAATCCTCCAGCGAACGACATTGCTGGGTCGCCTACGGCACCCGGCGATGCCGCCGTGCAGCACATGTAGACGGAATTGGGAGGGAGCGGTGTACGATAATTGATTGATTAATTTAGTAATTAAAATAAATAAATAATAATCGTAAAATAATTAATTTCTTCATCAATTTTAATCAATTAGCTAATAGCATACCTAAACCACC
>CM068964.1:16947695-16967978 GCA_035128595.1 Eptatretus atami | reverse complement strand
GAGAGGTCGAATTGAGAGCAGTCTGTTTAAATCGTAGAAGAGTAGTGCATGACGATACAGTAAAGAGAACCACATGTGTGAAAGAGGAAGATGAAGCATTATAAGAGATCGTTTTTATTATTATTATTTTTATTATTATTATTATTGTTTGAGAGAGTTTTCATCAGATTAGGTCATGGAAGTGTTGTAGAAAAAATTGTGAGGTGAATGGTGAATTTGGATCGATAAGCGCAGGGGGTGTAAACAGATCATGTGGTTATGGGAGAAGCACTTGGCTCTGGGAGGTGTATAGTCAAAAGTAAAATAAGGATTGCATAACATTTGGAAAAGGGAAGGTTGAAGTAAAATCGTGGAAGTGTGTGGTGAATTTGGACAGTAAATGCAGTGTAAAGCTGCTGGGTCGATGAAAAGTACCAGGAAGAGAAGAGAGAGACACGTGGTTGCACGAGGTGTATAGATCGAAAGGATACAAGGAAGATTATTATTTTTTGGTGTATTTTTGAAGAACAGGTAAGATTCGGGAATGGAAGGTTGTAGATCGGAAGAAATCGTGACGGTAATGGCGAGAGAGGGTCAGCTCAGTATAATAAAGATGGTGTGCTGGCAGGAGGAAGAAGAAGAGGAGAATGAGGAAGAAGAAGAAGAAGAAGAAGAAGAAGATCGAGACTTGTGAGTGTGCAAGGAGAAAGGTAGTTATTTTAAAAAAAATTTAAGACAAGAAATAGAGTGTTTAGTTGGGGGAGGATGTTGGGAAAGTGGGGAAGATAGAAATTGAAGGTAATGGGGAGAAAATACAAATAAACACGATCGTACACCGAGGGGAACGATGGGTAGGCCTCAAGCACTCGGTAAGACAAGGTCAACGAAAACTCACAAAATAGCACGATTCTTGAAACAAAACCGAACTAGGAACACACAGTAACATGCAGGTAATTAACAAAACAGTAACATGTAGGGTTAATACAACAAAATCATTTTTGGGAGAACGTGTGCAGTTTCAGGTGGGGGTGTGTGGCAGCGGTTGGCAACCTCAGCTAGAAGGTGGGAAGTGCAACATTTAGGCCAAGGACAGCAACGCTTCATTTTTGGTGAAGATCTGAATCCGGATCTGGATCTGAGCATTTTTTAAGTGATTCGTCTCCATTGAGAGATGGGGCCAACAACGATACATAGCACAATATCTCACAATGTTATGGATGGATTCACACGAAACTTGGTGGACAGGTTGGGAGTGCCACTCGGAAGAATTGATTCAATTTTGGTGAAGATCCGAATCTAGATCTGGATACGACAATTATTTATTTTTTTAACGGATTCTTCACCATTGAGAGATGGGGCTAAAAACGATATTGCATGATATCTCAGTCGTGGACGTATTCGGATGAAACTTTGTGGACAGGTTGGGTGTTTCAAAAGGACTAATTCATTCGATTTTGGTAAAGATCTGAATCTGGATTTCACCATTGAGAGATAGTGCCAACAACAATATATAGCACAATATCTCAAAAGGTTATCGATGGATTCCACAGAAAGTTTGTGAACCGGTTGGGTGTGTGAAAAGGACTAATTGATTCAATTTTGGTGAAGATTCGAATCCGGATCCAGATACGAGAAAAATTTTTAAGTGATTCTTCACCATTGAGAGATGGGGTCAAAAACGATGTGTAGCATGATATCTCGAAAAGTTGTAGACCTCTTTATGACAAAACTAGGTGGATGAGTTGGCTAGGTAACACGAACAAGCCGATTCGATTTTGGTTAACGTCTGGATTCAGATCCGGCCTATCAGTGGGATACAATATGTAAACTGTTCAGCCTAATGGAGGTATGTGCTCGACCACGTGCCATTCCATTTCACCAAGTGTCACTCGAGTAATTTTTCATTTTCTGTCTGCCTGTTCATGCCAAGAGACTGTGCTGGGCTGAGACAAACGTGTGGCCCTAAATGGAGTTCTTTCATCCCCTCTTCCTGTCCAGGCTGGAGTTCCTCAAGGTAGCGTTCTGGCCCCTGTTCTGGGCCTCAAGCACTCGTAAGACAAGGTCAACGAAAACTCACAAAATAGCACGATTCTTGAAACAAAACCGAACTAGACACACAGTAACATGCAGGTATTCAAAAACAGTAACATGTAGGGTTATACAACAAAATCATTTTGGGAGAACGTGTGCAGTTTCAGGTGGGGGTGTGTGGCAGCGGTTGCAACCTCAGCTAGAAGGTGGGAAGTGCAACATTTGAGCCAAGGACAGCAACGCTTCATTTTTGGTGAAGATCTGAATCCGGATCTGGATCTGAGCATTTTTTAAGTGATTCGTCTCCATTGAGAGATGGGGCAACACGATACATAGCACAATATCTCACAATGTTTATGGATGGATTCACACGAAACTTGGTGGACAGGTTGGGAGTGCCACTCGGAAGAATTGATTCAATTTTGGTGAAGATCCGAATCTAGATCTGGATAACGACAATTATTTATTTTTTAACGGATTCTTCACCATTGAGAGATGGGGCTAAAAACGATATTGCATGATATCTCAAAGTCGTGGATGTATTCGATGAAACTTTGTGGACAGGTTGGGTGTTTCAAAAGGACTAATTCATTCGATTTTGGTAAAGATCTGAATCTGGTTTCACCATTGAGAGATAGTGCCAACAACAATATATAGCAACAATATCTAAAAAGGTTATCGATGGATTCCACAGAAAGTTTGTGAACCGGTTGGGTGTGTGAAAAGGACTAATTGATTCAATTTTGGTGAAGATTCGAATCCGGATCAGATACGAGAAAAATTTTTAAGTGATTCTTCACCATTGAGAGATGGGTCAAAAACGATGTGTAGCATGATATCTCGAAAAGTTGTAGACCTCTTTATGACAAAACTAGGTGGATGAGTTGGCTAGGTAACACGAACAAGCGATTCGATTTTGGTTAACGTCTGGATTCAGATCGGCCTATCAGTGGGATACAATATGTAAACTGTTCAGCCTAATGGAGGTATGTGCTCGACCACGTGCCATTCCATTTCACCAAGTGTCACTCGAGTAATTTTTTCATTTTCTGTCTGCCTGTTCATGCAAGAGACTGTGCTGGGCTGAGACAACGTGTGGCCCTAAATGGAGTTCTTTCATCCCCTCTTCCTGTCCAGGCTGGAGTTCCTCAAGGTAGCGTTCTGGCCCTGTTCTTTTTCTGGTTTTCTCAATGATCTCTCGACTCTGGAAATCCTCTATATCTCTTTGCTGGATATCCACCCTCTGCCGTACCATCGGTCATCCCTCAGGCCGGCAAGCAGCAGCTTCTTGCTCCTGCAGGCTGGATAAATCACAAACTGGCCAACACATGGAACATGTCTTTCAATCAGACAATCTCACACTCTCACTATGCTCTTCGAAGGACCGTTTAGAAAACCCCCCATCCACTTCTCAACAATCCTCTGGAAGAAGTCTTTTCTTTCAAGCTTCTGGGTCTCACTATCTGCCACGACCTTTCCGGGGAAAGCACACTTTTCAAACCTCGCCTCCAAAGCCAGTCGCCGACTGGGAATCCTCCGTCGTGCAAAGTCTCTTCTCGGCCCTCCTGAGCTCCTGACCACTTACAAGCTTTTGTCCGTACCTGACGGAGTACTGCTCTCCCTCTGGGCTGGTGCTCCTGCCTCCCACCTTTCTCGGCTTCACGCTGTAGAAACCAGGGCATTTAGGATCATCGGCATCTCCCGCAATGAGGCTGAGTCTTTGGGCCTCTCGCTCAATCACCGCAGGTTGGTCGGTGGTTTTCTGTCTTTTACCGTCTCCTCTCCAGCCTTGCCCCCCCCTTGTCTCTCTGCGATTTGTCCCCACCACATTTCCACAGGGCGCTCAAGTTCCGCCAACAACCCCCTTCTGGTAAAAACTAACAAAATCACGAATCACTGCTCACCTTCACTCTTTCATTCCTTTTTTCCCGCCTTTGGAATAAACTCCTCACTCTATTCTTTCCCATTCTTCCCTCCAGGCTTTCAAAACAGCTGTTCACCACCACCTCTTATCATCCCCCATCCAAATCTCGATCTTTTCTACCCCGATAATCCACCAAACTCACCTCTTCAAATTCCCTGCTTTCCTTCCTGAAAGTCCCTGTAATGTCCATTTTGTATTCCCCATGTTCCCCGTCCCATCCCTTCCCTTCCAACAGATCTCCTAATGTCTCTGTCCCGCACTGTTTTGTCCCTCCCACTCCCGCCCCTCTTGTCTCATGCTCCCTTGCTGTGCGTTGTGTGTTAGCTCTCACACGAGCCTCGACAGGTATACAAAAAAAACTGCACGTGGGGTGAGACAGGATGGGGTGAGGTCCTTGGCGAGCAGCAGTTCAATACTGACTCACACATTCTTTCCTTTCTTTCTCTCAGAACCCCTAATTCGTCTATTTGAGATGCACAAAGAGCCTCAACAATTCAAAAAGAGCGATCAACTAACCTTCTACCCAGATGGGCGAGGCACTGATTCGCACTTCCACCTTTTCCTTTAAGCTTACACTGCATTTGCTGCACCTCTCTAGATATTGCACCAACACACCACCGCATTTCCTTCCTTCCTTTCCCTCCACTTTGGGATCAACGCAAGCCCACCTGTTTCCGTGGGGTGAGGGAGAGGCCGCACCGAAGCCTCAAACTGCTTCTATCTACTTACTCTTCCTTTCTACTTTTCCTGGATGATTGTGGCATGCCTGTCTTGTGTTGTAGTGAAAGTAAGATTGTGTAAAGGGATCTTTTACATGCTAAGGGTTAATTGCTGCTCTTCTGTGTCTTTCCCTGCCTGTAAATATGTGCTTTATACTTGGTAAACTGCTTCAAACCTGCCCGGTTGTCTTTTCCTTCATTGGTTTGGCAGAGCATGTACGTAATAAATAGATGGGAAGTTGTACCCCATGAATTCTCTACCCGAGATAGCCTACACCCACCTACGGTTTCACTCAGCCATAACTTAATAAGTAGATGAGGTGGGGCGTTGAGAGTGCAGTTCCCCAGTTGAGATAACTCGCTCACCAGGTAAGGTAACGCGAAGCTGGGCATGAGGACCCTGCTCGAACTCGTTGGCCCAATCGGCATCTAAGGTTGCTTAGCAACCCGTCAGGCCGTGGAGTTACCCGTGGCTTGTGGCTTCAGGGTCAGAGGTCGAGTGGCGGGTCTGAGCAACCGCCTCGTGAATCCCGTGCTCACTTTGAATCCAGTAACAATGTAAAGTCTTCACAAACTCTTCCAAAGTGATAAAGTGAAAAAAATGCAGATAAAATGTTAATAAGTTAGATTAACAGTGAAAATCAGATGATTCTCATTTGCATAGGTCTTCAAAACCTTTGCCTAATTAACCCAAAATCACTTCAGGAGCAAATTATTTGTTTGAAAGTTTACAAAATAAGTGTAATAGGATTCACCTTCATGTAATCAGTAGTTTAATTTATAAATGAAGCTCTCCCATGTATTTAATGAGTTTTAAGATGAAACTGACTTGGTCAACCAACAAGGCAAACATGAAGACCAAGGAGCATGACAAAGAAGTCAGACATAAAGTGGTGAAGAAGGACTGTTCAGGAGAGGGTTCTACAAAGATTTCAGTCACTTGTTATCCCTTGAGTACAGTGAAATCCATCATTAAGAAGGGGAAGATGTATCAAACCACCCAGACTCTATGCGGATCAGTTCGCCCATCCAAACTGAGTAGCCAGGCAAGCAGGAAACTGGTTCAGGATTTCACTGTAAATCAAACAATTACTTTGAAAGATCTGCAAGGTTCTATGTCCGAGATGGGGGTCAGTGATCATTAATCAACAATATCCCGTTACCTTCACAAAGCTGGCCTCTATGGACAGGTGGCAAGAAAGAAGCCATTACTGAAAAAGACATCCAAAGGCTGGTGTGGAGTTTGTGAAAAAGCATCTTAATTATACTCTCCATCAGAGTGGCGACCCGTCCAGGATTGTGCCCAATAGCCCAGGAGACTGCTTCGGCAGCACCAACGTTCTGTACAGAGTATGGTCCCAATGGATAGACAAATATTAATTATATTGCAGGTATGTGGACAAATGTTTTATGGTCAGCCAAGACAAATATTGACCTTTTTGGTCTAAACTAAATGTTACATCTGGCGTAAGCCTAACACTGCACATCACCCAGCCAACACCATCCCTACTGTCGATCATGGTGGTGGCAGCATCATGTTATGGGTCTGCTTTTCATCAGTAGGGACTGGCGAGCTTGTCAGGATAGAAGGGACAATGGACGGTGCAAAGTACAGGAGAATCCTTGATAAATAAATATAAGAAACCTGCTTGATTCAGCCATGAATCTGAAAGTGGGTAGCAGATTCACATTTCAGCAGGATAATGATCCGAAGCACAAAGCTAAAGCCACACTGGAGTGGCTGAATAAGATGAAAATAAATGTTTCTTGAGTGTCCAGTTAAAAGTCCTGACTTGAACCCAACGAACATTGATGGCGAGACTTATAAGATTGCAGACCATCGATGATCCCCATCAAACTTGGCAGAACTAGAGAAATTTTCATGTGAAGAATGGGCAAAGATTTCACCATCTCCATGTGAAAAGCTGGTAGAGACCTACCAAACAAGACTCATAGCAGTCATTGCTGCAAAAGGTGCTTCCACCAAGTACTGACCTCAGGGAATCAATGCCTTTACAACCAGTGAATTTTGATTTGTACATGTTTTTTGCGGTATTCCTGACATGTAACCTCCTTCAACTATAACAGGTGTTTAGTTTGATCTCTTCAGTTGTGAATAAAAAAGTTCATTTGGAAAAATTGTTTCTACATAATCCATAATTCATCTGAATTTGGCATCATTGGAAGAGGGGAATACTTTTGCAGGCCATTGTACATGTGTGAACTTTTGATTTATTTGAAAATGATGTCTTCCCAACTGTGTAATTGATATTCTCACATTTAACACATTGTCTTATCATCATCATCATTTGTCATGAAAATAGCCTGATGATGACAGCAATGAAAATGAGTATTTAAATTTTTATTTTATCTGTGTGTGACAGGCAGTGCAGGCACTCCAGTAAGATTTAATGAAAATGGTGATGCGCCTGGCCGCTACGACATCTTCCAGTACCAGATGGGCCACGGTTACCGTCGAGTCGGGCAGTGGAGTGAGAAGCTCCAGCTCAATGTAGGTTTCAGACAATCTGCAGATATAATTAAATAAATAAATGAAGAAATAATATTTTGTGTTTCTTGGAAGTTTAACTCTTGCAATGGCAGATGTTTCGATTTGACGTGGCTTTGCAGTTTCTGTTACATTGTGGGTCTGAGTGTTTTGCTTTTTTGGTTTTAATAACTTTTGTCCTTCAAGCCTAAGTGCTTTCCACAAGTTAAAGTTTTCTTTCGTTATGAACCTTGTGCTTCCATCATAAATCTGAACACTATCGACTATTATCTAGAGTCTAGACTCTCGAGCTTTCCACTTTGAAGCTGTGAATTTCCAACTGGAATGTGTAACTTTCCATATCAATCATTGAGACATAAAGTAGACTGTCAAACTTGATAAAAGTTCTTAGAAAATGGGTTTCAAAGTTCAGGTTTCCATTAAAGTCCCATTCAGCTCTCCTTGGACAAAAATCAGTGTCAGTCTCAAACATTTGGTAAAATCTGCAATTCATACCAAAGTTGTACTGACATTGAAAGATAACTTTAGTGCACCAACTCATTTTTAATCTGGATGTGAGATAGCCCTATTACTTCTCAGGCATTTACAACTATAATCCCAAACCTTCCATGTAAACCGAAATGAGTTCAATCATGACCTCAAACTTTACAAAATCAACCGAAATATTTTCAACTATAATTACAAAAAAAATTATACAAGCGTGAGGCTCATGGAAGAGCAAGGTCAAATTGGCAGTGAGGTAGTTGGACAAGAATTGGGCACAACCCAGAGAGAGAGAGAGAGAGAGAGAGAGATATAGATAGAAAGAAAGAAAGAGACTTTTGAAGCTCTTTTATTCATAAAGGTAAGAAATTCATACAAGTCATACAAATAATAACGAAATCACAAAAATTCTAAACATGTGCAACCCAACAACACCGAAGAGAAAAAAACCCCCCATCTTTGACAGTAATAAGGAATTCAACACACCATTATCAACTTTACAAAAACCTCCCTTTACACACCATTTTTGCACAAAGGTTTGCAAATCATCTTTCACTTGACAAAAAGAGAACCCCATATGTAGCCTTGCCATGACAAGAGCCTTAAAGGCTACTACTACATCACATAAAATATCAGCATTTGCAAGGAGCCTTGCTTTTCTTGTCTTGTAGATTGCCAATTTTGCAATAGAATTCAGGAAATTGACAAGAGCGGTCTCTGAGTTCCTTTTGCAACCAAGTGGTATTTCAAAAAAATAAAAATAAAAACGTGTGGAGAAAGAAAAGTTCTTCCTTTTTATGTAACTGCGGTGATAACTCAAAAAGAGACGTCAGTCTTGCACAATCTACATATGCATGAAAAAGGTCTTCAGAGAACATACAGAAAGGACATGCCTCTGTGTTAATTTCGTTAAACCGATGTAGTAAAACATTGGAAGGCAGCACCATATGGGCGAGTCTCCAGGTAATATCGCCAGTCCTTTTAACAATTGGTGAAATATACATCGCAGACCATTGCGGATGGGAGGGAAGCCCAGAAGGCAGTTTTTCTTTCCATCGAGCCCCAAATGAAGCAGGCCGTAATGAGGGAAATCAAATTGAAAGGCACAAACGGTACAGTCTTTTTTGTCTTTACTGGAGAGTGGCGATGAGGATAGCAAAATAGATATTGTGGAGTTATCAGCTAGCAAGTTATAGCTAGCACAGATCTGTGGTGGTGTATGGTCATCACCAATGTCAGCGGTAAAGCTCAGGCCTAAGTGCCTAAAAACATGCAGGACTTCCTGTAGTACCTGGGCTACACTCCTCAAAGATCTGATTGCAGTTTTTTCTTGAATATATCCTGCAGAGAACCAGCTGTTCCTATTGCAACCACGAAGGTCTCAAGTTGTGCTCACACCAACACCCGACAAATGCTGCACGAAGGTACGTGAGCGAGGAATTTCAGGAAAAAGAGCATTTTAGAAAAGGGGTTCATGAAGGAACCTTTTGCTGCTATACGTCTCCATTTGCCGAGTTGTTGAGATGAACTGCCAGGTGTGCAGGACATCTTGGTAGAAGTCAGAGAGCAACAGGGCATCAACATGTTGTAGTTCCATGAAAAAGAGTTCACGGTTGTAGCCCAGCATGCCGGCTTGTTTCAATATGAGGCTCACAGTAGATTTCCAGGGCAAGGCCTCCAGAAATATAAAACGACAAACAGTGGAGATCCGGAAGGCCATCACCCGACAAAGAATGTCCACAAGTCCGTGACCCCCCCCCCCCCCCACTGGAAGGCAAATCGTCTCTGGTTTAAGCCAATGTTTGTCATCCAGAAGAAGTCAAGCAAACATTTTTGGATCAATGACACCATGTTACAGGTGGCTGCAGGACAATAATCTTATGCCATAGGCAAGAGGGGGGGGGGGAATCAGAACAAAAGGTTGTTAATGACCTAGGACAACCACTGAAACAACAAAGTAGACAAAATTTCTCTCCATCTATTCAGTTTATTGTTAACCTCCGCCATCGAAGATGGATGGAGGTTACTGTTTTCACCCCTGTCTGTTTGTTTGTTTGTGAACAGTATTACGGAAAAACTCCTGGACGGATTTCGACGAAACTTGTGGGGGATTAGGTATGGTCCAAGGATCATGCCATTAGATTTTGGACTTGGTCCAAAAAAAAAAACTTGGAAATTTAGCAACTTTTTTTCAAAAAAAATTCGATTTTTATTTGAAAAATATTTGAATTTTTTTTTTTGCATTTCTACATGTTTTAAGTGATTTCAACCCAAAAAAAAATTTGTTAGAGAAAAAAAAAAGAAATTTGCAACTTAAAAAAAACAAATTTCGATTTTTTTGGCATTTCTACATTGCCGCGTCGATCTAGTTTAGTTTATTCAATCGTCGTTCAGTAGAGTCTGATCCGTTTTGACCTACAATGAATAGGATATCAGGTTCACTTAAGTGACCCACAGTATTGGCGGCGGAGGTTTTGCACTCTACCGATGCTCCCCCTCTAGTTAACCTCCGCCATCGAAGATGGATGGAGGTTACTGTTTTCACCCCTTTCTGTTTGTTTGTTTGTTTGTTTGTGAACAGTATTACAGAAAAACTCCTCGACGGATTTCGACGAAACTTGGTGGGGGGTTAGGTCTGTCCAAGGATCATGCCATTAGATTTTGGACTTGGTCCAAAATCAAATAAGGCCGCTATGGCGGCCAATTTGAAAAAATATTTGAATTTTTTTTTTTTTGCATTCTACATGTTTAAGTGATTTCCAACCCCCCCCCCCCAAAAAAAAATTGTTAAGAAAAAATTTTTTTGCAACTATTTTTTCAACAAAATTTCGATTTCTTTTTTTTGCATTTCTACATGTTTTAAGTGATTCCAACCCCCCCCCCCCCCAAAAAAAATTGTTAGAGAAAAAAAAAATTGCAAATTTTTTTCAGCAAAATTTCGATTTTTTTTTTGCATTTTCACGTATAAGTGATTTCCAACAAAAAAACATGCCAAAATATAATTGCGGCTGATTTTGGAACTTCAGGTGGATTATCCCACGTAAAATCAATTTCTGTCTCAAGGAATCTAGTTATGACGAATGAATTGAGTATGTAAAAGTTAAAAGTAAAAGGGAAAGTTGCAAACTATAACTCTGTGAGCACTGTTGACGTCAAATTGAATGAATAGGATATCAGGTTCACTTGAGTGACCTAGCAGTATTGGCGGCGGAGGTTTTGCACTCTACCGAGTGCTCCGCCTCTAGTTAATTCTGTGGAGCAAACCATCCGAATTCCTTTGTCAAAGCCAGGGAAACTGAGATATACACCTAGGTATTTTACACCTTCTTTTACCCATGTCGAATTCAGAGGGGGAATTGGAAGGCCAGAGGGTAGCGTTTTACAGCCGACCCAAACTGCTTTACATTTAGACCAATTAATTTGTGTTGTACTTGCTTGAGAGTGGACATGTAGACACTCAAACAACATAGTAATATTATTGTTGTTGCGAACAGCAGCACAAACGTCATCAGCATAAGCCGAAACAATAATGGGCTCTTCTGATAGAGTCACCGGAAATCCTATGAGAGGAGCGTAAACGAATCAAAAGGGACTCGATGCAAAGAGAGTACAAGATTCCAGATAAGGGACAACCTTGCCGAATTCCCCTCCCAATCCGCAAAGGGAGACAGAGACCATCATTGACTTTAATCAAGCTAAAAATGTGATTATATAATAAAGTTACACAAGAAATATAAGATTGCCCAAAACCAAATTGTTTTAAAATCTAAAACAAATATTCATGGTTAACAGAGTCAAAAGCGTTATCCTGATCAATAAAAAAGAGACCAGTATATTGTTGTTGGATTTCACACACATCCCACAAGTCTCGTACCAAACAAATGTTATCATGCATAGATCTGTGCATAACATAATACGATTGATCCTGATGTATAACCGTGCTTAAAACAGTCTTTACATGGTTGGCAAGTGCTTTAGCAAAAATCTTATAATCGACACAGAGAAGAGATATTGGGCGCCAGTTCTGTATCAGTTGCAGATCCCTCTTCTTAGGGATAACGCAAACAACTGCACATCGACAACTAAGGGGTAATAAGCCCTCATGGAGGCTGCATTAAAAAAAACTTAAAGCAAAGCAGGGCCAAGCATATCCCAGAAAGTTTTATAAAATTACGCTGGCAACCCATTAAAGCCAGGAGCCTTATGGTCAACAAGGCCATCCAGCGCAGTTTTAAGTTCACTAAGACTAATGTTTTCTTCCAAGAAGTGTTGCTGATGCTCGTCTATCTGCGGTAAATTATTTGCAATATTTCGCATTGGAGGCATATCGTTAGATTGAAAGGAAAACACATTCTCAAAATAAGCTCAAACAAAGTGAAAAATTTCTGTATTGTCATCAAGAATATGCCCAACACTCGACCGAAGACGAAGCAATTGCTGGCTCGCCTTGGTCGTCTTCTCAAACATTAAAAAAAAAATCCTGACAACAAGTGTCTGCAGACAGTAAACCACTGACTCTCAGCCTGACTAAGGCACCAATACCATCTCCTTGAACTAATTCCTTCAGCAGAGTTTGTTTTTCATAGAGGAGTCGACACCTTTTATCATCACTGAAGTCCTCAGCCCCTCCCTGTAGTCGAAGAATCTCTTGTTTCAAGGCGTCAATACATATTGCTTACTTCAAGAACAATTGGTTTCGTATTGCTGACCGAAAACATGGATTTGCGCCTTAGCATAGTCCCACCACTGACAGAGGTTTAGAAACTGATGTAAATACACAACTCTCTCCCAAAAAACCTCGAAGGTTGACTTGAAAAAAATGATCGCTCAGAAGGGAAGTATTAAAACACCAATACAATGTGTGTTGTTTAAAACCAGGGAAGGACAAGCACAGTTTTACTCAGGAATGGTCAGAGAAACCCAAAGGAACAATATCTGTCACAAGATTGGTAGCAGAGTGAGGAATGTAAAATTTATCAAGTCGAGCAAGTGAAAGATGATTTAGTAAAACCAGACACCAACTAAATTGTTGCAGGTTCGGGGGTTGTTGCCGCCATATATCGTTAAGATCATGGCGTGATATAATATTGGAAAGAGGCCGACTTGAAGCTGGATGTGGCTCTGCACTGTTCCGCTCTAAAGTTGGGTTCAAAGTACAATTAAAATCCCCTGCGAAGCACAACAACGTATCAGAAGATATGTGTTGCAAGAAATGAAAGGAATCGTTTAAAAAAAGCTCCTCTCTTAGTCAGGTTCCATATGTAATTTCGTTATAATTTTTGGGAGATTATGAAAACTATATATTTTTGAAAACCTTATAGCCTAACAAATCAGAAAAAGTTTGATTCCATTTTCTCAGATGTCATTATGGCGGCCATCTTGGATTTTAAAAACTGGCGACCCCCAAACCCGTTTCTCAATATCTCGCCTCCTAGATGACCTAGAAACAAGATTCCAGTGGCCAAATCTACATTTTTTGGGGCCAAGGGAATCCAATGGTTATATTACAATCATATTAATTGAGTGTCTATCTTGCATTTTAATATGCATAGCTGAACAGAACAGAAAAGAAAAAAAATATCGGAATTTGACACCCAAAGTTTACACACAAGCAAACACAAGCAAAACTGTCAGTCTGTCTACACATCTCCATCGTCCTCATTATCACTACACCAAATGTGATATCCGAGAGTCTTCATCATTCTGGCAGTCAGTGCTACACTGACATAGCTGCCCGTGCGGGGTAGCTCCACTGAATTTGCACGAACATCTGTGTGAAGAACAGTCTGCTTTGCATTGACATCAGTAGGTGAATATACTGATTCTGGCTCACTTTTCCCCATGTAAATGAATGGGGGATTTTCACGATTCATATTTTTTTTCCCTTAAAAATACACCCCCTTTTATCCCAAGGTATATTTGTTTGTCTCCCCTTTAACCTAGGGGCATTCTATTCAAATAACCAATGCAACAAGATAAAGATTGGTTCAAGTAGTAATGTGTGTGTTTCAAGGTGATTCTGAAGAAATATCTGAAACATGCAAGCCTAGGGACACTCTTTTTCAAATAACAATGCATATTGTTTAGCTCACTCATTGAACCTATAAAGATTTGTTCATTCTCAAATTCCTTCAATAGTTTAATTTCTTTGTACAATAACTCCCATCTAAAATATTTAAAACAAAACATTTGAATCTTTATATTTTTTAAGATACCCCTTTTGTGCCATTATGAAATGATATACTCTCTCTTAATGACTCATCTGACCACCTCCTGAGTTGCATATCATTTTGAGATTATAGTAAATTGTTTTTCCATTGTTCAATTGATAACCATCAAATTTTTCAGTCCATTCAAGGATATTTATTATTTCTTTACATCCTCTAACTCATTGGTTTTTAAATTGATTCGCTTATTTGTTTTATTTACTCTTGTTTAGTTATTTTTTCAATAAGACTTATTTGATATTTTCCACATTCATTATGTTTTCCATTATTATACCAAGACTGAGATTTTCTCCATCTTTAGTTTGATTAATACTTGTTCGACCATTATTATACGTGAAAAACCGGCGGTAGCCCTTAAAAACCCTAACCCATCGTCCCATCGTTAAACTTGTGTCCATATGAAACACAATCTATTCTATTCACTCTATCATACAATATCCATATGGAACACAATCTATTCCATTTCTTAAAATAAACTCTTATCATCCTAAGGCTCCTACTTCTTACTATATATCTTATGTTTATATATATCTATTTTCCTATATTCTTCTTCTTTTCATCAAACAATTATAATAATTTCTAAAAGTTATTGATTTCTTTATTACATATTTCTTTATTCCCGTAACCTTTTATCAATCTGATCACATACTTATAAGCATATGCCTTTGCTCTCAATCCAATAAACTCACTCATTACTTTTCCACCAACTCATCCTTTAAACTACCTAACCTTTTCATTCTTTTTTGAAAATAACTCGCTCTTCTTACAAAAATTACTTGTATCATATATCCAATATTTTTCTTCATATCTTTATAACATCATCAGTTTTATATCTAGAATAAAAACTATCAGTGTCCTATACAACAATGAAACATTTTCACATACTCTTTCTTTAAGTCATTACAATAATCATACATCAATATCTTTGAAAATCAAGAACTGCTGTTCAATGTAAATTGGTTTATCCATGACAATATTTTCCTTTTTCATATGAATGGCAGAAAAGTTCTCTGAAAAACCTCTTTCTCTAACTTTGTTATTCAATCTAGAAGCTCTTTCCAAGATGTGCGAATCTAATGTTTTGTCTGTTTCTAACATTTTCCATAGTCTTTCCAAATACAGCGTTATTCATTAATTTATAAAAGTCCCCTCAAATTTACTTTTTGTATTTGTGCTCATATCTGTATTGAATTTAATATACTTTTCCATCCAAGGACTTGTTTAAATTTTAAAACTCTATGAATTTTAGCTACTCTCAACCCAGCAGATAAATATGCTCA
The DNA here is from genome assembly GCA_035128595.1 of Eptatretus atami. Lineage (NCBI taxonomy): Eukaryota > Metazoa > Chordata > Myxini > Myxiniformes > Myxinidae > Eptatretus > Eptatretus atami. The sequence goes on along the minus strand of CM068964.1, from coordinate 16,952,826 downwards.
ATTCCTTTGATGCCAAAACATATCCTCTTTTATCATAGAATGTTGTTAATAACTTTTCTGTTGATTTACTTAATATTTTTTTTATGAATCATTAACCATTCTTTCTTTGGGTTCTTTCTCACTTGCAAAAGGAAGGTCTTTATGTTATTATGAAGATCACCGGTACCTCAAATCAACTTCAAAATAATAAACCTTCTTCTTCCTCATTCAATTCCTCTTGAGATGAAATAACAATATTCATCAAAGCCTTTCATAATCCTTTCTTCCACCCACTATAATTTACCATAAGGCAGAGATTGAGACATTGCCCATCCATACAAATTATTAGCATCAAAAAATACATCAAATAATTACTATCTTTTTCACTCATAATTTGGAAGATATTTATATTTGCTTTGCATATCTTTTTGAACATACTTGTGATATTCCACCTCTCTTAGACTTCTCAATCATCAAAAGCATATCTACATCACTGATTAAATCTATATCTTGTTTTGTCATTTTCAACATTGCACTCCAAGCTAAACCAGGAGCTGTGAAATAGTGGGCAGGATCTAATCCATAACAATTTTATTATGACAGTTATCTATAAGCTTCAAACACATCAGCTAACAATAAAACATCTGTTTTAGATACAAATCATGATATTCTCCAGGTCTTATATTTAAATATTTTCCAAATTTCTTGTGCGTGTTTATATTCCTTATCACTTATCTCTTCATAAGGTTATTATAGAAACTTTCTTTGAAGGAAGTTGTGTTTCTTTAAATCTCATAAATTAATCCATATAATCATAAGGATAAATTCCTTACTTGAGAATTTCTCTTACTTTGAATTTCATTCCTGTTTTGAATTTCCTCTCGAGTTAGATCCCTCTTAACCAGAATTTCATCTATAATCAGAAATTTCATTCATTGTTCGAATTTTCTTTATAATTAGAATTTCATCTTCAGTTAGATATTTCTCTATTAATTTCCTCATTAATTAGAATTTCTTCTTGACTTTGAATTCTCTCTTTAATCTGAATTTCCTCTTAGTTAGAATTTCCTCTTTTGGAAAGAATGAATTAAGATTTGGAAAAGAGCCCGTGGAGCTTAGATTTGATGCTAGGTTGGCTAGTGGTGTTGCCATAAACTTGTAAGAATCTAGAAACCTTATCGAGTTAAAGGTTTGTGAATATCATTTTTGTAAATGAAATATACTTTTTGACTTGTGCTTGTTATGCAGAAATATCTGGTGTTTTGAAAAGTTCATTATAAATAGATGTGTATCATAGTTGGCGCTGTTGTGAAGAAAGACTGGAATAAAAGAGTAATTTATAATAAGATTACAACAGGAATGAGCGGACCTCTATATTTTACCAGTAAGATGACAATGATCCCTAACTTTAGACTCCTCAATTTCCTCCTCACAAATATGACAGATATTGTTCTTCTAAATTCTAATTTTCTTTCTTTGTTTAATTTCATCGGTTCATTTGTTTCTTTCATTTAATTTAGTTAGTCTTATACATCTCTTTCTAATCGTTTTACAAACTCTTGTGAAGCATTTTTCCGACTATAATTTTCAAGTTTATTATACTTTTCTCCAACAGATGATTTGATATAATAACAGAAACCACAAGGAATATGTTTTTGATATTTATTTGTATATGATTCTTTTGGATTAGGAGAAGCAGATATTGATCTTTTTAAGGATACACTCAAAATCAGCGTATATCACAAATGGGTGCATCATAGCATTTATTATAATCTTCAAAAAAGAAATCTTTTTCACCAGTTAGGCATTGTAATTACAGCTGTTTATGATTACTACATATTTTGAATGTTGTTCTAATCGTTTTGTATGAAAATGAATTAAGACATCGTTACAAGGATATATTTGTTTGGCTCTTCTGTGTAATACCTGAGAAGAATTATTCTTGATAAAATTATTGATGTATGTGTATGTGAATTCTTCCAACACTAAAATATAAAAGATCAATGTGTGTTTCTTCATTTTTTATAGTTGTTTGAAATTTTAATATTTGAACTTGTTTGTATCCGTAATCCAATATATTAATAGAAAGATTAATCTTTTTTCTCAAATTTAGGAATATTTCTGTTTAGTGGCATTGGGAATTTAAAATCTTTAATGTCCAAGTCTTCTCATATTTCATATATTGTTTTACTCTCTCTGAATTACATTTTGGTGGATGTAAGTGAGCAAGAACAGACCAGAGAAAACATTTATTATCATTGTTCTTAATATTAACATTTTAGTTTTATTTCTTTGGTAATTAATATAAAGAAGCTTTAAGAGGTTTGATTTTAGAATGTGTTATATCTAAAAAGATGATTTTTTTTAATATGTGAATCCACTTCCTACCAATGTATTATCAACATCCTCCTCTTGTCTGATAGGTCTTCATAAACCCCACTATTCAAAAAATCTTGAAATGATGTTATAAAATGAAGAGCTGTTCTCATATAAGGAGTTTGTTCTTCATCTTGTCTTTTCAATTCATTTTCACTCCATATAAAACTTTAAAGTTTCATTTCTTTAATGTCTTTTTAATAACTTTTTCAACATCAGTTTCACTATTCAATTGATTCAGCTATTGATGATGACCGGGTCTCCAAATTGAAAATCCTTATTTTTATATGCCCTTTAAATGCCCCATCATGTTTTCAATATAATAGTCTCCCTTTACTTTAACTCATTTTTCTTGTGTTTTGTGATTGAAGATGTCTATTATAACTACTCTCAAAACATCCTTTGAGCAGATATCACAATGTTTTCTTTCCAACTCAAGAGGAGATATTTTATGAAATAGATTAAATGTGTGTTTGTGGTTCGGAGTGTTTTTCTATAATGTTTATATTCGTGATTACAAACATCGCAGTACGTTGTATCACCATATTTATATAATAAACTTTGCTTAAACTAAAATTTTCTTGATGAAAATTCGTTTATTTTACAGGTGAATCTGTGCTTAAACTAAAATTTTCTTGATGAAAATTTCGTTTATTTACAGGTGAATCTGTGCTTAAACTAAAATTATGATAAATTTCGTTTATTTTACTGGTGAATCTGGTGCTTAAACTAAATTTTCTTGATGAAAATTTCGTTTATTTTACAGGTGAATCTGTGTTTAAACTAAAATTTTCTTCTGATGAAAATTTCGTTTATTTTACAGGTGAATCTGTGCTTAAAACCCTTTTATCTCCAACTTTTTCACTTAATAAATACAATGTTTCAAGACACAAAGACAAGTTTCAATCAATCTCTTCATTGTTAAAGATACTGAGTATAGTCAAGGATGTAAAATTGAACAAAGATAAATATAACAACTATATCAATATTGAGCGAATAATATGAGTTCTCAATTTACTTCAGTGGAAGGGCTTTAGTATACCTGAAGAACATCAATTAAAGTAGCTCTAACAAAAGTTCTCCTCTCCTTTTCGGCAATATATTTCAAAAACTAAGAAAACAATGAAACAAGAAAAAGTATCAAAAAATAAAAACCTTATGGATGAAGCTTTAGAAAGAAAAGATAAGACCATCTGTAATATGCAAGGAGAAATTGTATTTTCAACAACCGAAGATATAATTCCTGATGAAATAAGGATGTTAATATATCAGGTGAAATGACATTTCGTCAATTGTAGTTTAGGATCATTTTAAAATTACTTTAATATAAAAAAATGTTAAGCTTTGAATCTGTTAATGAAAAAGAGTATATAGATATCGATGGTATGTTTTTTCTTACTAATTAATATGAGTAAATATTCATCTGAAGATTTTGAAGATTATGAGATGATTATGATACCGAGAGTTTGCATTCAACGATGGTTATGATACGAGATTTGTGTTCAACGATAGTATGAATTATAGATGATTCTGAAAGTATCATGTATATCGAAGATGAATTTCAGTTTAAGTAAAGTTTTACTTTATAAATATGAATAGTTTACTCGATTTGAGCCTTTCCTGAATTTCCCATTCCCCCTTTGAATATTTGCGTTGAAAGACGGGGATTAAACACAGAGTCAAAGCCTATAAACAATTAATATTTGTGATTATTCTCAATTAATGTAATAAAAATTTAAAAAGGAAAATAATTCTTTTAGATTTACACCAAAAATGAATTACTTTACAAGATTGATTAGAGAAATGAATGTAAATATGAGGGTGAAACACACCTTTCCTTACAAGGGAAGAAACTGACGTATTAGAGAAATGTTCAAAGGATTGCTGTTAATATTATTCATGGATGTGATTTTCAGGGAAATATTCAACAAATAGCATAAATAGTAATAAGGATACTTGGAAATTAAACCTGAACTTAGGAATAAAATATAAGTTTTCTTAAAAAAGCCAATAAATAAATTAAATATACCGTGTTTCCAAATATAAATGAATGATTTTACCATTTGGGAAAATAAGATAAAATTTAACCATATAGTAAAATCTTCCACAATTCATTTAAGATGTCTATAAGTTGGTTCAGTGGTGTTGAAAAACCTGCTTACTTGTAATAGATGCTCCCACTTCCAACTTTTTAGATATATTAATTTAATTTTCACAAATGTCAGAGTTTTCAACCAGAGATATCAACTACTCTACAAGGTTTTATATGGGGTCTTCAAAAGAAGGATATAATCGTTTTAGTTATAACTTTAAAAAAACCAGAAGTTGATTCATTGAAGATATAATACAACTTATTTTGTGTGTTAAAGATATGAAGAAAATATTGGAGTATATGATTACAAGTAATTTTTTTTGTAGGAAGAGCGAGTTATTTTCAAAAAAATATGAAAAGGTTATGGTAGTTAAGATGAGCTTGGTGGAAAAAGTAATGAGTGAGTTTATTTGTTTCAAAGGCATATGCTTATAAGTATGGTGTTCAGATTATTAAAAGGTAAAGGGAATAAAGAAATATGTAATAAAGGAAATCATCAGTTTTAGATTATTATAATTGCTTTGAATGAATAAGAAAGAAGAATATAGGAAAATGAATTACCAATAAGAAGTTATAAACATAAGATAAGTAGTGAAGAAGTAAGATAAGAAGCAGTTAGGAGCCTTTGATGATAAGAATTTATTTTAGATAATGAATATTTTGTGTTCCATTGGATATGTATGA
>CM068964.1:16935124-16946027 GCA_035128595.1 Eptatretus atami | reverse complement strand
GCTTGGTTTTGAGTTTGCACATCAACAAGGTTGATCAGCTCAATCAGACATGCATTTTTTAGCGGATGGACTTTTGATGAACTCTTTGTGTCACCTTGATCTCGCGTGGCATGGAATACATGTTATATCCAACAAGATTTGTGATATCTAACATCTACTGCATGGGCATCTGTTGGTGAGATACATGTGTTCAGTGGATGCCCGAGACCGCTATGAACATGCATTATCCACTGGGTCATACCCTGCCAAAAGACGTGGACAGAACAGAGGAAGCACTGATATGGATCAACCAAGGCCATCTGATCAGTCTTCCCCATTCACACGGTCATGTACGGTGCCGCTGGACAAGGACCTTGTTTCTTCTGTCAAGAAGACACTGATGAACAGTTGTTCAAAGTCTGCACACAAAATGCTGGAGAAACTCTCAAATCAGCTGTAGATAAGTCCCAAAATCCAGCATTCAAAACGAGACTGAACACATGTATCTCACCAACAGATGCCCATGCAGTAGATGTTAGATATCACAAATCTTGTTGGATATAACATGTATTCCATGCCACGCGAGATCAAGGTGACACAAAGAGTTCATCAAAAGTCCATCCGCTAAAAAATGCATGTCTGATTGAGCTGATCAACCTTGTTGATGTGCAAACTCAAAACCAAGCCTACCTCTCAATTGATGACATTGAAACCGCATACACGAGAATGCTTGGACCAGACGGTATGGAAAACCATTTCCCTGCATTCACCAGATGGTGGCTGAAGGAGAAGATCCTTACTGAACTGCCCAGTGTGAAGTCTGTCCTGCAGAAGAACAGAAGGAAGCCAGCAGTCTTGTACTCTTATACTCAGGCTGATCTGACGGAGTATCTGGCATCAAAGACGGTTAAATACAGCAAAGAATCCCCAAGCTTGTCTTTGCTTCTGCTGCAGGACACACGAGAGCAACAGCCAATTGGACTTGAAGGCAAAACCATGAAGAAGCAGACACCTTGTTGACCACCATGCAGTTCTGGCTTCACGTCGCAACGCATCCGATGCACAGCTCATGTTCTTCTCCCCAGACACAGATGTACTGGTGCTGGTTGTAGCAAATTATGAAATCCTGCTGAAAAATACTTGTGTTTCAATGGCATCTGGGATTTTGGAAGTGAAACCAATATGGAAAGCTCTGGGTGCAGATCGAGCAAAGGCTTTGCCAGCATTTCTTGCATTTACCGGAGCAGACAACACTGGGCGGTTTTCTAGAATAGGCAAAGCTACCTGGCTAAACATCTACCTAAAAGCAGATGATCATGTTGTCAAGGCACTGCAAATGCTGTCTCAAACCAGTGAAGTGACAGAGGATCTGCTATCTACTTTGGCTGAGTTTGTATGCACTGTATACTTACCTAAGGGGATCCAAATCGACAACATCCCTGAACTGAGATGGTATCTTTTCTGCAAGCACATGGCAGAAAGTGACAAGCTTCCACCCACACTTGGTGCTCTCAAGCAGCATGTCCTACGAGCCCATATCCAGGCCAGAGTGTGGGGTCAGGCAGACATCGCCCAGCAGGAGTTCCTTGACCCACTACAGAATGGCTACTACAAGGACGAGGATGGCCAGCTGAAACCAATGACAACTGAGTCCCTCCCAGCACCAGAGGCCATCATTGAGATGGAAAGATGTCAGTAGGGTGAATATACTGATTCTGGCTCACTTTTCCCCATGTAAATGAATGGGGGATTTTCAGCGATTCATATTTTTTTTCCCTTAAAAATACACCCCCTTTTTATCCCAAGGTATATTTGTTTGTCTCCCCTTTTAACCTAGGGGCATTCTATTCAAATAACCAATGCAACAAGATAAAGATTGGTTCAAGTAGTAATGTGGTTTGTTCAAGGTGATTCTGAAGAAATATCTGAAACATGCAAGCCTAGGGACACTCTTTTTCAAATAACCAATGCATATGTTTAGCTCACTCATTGAACCTATAAAATTTGTTCATTCTCAAATTCCTTCAATAGTTTAATTTTCTTTGTACAATAATCCCCATCTAAAATATTTAAAAAAAAAACATTTGAATCTTTATTTTTTAAGATACCCTTTTGTGCCATTAGAAATGATATACTTCCTTAATGATCTCATCTGACCACCTCCTGAGTTGCATATCATTTTGAGATTATAGTAAATTGTTTTTCCATTGTTCAATTGATAACCATCGAAGTTTCAGTCCGTGCCGTGAAAATGAGGAAGTGTTTTTCGACACGGCCGTGCCGTAAAAATGAGGAACTGTTTTTGCACAGTCATGCTGTGAAAAAAACAGGAACTATTCTGTGATCCAAGGTCTCAAGCCCAGGCTCCATTTAAACATTTTTTTGCTGGCAATGGTGTACTGTACTGTCCTTGAGTGGGATGAGCTTGTTTGCAGTTCGAATATTTGTATGGAACTAAACCTACAACTTGATGAATTGGATTCAAAACTCTTATCTGTTGAGGTAAGATTTTTATTTTCCTATTTTCAGTTCCTTTTAAGCATCGACTCATTTAATAATTAAATTACTTAATTAATACATTATTATTTTCTCTCACAGAAATTGTATCTGAAATGCAATATGAAAATACCGATTTTGCCACAACTTGGGGCGAAATTGTTGGCTTGGTTGAAGACCTCATGAGCGACCAAGACCCACAGAACAAGCTCGATCTTGATGACCCAACCAAAGAGTTATACGTTGGTGACCTCATGAGTGACCAAGACCCACAGAACGAGCTAGGCCTTGAGTGGGATGAGTTGTTTGCAGTTCGAATATTTGTATGGAACTAAACCTACAAGTTGAAGAATTGGATTCAAACCTATTATCTGTTGAGGTAAGATTTTTATTTTCCTATTTTCAGTTCCTTTTAAACATCGACTCATTTAATAATTAAATTACTTAATTAATACATTATTATTTTTCTCTCACAGGAAATTGTATCTGAAATACAATATCAAAATACCGATTTTGCCACAACTTGGGGCGAAATTGTTGGCTTGGTTGAAGACCTTATGAGCGACCAAGACCCACAGAACGAGCTCGTCCTTGATGACCCAACCAAAGAGTTATACGTTGGAGACCTTATGAGCGACCAAGACCCACAGAACGAGCTAGGCCTTGAGTGGGATGACTTTGGGGTTCCTTGGATATCGACTATTTGTATGGAACTAAACCTTCAAGCTGATGTACTGGATTCAAACCTCTTATCTGTTGAGGTAAGATTTTTATTTCCTATTTTTAGTTCCTTTAAAACATCGACTCATTTAATAATTAAATAACTTAATTAATACATTATTATTTTCTCTCACAGGAAATTGTATCTGAAATACAATACAAAATACCGATTTTGCCACAACTTGGGGCGAAATTGTTGGCTTGGTTGAAGACCTTATGAGCGACCAAGACCCACAGAACGAGCTCGTCCTTGATGACCCAACCAAAGAGTTATACGTTGGAGACCTTATGAGCGACCAAGACCCACAGAACGAGCTAGGCCTTGAGTGGGATGACTTTGGGGTTCCTTGGATATCGACTATTTGTATGGAACTAAACCTTCAAGCTGATGTACTGGATTCAAACCTCTTATCTGTTGAGGTAAGATTTTTATTATCCTATTTTTAGTTCCTTTAAACATCGACTCATTTAATAATTAAATAACTTAATTAATACATTATTATTTTCTCTCACAGGAAATTGTATCTGAAATACAATATCAAAATACCGATTTTGCCACAACTTGGGGCGAAATTGTTGGCTTGGTTGAAGACCTTATGAGCGACCAAGACCCACAGAACGAGCTCGTCCTTGATGACCCAACCAAAGAGTTATACGTTGGAGACCTTATGAGCGACCAAGACCCACAGAACGAGCTAGGCCTTGAGTGGGATGACTTTGGGGTTCCTTGGATATCGACTATTTTTGGAACTAAACCTTCAAGGTGATGTACTGGATTCAAACCTCTTATCTGTTGAGGTAAGATTTTTATTTTCCTATTTTTAGTTCCTTTTAAACATCGACTCATTTAATAATTAAATAACTTAATTAATACATTATTATTTTTCTCACAGGAAATTGTATCTGAAATACAATATCAAAATACCGATTTTGCCACAACTTGGGGCGAAATTGTTGGCTTGGTTGAAGACTTATGGCGACCAAGACCCACAGAACGAGCTCGATCTTGATGACCCAACCAAAGAGTTATACCTTGGAGACCAGCAAAATCCTGAAAAAGAGTTTTACAGCAATAGTACTCATTGCGAGTTATCAAGACAATACCCACTGAACAAGTTATACTTGATGAGCCAAATACAAGTTTTACCTTGGAGACTCACAAATTTTGAAAAAATCAGTAAATGAGTTCTGCCTTGATGGTTTAAATAACTACCTTGGAGACTCAGGAAAAGGGTTCTGCCAAGATGGTTCTAAATATGGGACCTACCTTGGAGAGTCACAAATTTTGAAAAAATCAGGAAATGAGTTATCCCATAAAGACTTTATAGATTGGTTTTATTTTGGAGACTTGAAATGTGGTTCTGGCTTGATAACTCACAATGTGATACATATCTTGGAAACTCAACAGGAATGTGGTTATACCTTGAAGACTTGGAAAGTTGGGTTTATTTGGAGACTTGAAATGCTATCACTCTTTGGGATCTAAACCTTTCGATGTAGTTCTTTGTCGGATGGTGCTTGATGGGAGCAAGATCAAGAAAGTTCTGGGAAGAAAGTGCAGGCTTACTCCCCCTTTCTACGTCATCAAACCTGAAAGCCTTAAAAGACAGAATTGGAAGAAGAGAAAAAAAGTCAAAAAAATATAATAGGTGAAATCTCATTTTGAAAAAGACATTGTGTTGGGCGAGGATTGAGTTGGGTTGAGATTTTGAAGGTGAGGGTTGGGACACACACACACACACACACACACACACACACACACACACACACGCATACCACACACACACACACACACGCACACACACACGCACACACACACGAATACACACACACGCACCACACACACACACACGCATACACACACACACACACACACCGCACACACGCACACACACGCACACACACACACGCACGCAACACACACACGCACACACACGCACGCACACACACGCACACACAACACGCACACACACACACATACACACACATCAACAAACAAAAGTTAAGCCTTGACTATTCAGTTGAGGATTTTGTGTTTGGGGTCACAGATCTAAGACGTCCCCCTGACACATTATATACTGTATACACCTCGACTTGGCCTCGAGTGTCCACAACGGTGTATAGCAGGAGGGAGTGAAGCGCAACCCATTGCTCCCATTGCACACACACACACACACACACACACACACACACACACACACACACACACACACACACGCGCACACACACACACGCACACACACATTATATAGTTATACACCTCGGACTGGCCCTCGAGTGTCCACAACGGTGTATAGCAGGAGGAGTGAAGCGCCAACCCATTGCTCCATTGCACACACATTATATACTGTATACACCTCGGACTTGGCCCTCGAGTGTCCACAACGGTGTATAGCAGAGGAGGGAGTGAAGCGCCAACCCATTGCTCCCATTGCACACACATTATATACTGTTATACACCTCGGACTTGGCCCTCGAGTGTCCCACACGGTGTATAGCAGGAGGGAGTGAAGCGCCAACCCATTGCTCCCATTGCACACACACACACACACACACACACACACACACACACACACAACACACACACCACACACACACGCACACACACACACACGCGCACACACACACGCATACACAACACACGCATACACACGCATACACACACACGACACACACACACACGCACACACAAACACACGCCACACACAACACAACACACGCACACCACACGCGCACACACACACACGCATACACACACACGCATACACACACGCATACACACACACGCACACACACATACGCACACACACACGCACACACACACACACACACATCAACAAACAAATGTTAAGCCTTGACGATTCAGTTGAGGATTCTGTGTTTGGGGTTCACAGATCTAAGAATGTCCCCCTTGACACACATTATATACTGTTATACACCTCGACTTGGCCCTCTAGTGTCCACAAAGGTGTATAGTAGGAGGGAGTGAAGGGACAACCCATTGCTCCCATGGGTATTATCTGCTTAGTTTTGTCTTTTGTAATTCCTGTGAATAAAATGAACCTAAAATCTCTTTCCCCTTCCAAATCATATATCTTATAAGTCCAAGGAACCGTATCTATTACATCAACAATTTTAAAAAGTTCGTTCGTCCATCGTTTAATATAACCTTTTTCAAAATGAGATTTCCACCTATATATTCTTACGATATCACCAACTTGAACTTAGGTTTTCTGATATTAATCTCTTTTCATATTTTAATTTTGTAAATGTTTCTGATGGTTTCATATTCGTTGACGTGTGAATCGTGTCATTATACTTATCCACAATATCCTGAATAAAAGATGACCATTGTTGTGAACCGAGTTCTGTGAATTTTTTATATAGTCTCTCTTTTAAGGTACGATTTAAACGGTTCAACAACAACGGCCTTCCCTTCATTAAAGGTACTGTATAATGTAATACTGTTATTTTTTTAGAAAATTCATAAATGTCTTGTTATAAAACTCTCGACCGCATCAGTCCACAATTTTTAGGTTTTCTCTTATTTATTAAATATCTGTTGAAAGGCTAACATAAGAGTATTACCTGTTTGTTTTTTAAAGGGACAACCCATGCGTATCTACTCCTCAAATCAATAACGGTTAAAGCATACTTGTACCCCTTATCATTATTGAGTTCAATCAAATCAGCGGACCAGATATAATCAACTTCCTTGGAATAAACCTTCCTTCTCTGAAACTTTGTGAATATTGGTTTATGTAATTCATCAGCTAATTGCTCTTCAATCTTAATGACATCATTAGAGTCTATAAGTTTTTTGAATTTCCAAGTCCAATTTCAATTTAGCACTGATCATCTTCTTCACGATAACCTATCAACTTTTTCTCTCAAGGTTGGATTTTGTATCAGAGCCAAATTATACAACATTTCTCTATCGGCTTCATGCTTTTCTTCTAAAGTGTGGTATTCCATAATCAATATCATGCCTCATGCACACTCATCAACCCTATTGATAGGTTTACTCCATGGTTTAGGATTGTCTGCCTCATCTAATCTTTTATCCAAGTTTGTGCCTGGACCACAGAAAGAATACCCTGGTAGATGTAATTCCCCCGGTATTCCAGTCGTTGTAAATTTACTTCCTGATAAAAACTTTTGTATATTTCCTTCGAGTTTGTGTTTGGAGATAAATTGATTTTTTTTGAACCACACAACCAAACACATTTACCTTTTTGTATAACCCTGTTATTCTTACTTTTAAAATATGAGATATTTTTTGTATTAGTTTTCTTTTTTACATTTGAGACAATAACTCATTTATTTATGAGAAAAATTCCGACAAAGTGCAAAAACCTTTTTAGTTTCCAACATGCACATTTGAATCTTAATTTTTTAAAACATAAATAATCTTCAGAATGCCTTCACTCTCTCCTCCATTTATTTAAGAAAAAAATGAAAAACTTTAATTAACATTCAAATCCTCTCCCAGAAAACGATGTCAAAGTCTTGTCGAAAATATTGCAAAATAGACTTGTCAATTCTTCGTTTTCCTCCTCGGTGGGGTGAGCTATTTTCTGTAATACCTCCAATCTTTTTTTCATCTCACTGTGATCCATATTTTGATATTTATTCAGTCTCGCTCTTTCCTCCCTCTCCTCCTTTCTCTCTCTTCTCTCTCTCCTCCTTCTCTTTCTTCTCCCTTTCCTTTCTCTCTTCTTCTCCCTCTCCTCCTTCTCTCTCTTCTCCTTTTCCTCCTCTTCTCTCTCTTCAACTTCCTCGTCCCTTACTATCCTTGAATCGTTAACACCCCATAGAATATCATACATATATTCATCAGGATTTCTTGTTATTCCTGTATCCAAAATAATTTTTTTTACAACAGGAAACCAATAAAATTCTTTTGAATTTCTAAAAGAGCCTTACTTTTTCTTAACTTTTATAATTTTTTCATTATTTAACATTTTAGTTAATTCCAAAGTTGTCGGTTTATCAACGTCAGATTAAAGCCAATCATTATTGAAAATACATCATTCTTATGTGTTGTAGAACATATTTATTAAAATACGAATACCCTTTTCTTGAAGGTATGCTTGGACACAGAAATGATAATTTTCTTGAAGCCTTCTTGCCGTCATTTATGTATTAGAAATATATGTTAGAATAATATTATGACACGGAACACTCCCCATCTTCCATAGTTAAATCATTTTGTATTTCCCTACTTATTATATATAATCCTGTTTTTTCTGTTTTCATGATATAAACAGGGCAAAACCATTATTATATTTACCCTTATTAAATTCTTTTATTTGTTGTTTACTATCGTGGCTCCACAAAACTCATTCTCTATACCAAGTGGATAATATTCTTCCTTACGAGACTGATTTACATTGCTCCAGGTCTTTTACGTCAATTTTAAATGACCAATTATACCCTAAATCAATCATATCATACCCCCATTGTTCTATTCTCATACAAACGATACGCCCTTCTTTTATAAAAATTTATTTTTAATTCGAACTGTGAATTCTGTATGACCTGGAGATAAAATCAACAGTTCTGTATCTTTGGAATACACGGCCTTTTATTTTAAGGATATATATTGTGATAAATCGTTTATCTCACCAAGTCATTCGCGTCAGTCGGGCTTGGATAATTTTTTAATTTATAAGCATTTTTCATATTAATGTTTTGGTTATTTATATTTATGTCGTTCAGCCTGTGCCTTTGTGTAATAATTTGATAAATCGATATCCAGTTCTTGGGATACACCAAAGATAGATAGAACCATCTTTCCCAACATTAAGTCATTTATATTAGATTAAAAAAATAAGTCATAAAAAATATTATTTTTGTTGAGTTGAAATAACACATTAGAGACATAATTGACCACAACACTTGGAATTTAATTCTTGGACTTGAAATGTTGATAAACACCATTCTGTAAGAATTTTATGACTTCAACAGGTGGTGGAAGACCAAAACTATCAAAATAATATTTGTCTTGATTATTAAAAAACAAACCCAATGAGAACCGTTCCCATTATTATCTTCTAAGTTCACAATAATATTCTTTGTTGTTTAGGCACGTTTGTTAATTCATCTCTCATACAAATAACCACATTATGAATTTTTAATTTCTTACAATATTTGACAAGTTGTAAATTTGATGTTGTATTTCTTCCAAATTCTTTAAACCACTCATCAATGCTCATTTATTTATTAGAAAGATATAATCCATACCCCTTTTAGTTAATTTTCCACCTGCTTGTGCGATAGAAGAAAGCATATCTCCAACTAAACAATCTCGCTTTATCAGCAGACCTTCAAGTTTTTCAGCAAAATCTACAATTACACCACTTCCACTAATTTGTTTCTCCAACTCTTTGTTATGTCTTTCATTCTTTTTGAGCCCGGATTGAGCCTTCCTTTCGTTGGCAGTTTTCACCGCTGTTGAAAATACCACCACCGTCAATGCTCCAACCGCACTTAAACCAGCAATAAAGGAATTAGAAATGGGAGAAATCCTCCACTCGTCTCTCTTATTGAATATTTTTTCAACATTGGTTTTGTCATTTTTTAATTTAAGTGAGCCAGTATCGTTCAAGATTTTAACCTGTTCTCTTTTGAGCAAAACATCAATTCTTACTGCTCCTTTTCTCTGAATTGTATAAAGGTTAATCGTACAAGGCTTTTGATTTTGAACACAAGATGATAGTTTATGAAGATTGATTTGATTAACATATACCCCAGTTGGTACTTTGCCACTCATTTATTAACAAAAAATTATGTTGAGACTAATCATAACACCATTATCTGTATTAATCTGTAATTCTGTTTCTTCCAAAAGCAAACAATATCCATCAACTTCTTCACTCTCTCCTCTTTCAATGTATAGGGAAGTATCCACTCGATTAGACTTTATAGTTTCCTTTTGAGCGCTCAGCGTCAAACGCATAGATTGTATACAAACCTTTAAATGCTGTCATATCCAAAATAGGTTCTTTATTTCCATTACTTTCACACACCTTTGTGTAAGAATGTATGCTTTCAGCAAAATCATTTTTTTCCCAATTATTTCAATTATTCGTGGATAAAATTCCATCTAGAGAAACGCCGAAAGTTGTGTTCACCTTAGCATTATCACTCAATGCATTATTCTTAATCAGTCGCAGTATCACCATCTGGCTTTTTAAAAATGATCAGCAGATATCGGTGGCTTTCCTTCCAGAACACCCAAATCTCACGTGTAAGTGGTTTGTTGAGTTTAACGTGTTGACATCTTCTTTTGAGGTATGATACACTGAGTGGTTTTCTTTTGATGTTAAGTCTTTCTTTCACATCTCTTCTGTTTTAAGATTAGGAAGTATATTCACTAATCTACCAACTCATTTCATCAATTACAAATTTATTCGCTCACCAAAAGCAACTACCAACACCACAAAGTTAATCTATTTTCATTATCATTCCTTTGTAGTTGAAATCTAATTTTAAGACCATACAAACTTTATCATGATCACAAAATCCAAATATACCTTTAAGAGGAAACTGTCCACCAGAGTAAAACTATACTGCTTTTGTATCATCAGTATACGTTCCTTTCCGTTGAGTATATCCAGGTCTGTGTTGTTCCCGTGACATATCAGGAATAAACCTTCGACAGCCCCTTTTTCCCATTCTATCACTTGATGTTAATCTCTCTCTG
>CM068964.1:16917205-16934791 GCA_035128595.1 Eptatretus atami | reverse complement strand
TTGCTCTAATACAGGTCTGCAAAAAGAAAGGTAAACATCACCCATTAACATACAACACCCAATACTACACATACAATATGTAAAGTATAATGTACATACAAAAAAATTGTCAGAGGGGTTTTGCAGTTGACACACCTGGAAACACAGCTAACATGTGCTAACTAGCGTTAGCTTCGACATGCTGCATACACACCAGCCGCGTAGAAACAACAACATACCTGGATTCGTCTGAATTATTTTGATGTTTCTGCTAATACCTGCAGATACTGACGTAATAACTGCAATTACAATCACCACAGATAAACCTACAAATGCCAGCACTAGATTATGTACCTGTACACTGACTTGTTGCATTAAGTACACTTTTGTTCAGATACCCACTTGGATCAGGTTCCTATGTCACCGAGGAGCCAGGATAAGAGATAAGCGTAAACTTCAGTTATGCGCATTAAAAATCCAAGATGGTGACCTAAACCTGTGCCATTGATCATCTGTACTGATTTCTAATTATCACCGTTGGATTTATTTCCCCCAGAAAATGTAGATTTAGCCACTGGAATCATGATCCTAGGTAATCTAGAAGTCAAGATATTGAAAAATTAGTATTGGAAGGTCGCCATTTTAAAAAATCAAAGATGGCCGCCATATTGGCTTCTGGGAAAATGGAATCATGCATTTTCTGATTCGTTATTCTATGAAGTTTCCAAAAATGTATAGTTTTACTAATCTCCAAAAAATATATAACGAACTCATATTTCTGGACATAGTGAACTGGACTATATCTGCACTGTCGCTTGGAACGTAGACATTAACAACAACAAATTGTTTCTGATTGTATTCAAGCTCTACAGAGGCTAGATAGCCTGGGATGATTTCTTTAAAAATAGGGGGGGAGACAGACAAACGTTTACTAACAAAGAAAGCAATACCCGCGCTCACAGAATCTGAGTTACTAAAAAACCAAGTGCCATTCAGCTGTTGCTGCTAATCAGCCATACAGTCTGGAGTGGCACGAGTCTCTTGTATTAAGAGGATATCATTTTTTTTCCATCCTGGCTAATTGCACAGTCTGCGACCGACGCAGCTGTAAGCCCACCAGTAATGTTCAAACTGGCTATGATCATGAAGACATAAGCAGCAACTCAATCATTACAAGTTTACTTCTTTCCTTGTTGGAACAAGATACCTTTTCAATCTTTTAAGTGAGTTATCAGAAACATGAAGGGTTGCAGAATGCTGTACAACACCCTGAGCGCCAATAATGAAGGCGCGAGTATCAGCGAGTAAATCGCCAATTTTCACGAGTCTTTTACGATAAGTTTTTTTGAAAGAAATCCATGATTTCAGGAGGAGGGATGGAATCTGCAGAGACACGCTCTGACGGGAAGTAGGCCTCACCATCACTTAGTGAGGCAACAGAAGAACCCCCATCATAGTCACAATCATTGCATTGAGAATCCATTGCCGAAGAAACGGGCTCATCAAAGCAACAATCTGAGATTTCATCTTGAGCATCCTGCTGCACATGAACTTGATAAGGCTCAGCTGTCTCAACGGATGAGTCAATCACAGACAGATTACGAGTTAGTACACATTCACCGCTCCCCATAGAGGGAGGGAGGACATGATTAACACAAGGTTCAACAAGGGACAAACAAGGAGGATCAACCTCACATGGAGGTTGAACCTCAGAACACCCGAGAGATTCGGGTGCTATCTGGACAACACATAAGTTCCCGATATTTATCACATGATCCTCAACCGACTCTGAAAGTAGAGGAGATTGAGGAATTACTTCAGCTGGAGGTGACTGCTGAGGAGGAGGTTGCGCTCCTTCACTAACCACTTGAGCGAAGGTTGGGGGACCAGCCAAGACCTTATTGTCTGGCTCGTTGAGATCAGGGGAAGATGAGAGGGTTCTTTTCCTATTTTTCAGTTTGTCTACAATGGGACTCTCAGCACACATACTATTAACATTATCAACAATGATCTCAGTCGCACCCTGCTGTTCATCACCAGCCAGGTTCGTGACTCCACCTGTGGACCTATTCGGGCAGGAGTCTTTTAAATGACCACATTGGCCACACTCAAAGCAAACTAGAGACTCTGTAGAGACAAAGACCCTATAAGTGTAGCCTTCGACCTTGAAGGGCAATACCACATTTAATGAGGTTACACCACGCGGTAAAATCATATAAACAAAACGACGAAAGGCCATGATGCGTTTTCAACAGTTATTTTTCACTCGTAAAGGAACCATAGTTACTGAAGAAAGGACAGAACCAAGTTTGTTGAGTTCATTAACCAGTTCTACGTTCTTAATGAACGGAGGAATATTAGAAAGAGAAAACCGAACTGCCGGTGCGTCGAGAGGACATACCTGGACAAACACGTCGGGAGGAAAGAAAAGCCCATGCTCGACTACTTGAGCAACCATGTTTACTGCGGAAACAAGGATTACCGCACGTTTATTCATGCGAGAAGCCACTTCCATATTCTCCAAACCGATTATCTCCCCAACAGCGAGGATAATGGCCTCCATGTCGATTCCCGACGGAGGTGTACAAACTAACTCGTGTTTCCGGGTTAGCGTTTCAAGAGTCTGTAACGAGAGCTATCTGCCATCGTTTCCACATTTAAATAAAGAAAGTATTAACGAAGCCTCAAGGCTCCAATAAACAAACAAACAAAAAAATAATATAAATTACAAAAAAGGAGAAATAGATTATAATTTATAACACAAAGTGAGAAAAACGAAGAGGGGAAACTCTCCAATTCGGAACCCTCACCGGTACCACCGCGTGCACTCTCTTGACTCTCACTCTCTCTATCTCATTAGGGAGGGGAGGATAGCTTGAAAGGGGGATACACAAAAACACGGCGCAAAGGGGAGGGTGGGGAGACAAATTATGAACACGGAGAGCTAAAAACCCCCAACACAAGGAGACGCCATGACACTGCACTCAGCTCACCATTTGTCAGCAGGGGGCGAGAGAGAGAGATACAGTAGAGATAGATAGAGAGATGTGAAGATATAACCAGAGGAAACACGAATATCTAAAAGTGAGAGGGTTTATTTAGGAAGGGATAATGGTTGTAATAAAGATTATGGGTCAGGATGGGGAATGAGATGAGGTGGTGGTGCAGTCCCAACTTGAAAGCCTGGACGGAAGCCTGAGAAAGAACAGCCTCTGGAAGGCAGTTCCACAGACAGGAGAATCAAGGACCAAAAGAGTTGAGGTGTACCATCAGCCTGGATTCTGGAAATTTAACCAGAAGGGGGTTACTGGAACAACATGTGCAATCTAGAGTAGATATGGAGGTTTAGAGGACTGAGAGAGCAGAGGGAGAAATATCAGAGAAGAGTCTGTAGAAAACAGATATACCACTGACCTACCTGCAATGTGAAAGCAACAAACCTTGTGCTTCGGCCTCGTCATGGGAGATTCCAATAATGTTGAGAACTTTAGATTTGACAGAATCCAGGAGAGACAGGTGTGATGCTGGAGCACCAGCCCATAGTGGAGAGTAGTACTCAATTGAGCTTTGGACAAAGGCCTTGCAGACTGTGAGTAGTTCTGATTTCCCAAGGAAAGATTTGGATTGATGGTGGATGCCCAGTCTGCAGCTGGCTTTGGAGGCCAGCTTTGCTATGTGGTTGGTCCAAGAGAGGTCAAGGCTGATGTCGAGGCCGAGAAGTTCAACAGACTGCACCTCTTCCAGTGGCTGACCATGGCAATAGACAGGTGGGCTAGTTTGATAATACTTCTGGAGCGACAGGGTGAGGCTGAAGGACTTGTTCCATTTATCAGACCAGCATCTAATTAATTCCAGATCAGCATCGAGTGACTCAGCTGCAATCTGCCCAGCAGTAGGATTTGGTACTGTGTGACGGAATGTAGGATCGTCTGTAAAAAGGAAGAGAGGGTTTTTCAGAGCATTGATATAGTTGAGGAACAAGACTGGATTCAATGCACTGCCTTGGAAAACTCCAGCCTCCACTGGGAGAAGGGAGGTGAGGGATTCATTTACAGCAACACATTGACTGCATGAGTGAAGGAAGTCAGAAATCCAGGAATTAAGGTTGCATTGAATGCCACAGGTAAAGGGGTTGACATGGCAGGCAAAACAGGATGCCAGGCTGTCAAATGTCTGAGATAAGTCCAAGCAGATTGTCCTGATCTCTTGATTGAGAGTTAGGACTTCCCACCATTGATGTGAGAGGAACAGTGGCATGCATGTGTAGAGTTGAGTGACTGAGCCAGAATCCAAACTAATGGTCATAGATCAGGCTGTTTGACAACAGGAAAGATTTGACATCAGCAGCAAGGAGGGATTCCATGATTTTTCTTGTAATAGGAAATAAGTTCACCAGTCTGTAGTTGATAGGATTTATTTTTGCACCTTTCTTGGAGGTGGGAGTGATGTTTGCTACACCTCTTTCTCCCTCTTTTCACTACAAACCTGAAAATTTCCAATCAACTCTGAATAATTTGAACATTTTCCTTGAGAATCACAAACTGTCCATTCTGAACTTGAGCATTTTGACTACAGGAACGGCACTTGGTAGAGCGCTTACCTCCGCCAGGCGAAACGGTTTACGTTTTGTATGCCACTGATAAGCTGGATCTGCATCCGGACCTTAACCAAAATCTAATCGGCTTGTTCTTATCACCTGCCCAACTCATCCACCAAGTTTTGTCATAATCTATCCACAACTGTTTGAAACATTGTGCTATATGTCGTTTATGGTCCCATCTCTCAATGGTGAAAAATCACTTTAAAATTTCTCGTAACCAGATCCGGATTTTCACCAAAATCGAATCAATTCGTCCTCAACATGCCCAACCTGTCAACCAAATTTCGGCTGAATCCGTCCATAACTTTTTGAGATATCCTTCCTGCTCACAGACAGACAGCAGGGGTGAAAACATAACCTCCGTCCACCTTCAGTGGCAGAGGGAATAATTTCAAACTTACTACTTGAAAACTGAACATCTTTTGCTATAAAGTAGGAATCTTGAGGTTTTTTTTCCGACTATTTTTAGACAAAGTTTTTTTTTTTTAAAGATCATCAACATTTGTCTGTAAGCCAACCCGAGTTTACTGAAGGCTAAAGTGTTTCCATCTTTACAGAGGATTCAGAAAGTAATTATGTTTGATGTCTAAGTGTGAGGACATGCCTCTTTTACGACTCCTGAAACATGAAATTAGTCATGGGATTTCAGCAAACTGGACCGAGTCCTTCACCATGGACAGATAGTTATCCAGCATAAAAGTTTAGCAATGCAGCTGTTTCAGAAGCAAATATAATTCTATCCAGTACTTACACACCTAAAGTTTATGATGGAAATTTCACAACCAACACGAAAGATAAAATTGTCCAAAGACCTTCGAGAACAGATACATTTTCAAGGAATTTGAAAATCTAACCTCAAGACACAATTTGGAAATCTAACCTCAAGCAAGACACCCAAATTGTTGCCACAATACGAATTGCCATGTCAATATATCATGTGTGTTGTTGAAAGAAACAAAACTCACTCAACAAGAAGTAGAGCAAAGAAATATCGACACGAGTGCAAACTTACACTATTGGTTTGCCTTTCCTGAAATTTCTGTACTTCCAGACATTTGCCAATTTGTGCACAGCAAGAGCTCACAGGACATCTTGTTGTGAGAAAGAAGTTTTTTTTTATTATTATTGTATTTACACATGAAGTTTGACCAGAGGCTTAAACAGAATGCTGTCTTAGTGGCTGAAATTAACACCTCAGCTGTTTATTGACCACTATGTTTTCAAACCACGATGGATGTCAAAGTGTCTGACATTTTCTTCTTGAATGAAATAATTCGGCCGAGGCCGAGCGGAATGAGGTTGAGGCCATTTATTCCTGACACGTGAAACACCCTGCAACCCGTGCCTACAGAAAACAGACTTTTTGGAACGCCGGATGCATTTTCCATCCAATCACCATGTAGCTTTGTTAAAAGAAATTGTCCATGGGTTCCTATGTTGAAGGTTTCGTGTCAATCGCTCATGCGGTTGTGGAGAAGATTGATTTAAAAGCGAATAACAGGGAAAAAGTGAGGGCTGAATAAAAATGCATAGTCCCAAGTGGGACAGATGCTCATCTCCCGATGTAAGGCAGTCATTGTTGAGGTGTATTAGGTGATATAGTTGATTCGTTGGAAAATTATGGACCCTTGGGGGCTCAAAGGCCTGATGACATGATTGTATTCACGCAGTGAAAACTATGTAGGACATGAGCAGGTCCTGAATTAATGAAAAACATTCCATTAGTTTTTGTCCAGTGAAAGGGCCCTTAAAACTTTTTGGACCCTAAAGGGGTGTCAAAGGTCTGAGGGTCTAGTCTAGAGGGTCGAAGAGGTCTAAAGGGTATAAGGGTCAAAAGGAGTTTAAAGTGTTGAAAGGGTCTTAAAAAGGACAAAAAAGGTCTAAATGGTCTTCGGGGTCTAAAGGTTGTAAAGGTAAAAAGGGTCTTAAAAAGGACAAAAAAGGTCTAAATGGTCTTAGGGGTCTAAAGGTTGTAAAGGTAAAAAGGGTCTATCATGGTTTAAAGGGTAATAAAGGGTTTAAAGTGTCTGCAACAGCATGGGATATAAGGGGTCAAAAGGGTACATTCCATTAGTAGTTGAAGTCTAAATGGTCTAAGGGGTCTAAAGGGTCAAATGATCAAAAGCGTTTATAGGGTTGAAAAGGTGGAAGGGTTTAAAGGGGTCTAAAGTGTTGAAAGGGTCACTTTAAAGGTCTGTGTGGTCTAAAGGTTACATTCCAAAATTAGTTTGGGTCAAACTGGTCTGAAGGATGTACATGTCTAAAGGGTCTTAAAAGGTCTAAAATGGTCTTAAAACGTTTAAAAAGTGTCTCGTTTGAAAAGTCAAAGGTTTGAAAGAGTCTAAAAGTCGAAAACATATTATAGGGACTAAAGGTCGAAAGGGTATGTCCGAATCGTAGTTAGGGTATAAATGGGTCTAAAGGGTGTAAAAAGTCCAAAGTGTTGAAAATGTTTCAAGGGGTCTAAAAAGTCTAAAGGTCAAAATAGTCCACATGTGTAAGGGGTAGATATGGGCTTAAAGGGCAATAAGGGGTCTCAAGGTAAATGGGGTCGAAAGGATCCAAAGGTCTAAAGGGTATGTTCCAAAAGTAGTTAGGGTCTAACAGATCTATGGGGTCTAAAAGGGGTCTAAAGGATGTAAATGTCTGAAGGGTCTTCAAAGGTCTGAGGAGTTTAAAGTGTTTAAAGGGTCAATAGGTCTAAGCAGGGACTAAAGTGTTGAAGGGCTCTAAAGTGTCTGAAGGGTCAATGGGATTTAAAGATCCAAAGGGCACATTCCAACAGTAGTTAGGGTCTCAAGGTCTAAATGGGTCTATAGGCTCTTAAAAGGACTAAAAGGGCTGCCCTCCCCTCTCCCTTTCTTTCCATTCTTCAAAGCAAAATGGTATTAATGACATGAAGAGGTTACAATTTAACTAAGAGGGTAAAATTAAATCGTTTAAATTAAATAATGATCTCGCGACATGACGGAATCTCGAGATATGTGATGGACACACAAACATAGATTACATTTTGAGTTAATTAGCTAATTATCTCACCACCTGGATGAACCTTTTTTTAAGGGCTCCATGAGTATATTTGAGCATAGATGTCAAGAATCATCATGCCGAGTTTCAAAACGATCGGTTGGTTGAGCCACCTCGGAGGAGGAGAGAAAAAAACGAAAAATGTTAATGGACCCATTACCGGAAGGAAGGACTGACTGAAGGACATCGTTATGGAAGGACTGACTGACTGAAGGACATCGTTATGGAAGGACTGACTGACTGAAGGACATCGTTATGGCATTGAACAGCACCTCTCGACTTCGTCGTAGACAAGCTAAAAAGTGAGGGTCTCAGCTGACGTTCCACAACACAGTCAAGGATGGTTGTGGACGTCTATAAGTTCTATAGTAATACATATTACATAGAAGTGTCTACAGTAGTACTCGTACATTCATTCATGTAGATTATATATATTTTTATCACCTTTGCCTGGTGTCTAAAATTGGACCAATACTTGTAGCAAAATAAAGTAACACTTAACTTGTTTTAAAATGTTTCACAACCCGTTGGCAAAGTTTGAATGTCAACATCATAAAAATGCATCTTCCCTTGAGATTGTCCAACACATACATTTTTTAAACACCATTACAAACTCGTTAAAATTAAATGGCTGAGCATAGCTGAAATCTCCCTTTAGAAACTTATGTTAAAACAAGGCAAAGCAGCCAAGACCTCACAGTTCAAAAGTGAGTTGCAGGAATGCTTTGCATAATAACTGAGGCTATCCATTGTACTGATCATATTTAATGTATTAATCCATCCATTGAGACCAAACTCTGTGCAGAGTGTTGGTGCTGCTTATGCTTCAGTCACATTTGGCTCGGCGGCCGTAGGGTCTAAAAAATCTACGGCCACTAGCAATTATAGGGTGGCCGCAGTATTTCCACGGTCACACAATGTAACAGTCACATATGTTTTTATTTTTGGGGTAGCCGCACGGGGTATTTAGAAATTGTGGAGACCGAAAATGTGGGGTGCCGTACGGTCTTTGATTTGATGTCGCACGGTGACCTTAGGGCGTCCCTGCAGCTGCCATAGAATTTTCAAGGCAGACGCAAGGTGCCCGCAAGGCGACCGCAGGGGGCCCTAAGGCGAACGTAATTTTTTTTAATTTTTTTTTTTTTGTAATTTTTGGGGGTTGGCAAAATTCATTTTTCATTGATAAGAGCCTACGGCAGCCGCACGAATAACGCAAGCCCACCGTACGCCCTACGTATGGTCGACGTGGAACATCTACGTCATGGCTACGGCTTGTCGAATTGCTACGGCCAACCTAGAAATGAAAAAACTTATAACCCGCGCTTTAATCCACGGAGACCCCTACGGCCTGTAAAAGATAGCCATATGGCGTAGGGCCACCCTGAGGCACCTCAGAAACTCTGCGGCCACCGCACGTTTCTGTCAATTCGGGGGGGGGGGTACGGTCGCCGTATCCTAGCCGTAGAGCAAATGTGACTCATGCTTTAAGCAGTCTCCTTGGCTATTGGGCACCATCCTGGACAGGTCGCCACTCTGACACAGGATACCAGCAAGCTGGCACTCATTTTGCCGACCTTGGAAGGATGACAGGCAGAGTCAACCCCACCTGGTATTAATTCAACAGCCATGAAGGATTTGAACTGAGGATCCTAGGATCCCAAGCCCACCACCCTAAACATTAAGCCAACACCAGGAATAATGTATTAATCAAGGAATTTAAATCTATCATGAAGGTTAAATTACTGACCAAAGCTGTAATCTACATTTTAGAAACTTTTGTGAAAAAGGACAAAGCAACCATAGAGCTGCCCCAATGCTTTGTACAATAAAGAAGGGTCCTCATTTCACACTAAAAAATGTTTAATGTTTTAATAAATAAGTTTAAATCCAAATGCTGAACTCTCCAACCAGTCCCCTTCGTCAAAGTTGTGGTGGTGCCTTCTCAAGTCCATCTGTTGTTTGTGCTCCCCCACCATCCTCTCCCTCATCTCGAATTGCATCACCAAGGACTCGCCCAAGATAAAGCAGAATGCTCTATCTCAATTCAGCATTTGCTTCCAAATCATGTCTTTCCAACCGATCTAACTCTGTCACCATCTTACCCCCTCATACCAACTCTTGACCGGACTTCATGTACTTCTCACCCGAGAAGATATACCAATATCTGATCAGTTTTGAAATCGCTTTAGCAATGAACACAGATAGCATCTGTGGGCATGTTCTCAAATCTTGTTCTGCTACTCTTGCTTATCCTCTGCCTGTTATTTTGAGCTTGCCCTCCTCATTTGGTGACCTCCCGTCTGCAAGGAAGTCAGCAAAATCACTCCATCAACAAGAAGGATGCATAAACAGATTCTCTCAATGACAAACTTGTAAGCTTATTTCAATTATGAGCAAAGTCATGCAATCCATAATTGTTGGTGATGCCAAGTATTTCCTCTTTTCGAACACCCTGATCTCTGACTACAAGTTTGGATTCCAGCCCAGTCACTCAACCCTTGACATGATGTTGCTGCTCTTTCAGCAAAGGGTGGATGCACTAAATCTCAAACATGAAGTTAGGTGAGTCGAACTGGACATTTATTGAGCATTTGATACAGTCTTTCATCCTGCTATGCTTGCCAAGCTCACTGTAGCATACAAAGCCACCTTCGTTCCTGGATTTCTGACTTCCTTTACTCACACAGTCATTGCATTGCTATCAATGGAAACCTCTCTCCTCTCCCAGTGGAGGCTGGAGTGACCCAAGGCAGGGTTTTGGAACTAAGGCAGGGTTTCCTCTTCTACATAAATGATCTCTCAGTATTCTGGGACACCATATTTTCCTTTTTTCAGATGACTCCACACTGTCATATACAGTACCCTATCCCACTGACATTCACACAGCAGCTGCATCACTCTCTGCTGATCAGGAATTGATGAGATGCTGTTCTGATAAATGAACATGTCTTTCAATCTTGCTAAATCATATAATCTCACCATGTTGCTCTGGAAGGATTCTCAAAGGAGCCCACCTGTCTATTTCCATGGTCAGCCACTGAACTTCAAAATCTCACCGTCAGCCCTGACTTCTCCTGGGCCGACGAAACCCCAAAGCTGGTTTCCAGAACCAGCCGCAGTCATTCCAGAACCAATGAATTCCTTAGAGAATCAGAATGACTCACAACCTACAAGGCCTTTGTCTATAGCTGAACGGAGTACTGCTCTCCCCTATGGGTTGGCACCCCTGATGACATCTATCTCTCCTGGAATCTAAAGCTCTCAACATTATTTCCCTCTTCCACAACGAACCCAAAGGAAAAGTCCTGTTGCTCTCACATCTGTTATTTTTACTGCTTCCCTTTAACCTAGTTCACTCTACTTTCTCATTCCTTTGTCCCTCCCCAGCATCTCCAGGATTCATGCATTCTTCCAGTAATCCCTTTCTGGTTAAACTCCCAAAATCCAAGCTGACTGCACACCTCCTCACTTTTGTCCTCTTTTCTCCCATATGTTGGAGCCACCTTTCTGAGGATGTTCATTCCTAGCAGTGTTCCCTGCAGGTTTTCAAGCAAGTCGTGCACTTCCATCTCATGTCGTCTGCCATCCATATCCACAATTTTTTTTATCCCCTTTAACCATACTGTAACCAATCTTATTTGTTGCGTGATACTGTGTTTCCTCCCCTCTTCTTTCGCCTCTTTTCCTGTTCATTCATTCCGTTGCTTGTTGTGTCCAACTGTTTCCCCACTATCAGTTCATTGCCGTTTTATTCTCTGTCACCTCACCCTTCCATGAGCCTCAATTTCGTGTCGACAAAAAAGTGATTAGATCACTTGTCTCTGATTTTTACTTTTCGTATACATGGTCGAGGCTCGTGGAAGAGCTAGATCAGAATGGAAGGAAATAAAAATGTAAAGGGGGAAACACTAACAGCAGAGTAAAAGTGAGGATGAGAGTGAGATCAAGGGGAGGTGAAGGACACATTGGGAGTGAACAAGCTGTACACAAGCTGAATGGAATCAAACGGAAGACCAAATTCTGCATCAGAGTGATCATAAGGAACCCGAATAAGAAAAGAGCAAAGATAGGATCATCAGGAGGAACTTGGATATGATTCAGGTTTCAGCCGCTACTCCACTACCCTCAAACCCATCTAAGTGCAGCCAAGTGAGCCTTACAGAAAACTTTCAGAGATAGATAAAGAAAGAGAGACATAAAGAGTGAAATATATAAAAGAAAAGTCAAGAGAAATGTGAAAAAGTGGAAAGAAATGTGAAAGGAACAAAGAACAAATATGTCGGGAAAAACCCGGATCGCCAATGGCAGCAGTTACTCCCCAGGCTGAAACGCAGCAACAGGTACAAACTACCAGAGGTCCGTCAGCGGGAAAGCACAGTCCACACAGCATCAGGATATGGTACAAACATAATCAAATGGAAAAACAAATACTGCATTGGAGTCATCAGAAGGAACCCAAAGAAGTAAAGAGAAAAGATGGAGTCGTCAGGAGGAATCTGAATAGGATTTGGGTTTCAGCCACTACTCTACCACCCTCAAACCAATTACCGTCAAACCCAAACACAGGATTAAATGGTTGGAGATGAGAAGTGAGCCTGAACTTTGGGAGTATAAAAAGAAGAGGGTTATCGTGTGTGCCCCGCAGAAACCTGGGAGGGACATAGCCAAGAGAGGCCAAAGGGTGCAAGACCAAAATGGAGGAGGTAGAATGTCGACAGGCCACCAATCTGTCAGCGATACGAGAGAAACTGGAGATCCCAATGATTTTTAGGGCCTTGCTTTCCATGGCATCAATAAGGGCAAGGTGTGAGGCAGCGGTGCCAGCCGAAAGGGGAGAGCAGTCTTGTAATTTCCTCAGAGAAGAGAGTCATTAAGCTGCCCAATGAAGTTCTTGTAAGTTATGAAAAGTTCAAATTGGCAAATGAAAGAGCTTGCACAACCAAGGATGCCCGGTTGGCGGCTGGCTTTGAAGGTCATCTTGGAAATATGGTCTGCCAAAGAAAGATCATGGCTGATGGTGAGGCCCAAAAGTTTGAGTGGCCTCACCTCTTCAAGTGTTTTGTTTACGAAGTAGATGGGAGGTTTTGCCAGACGGTCCTATCAGAGAGACAGGGTGAGTGCGTGGGACTTGTCAGGGTTGAAAGACATATTCCAAGTGTTGAACTAGCTCTTGATTCTATCAAGATCTACAGAGAGAGAAGAGGCTGCTTCCCTCCTGTCTGAAGGATCTTATATATTATTTCCGAGTTTGTGGTTTCGTGTCGCGCTATCTTCGACTTTGTTCTGCGCTCGAGTAACGTGATATTCGGCTTACATTATCTCAAAGACCATATGAGGTGCATGGTACAAAAAAAGTAAATAAAATGGTTCTGAAACAGTGAAATCGTATTCCACTTACTGCATTAAAGTAAAATTACTACTGATACTCTGCATCAGTTCCTTTCTCAAACACACCCACCCCAACATGTCGCGCAGAGCGCGGGTTATGCTAGTGAGAAATTATACGGCAGAGGGTGGAATCATCAGCAAAGAGATAAGCAGGATTTTCCAGAGAATTAGAAAAATCATTGATGAAGGGGAGGAACAAGACTTGGCCCAAGACACTGCCTTGTGATAGACACTCCAGCCTTCTCAGGGAAAGAGATGAGAGGATCCCTTTAAGAGCTCATTGAATACACGAGTGGAGAAAGTCAGTGATCCATGCTTCGATGGCCTTGGATGCCATAAGCAGAGAGTTTGGCGATCAAGGCGTGGGACCAGGCTGCAACAAATGTTCGAGCAATGTCCAGAGAGACTGTCCTGATCCCATGTCTGAAATTGAGAGCTTACCATGCATTGTTGGGAGAGTAATAGCAGCATCTCCAAGGTGGAATGACCAGGTCTGAAACCAAACTGATGATCTGAGATTAGTCCTTTGGAGAAAAGGAAGGATTTGACATCAACTGCCATGATAGATTGATATTCCTAGATGGGTTACAATGCAAGACAAAACCTTCCCCAACCACTGCTGACTTCCCCTCTGGAGGATAGTAATGTTGCCGAAACTGATGCTTGCCTGGTCTATGTGTAATTGTCTATTTCCTGGTAGTTTGTTGATCTACGAGTGAGTGCTCTGTATTGATCATGTATGCATAAAGTTTGCGGAGAGAGAAATTGAAAAAGTATTAAAATTGATAAATGGAAAAGTAGGGGGAATGTAGGAGAAAAAAAGGGAAGTAAGGAAGCCCTTATTAAAAAAAATTTATCATCAGATCTCTTATTAGGTTTTTTTTTTTAATCACATCTCGTCTCATGAGAAATCGGAAGAGATTTTTTTTTTTTTTAATCAGGGAGTATGTGAGATGAGAGAAAAATAATTTTGGAGGAAATAGGAATAAGGGAAGGGAAGGAAGGAACATGTATGGAGCAGGTAAAAAAAAATTTAATGTGCAATAAAGAGATGTTCCCTTAAGTAAGTTATTTATAAATTTCAAGTTGATTTTTGTAGATGCTTTTCCTCTAACACCTCCACCAGCTGGATTTACTCCGATGGGGATCTGAGAGTCCTTTGGGGGGTGCAGCTCCTGGCTCTTTTTGTAGCTACCCATGTGGACCTGGTGAGCGCCAAACTCCAATGCAAGGTGCTTCATGCTGCTGGATGTGCGAACCATGTCGTGGCTATGACTTCCTGCTTGATGAAATGACCTGCCGCCGCTGCCCCTTTGACTCGAGGCCTGATGCCAATCGGTCATCTTGTGTCCCCATTCCCATTGTTCGTCTTGAGCTTCACTCTCCATGGGCCGCCATCCCATTAGCAGTTGCCACTGCTGGTCTTGCAGCAGCAGCAATGGTCACTGCTGTGTTTGTGCGCAATTGGTCTACACCATTGGTACGTGCATCCGGGAGGGAACTGAGTGCTGTGCTGTTGTTAGGCATCATGCTCTCCTACTGTGCCACCTTTGCGATGGTTTCCCTACCGGGTCCCGTAGCCTGTGCGGCACGCCGCCTTGCTCCAGGATTTGGTCCATGTGTCACCTATGCAGCTCTTCTTGCAAAAACAAGCCGAATACAGCGCATCTTTGCACATGGCCGTCGATCGGCCGTACCCCCACGCTGCATAAGCCCTGCATCACAACTCGGTGCTGTTGCGGTTCTTGTGGGACTGCAGCTTATTGCGATGACAGCCTGGCTCTTTGTAGAACCTCCACGTGCTGCAAGGGACTATGGAGAGCTACCGCTCCTGGAACCAGACCGGGCTCGGGCCTTCCTGCGCTGCGCTGGCTCTGAACTGGCGACCCTAGCTTCGCTTGCCTACAGCCTCCTGCTCATGGTGGTTTGCACGATTTATGCCGTTAAGACCCGTGCTGTCCCAGAGAGCTTCAACGAGGCAAAGCCCATTGGCCTGACCATGTACACCACCTGTATCGTGTGGTTGGCATTTGTGCCCATCTTCTTTGGTACAGCACGCTCTGGAGATAAGGTCAGTTTTTATTTTTGTATTCAAGCGTTCATGCAAAGCATTTGATGAAGCATATACATAAATCACAGGCAGCACAAGGATATTATGAGACTTCAGTATACTTTCAGATGATTTTCAAGGAAATTCAAATAGAATGGAAAAGTCAATTAGTAGGCTAATTTAATTTGGACCTGGGATCTGAGCATCATGAGCTACGGGTTCGTATGGGAACTTTAGAACAGGGTAACCATTTTCCTCCACAAATATTTCTACGTTTTCTATGCATCATGTTTTGTACTCCTCACAGGTCATAATGTATATTGCAGGTAATGTATCCTTTAATGTGTGTTCAGAGTCATGCCCCTGCTCTGGCTTTCTGCTATGCTAATCTGCAGGTACATCAAAATCACACGCATGAAGCCTATAATGAAATTGTGGTGATAGCTCAACATGGATAACAAAAAAAGTGAGCGGTGTGTGTGTGTGTGTGTGTTGTGTGTGTGTGTGTGTGCACGTGCATGCTTGTTTAAAAGTGTACATATCTATGTCTGCCTGTTCAAGGTGTGAGTAATTTGGCCGAGGCTGAGCGAAGCGAGATCGAGTCCGTTTATTCCTCATGTGTGAAGCACCCGCAACCCAGCCTGCAGAAAACTGACTTTTTGGAATGCCGGCCACATTTTCCATCCAATCACAATATCACTTTGTTTAAAAAAAAAAAATAAAAAGCATCACCCAAGGGTAGGCACTCGATGTTGAAATCTTGTTTGTCAATCGCTCAAGCGGTTGCAGAGAAAACGAATTTATAAGCAAATAAAGGTGGGAAAGTGAGGGCAATCCATCCATCGGGACCATACTCGATACAGAGCGTTGGTGCTGCATAAGCAGTCTCCTGGGCTATTGGGCACAATCCTGGATGGGTCGCCACTCCGACACAGGATACCAGCAAGCTGGCACTCATTTTACTAACCTCAGAAGGATGACAGGCAGAGTCAACCCCACCTGGTATTAATTTAACAGCAGAGGATTCTAGGATCCTCTGTCCCACCACCCGAACCATTAAGCCAACACCAGGCATGAAGTGAGGGCAGAAGAAAAAAACAAAAAGAAGTGAGCTCCTCAGACATGGTCAAGGATGGTTGTGGACGTCTATTACAAGTATTATACTGCCTATAAGCCATTATATGTTGTGAGCAGAATTTTGTTTGAGGCTTTATTTTACCCAGAATTCATCTCTGCGAACGATATAATGCGACACAGTTGAGAACCTTGCAGCCTACACGAGCCCACACAATGTTGTATCCATTTTGTTGACATGAGTGACAGGTTGCTTAGCGTTTTCACATTTCACGAAAACCAAAAACAAACCTTTCCTGCAAAAAAAACACAAAATTCGATTTTTGTTCATATGTGCTGGTTTTCTTGTCATTCACTTCCAGTAAGTAGAGTGATCATTATTATTATTCCAGAGATGGTTCATGCATCAATGATAAATAATGTCTAACTTCTCCAACTATTGGTGTGCAAGCTGCTTATCAAACCGAACAACTTGAAAGAGTGATTCCTGGAGGCCAAGCTTTGAAGGTTCTAATTCAGTGTTGGAGTGAAAATATGGACTTTATCAATGCAAATCAGCATAAGGTCGGTGATGAGACTTCAGAGCGATGCTCTCATCTACTTGTGCTGTTGTGCACCTTGCTCTCTGCAGAGGATTGGTTCTGCTGAAGCAGTTTCTTGGCGAGGGGGTAAATGCTGGGCAGGTCGACACTTGGACACAGGACACTCGACTGAGTGTGCAGGAATTTTAAATTTGTTCGAGGTGCCAGCGATAACCCACCTACTCTTCTCGAAAGACACCATGAGATCTTTAACGTCCATCAACCGATACCGGCAGACTGGACACCCAGTTTAACTTCCATCCGAGGGTCGGCACACACATTGATGAATTGCCCCGCTTACAAAATACCAGGATGACAGTGTATAGCTGTGTCTGGATAGACAGCTCAGAGGTGAGTGTGCTTACCTTCATGCTATTCTGCAAGCTCCAATTTAGACTGATCCTCCATGTATATTAACGTACTGCATTGAGCATGAGGTCAAGCAGCGATGTTCATTGGTTCAATGGAATGTGATCGCTCGTCAGCATAATTTTGCCAACATATATCTGCTGAATTAGTGTAAGTTGGACTGCAAATATTCAAGGATATCACTCTTCTTGTGTTCACGCGACGAAGCCGTCAGTTTGTAAATTTGAATTACAATGAAGCTGAATTTAAAACCAAATTTCAATCTTCCATTTTAATGTGAATATTAAAAGATGGTAGAATGTCTAGAACAGCTGTATCTTTTAATATAGAGGTCCAGCCAAGGCCCACGGAACAGCTGCACAACACAGAGCAGCTCGTAAACACACCGCCAACAGCAATGAGAGGCACGAGGACAAGGCACCAACAGACCAACAACAGCATTTTTTTTGTATACATAGTCGAGGCTTTTTGGAGAGCTAGTACACTGAACGGATTTGGAGGTAACAGGACAAAAGGGA
>CM068964.1:16870147-16917195 GCA_035128595.1 Eptatretus atami | reverse complement strand
AGCAGAGTTGAAGGCCAAGATAGAGGGAGACTTGGACAAGCAATGGGTGTGGAGAGGAATGGAGGACAGGAAAGGACACACGAGGTGAACAAGATAGATACAAAAGAAAACTCTCCGGAGGGAAAATGAGAATTTTGTAAGGAGGAGAGATTGCGGTGGGGTTATCGAGGGTAGAAGAGATCATGATTTTGGTTTTGGGGACGATCTAAGATGGTGGTGAACAGTTGCCTTGCAGACCTGGAGGGAAGAATTAGCTTGAAGAAAATGTGGAAGTTGTTCCACAGGCATGAAAAAAAGAGGAACGAATGAGTGGAGGTGAACAGTGATCCTGGAGTGGGGTCGTTTCACCATGTGTTCCTTGCAGAAACCTGGGAGAACAAAGCAAGGAAAGAGCAGAAGGAGCAAGACCAGAAAGGAGGTGGTAGAGGACAGACACCACCGACCTGTCTGCAACATCGAAGTGATAAGCCCATAGACTCAGCTTCATTGCGGGAGATTCCAATAATCTTGAAGGCCTTGGTTTCCATGGTATCAAGCTGAGCAAGATGTGAGGCAGGAAAGCCAGCCCAGACGGGAGAGCGGTACTCCATCAAGCTGCGGATGAAAGCCTTGTAGGTGGATAGTTCAGGTTGCCAAGTATGTACTTTGTGTGATGGAGGATGCCCGGTGTCTGACTTTGGGGGCCAACTTTAAAATGTAGTTTGCCCAAGAAAGATAATGGCTAATAGTGAGACCCTGGAGTTTGAAACAATGCACTTCTTCAAGAGGATTGTTTAGAAAGTAGATTGGGGGGGGGGGGGGGGGGATTTCCAGACAGTCCTTTCGGAGAGAGATAGTGGGAGTGGAAGATATATCAGGAATGAAAGTCGTATTCCAAGTGTTGCACCAGCTTGTGATTTTGTCAAAGTCTCTTCCTCCTCCTTTGTATGCAGCACAAGGATGCAGGTGGCATCATTGGCTGAGGGCACGGCCATGCCGTTGATGCAACGGCCCAATTACCAGTGCACTGGTACTCATTTCGCCGACCTCTGAAAGATGATAGGCTGAGTCAACCTCACCTGGTGTTATTTCAATGGCCAACAGGGACTAAAACTCAGGACCTGAAGATCCCAAGCCAGCCACACTAAAGGCTAAGCCAACACTAGGCTTCCTTGTCAAATCTGAAGAGAGGGAAGAGACCACATGCAACCTGCCTGTCTTAAGAATGAGAAATGTCACAGCAGAGGGTGAAGTCATGAGAAAATAAATAAAGTTGATTTTCCAGAGTCAGAGAGATCATAAATGAAGATCAGGAATAGGACTGGGCCCAGAACACTGCCTTGGGCATTCCAGCCTTGACAGGGAGAGGAGATGAAATGATTCCATTGAGAGCCACATTGGTTATGACAGTAGAGGAAGTCAGTAAGCCATGTATAGAGTTGGCCTTGGATTCGGAGAGTAAGGCAGCATGCCAGACTGTATCGAAAGCTCAAGATATGTCCAGAGAGATTGCCCTAATCTCATGTCTGATATTGAGGGCCTCCATCCATTGTTGGTTGACTAGAAGCAGCATGTCCAAGGTGGAGTGATCAGGTCTGAATCCAAATTGATCATCTCAGATGTCAA
Organism: Eptatretus atami; assembly: GCA_035128595.1. NCBI lineage: Eukaryota > Metazoa > Chordata > Myxini > Myxiniformes > Myxinidae > Eptatretus > Eptatretus atami. The sequence continues at coordinate 16,915,590 of CM068964.1, read as the reverse complement.
TGGGGAAAAGGAATGATGTTATGTCAACTGTGATGATGGATTCCATGACCTTGCTGATGATTGGAAGTAAGCTAATTTGTCTATAATTAAGTGGGATCAGTTTTTGCACCTTTTTTTATGTAATGCTGTGATGTTGGTTGATTTCCAAGCAGATGGTCGATGACCTAGCGTAAATGATAGGGTGAAAAGGGCAGAGAGGGGATGTGCAAGAGTAAAGAAAGAAGTACAGAAAGTACAGGTAGAAGGGAAAATGAGATCATGTTTAAGAGTGAAAGAGTTTTTCTTTGTAAGGGGCCGGGGGGGGGGGGGGGTTAGCAAGGATAGAAAGGACAAAATTTTGGGAAAAAAAGAAACAGAACGACAAACAACCTCAAAACCAAGACGATTTGACTCCCAGCTATCTGAAGAGTAAGTCTGCACGACACGGAAACAATTTGACAATATCGACAAAAAGCTACAATTTAATGGAGAAAATTTTCGATAAAAATACAAAAAGCAACACAGGGATGAAAATATGACAGAACTAGAATGGCACTCAGTAGTTAAAACATACCTCTGCCAGGCTGAACAGTTTACGTTTTGTAACCCACTGATATGTCGGATCTAAATCGGAACCTTAACCAAAATCGAATCAGCTTGTTCTTGTCACATACGCAACTCATCAACCAAGTTTCCTCCAAATCTGTCCACAACTTTTTTGAGATATCGTGCTACATATCGTTTTTTGGCCACATCTCTCAATTGAGAAGAATCACTTTAAAATTCTAGCATCTGGACCCAGATCCACATAGTCACCAAAATCTAATCAATTCGTCCATGTCACACACCCAACCTGTCCACCAAATGTCATCTGAATCCGTCCATAACTTTTTGAGATACTGTATTCTGCTCACAGACAGACATACAGCCAAACAAGGGTGAAAATAAAACCTCCGTCCACCTCTGGCGGCGGAGGTAAAAGCACCACGCATCCGGTTTGGAAAACTTTGCTTTGATTGAGGTGGAAGGAGTATCTGCAGATTTGACTTACATGGGGAGCAACCACAAAACGGAAGTGATTTGGCCCACAAATGCTCAACGGAACCACAAAACTGGCCCAATCAAACAAATGAATATCTACGTGTATAAAACCCAGTGTGTATTTCTCTGTCACCCTTCATACAGATGATTTAAGTATGGTTTAAGGTCAACTTTTAACACAACTGTGTTCACGAAAGTCTATTTTCAGGATAAAAAAAACATAGAAAAACATTTTCCATAAAAGAGTAATTACATCTCTTAAGGGGCTGTCACACCTTGACGATTTAGCCAGCGTATGCCGACGTATAAAAATTTGTCTAAAACGCTGGCACACGTCGAATACGTTATGGGTAAGTTTTGTATATGTTACGAGCACGCTGAAGCACGCTGGCATACGTCGTAGTACGCCGAGCTCGTCGACAAATTTTAACATGCTCAAAATTTTTCGACGTATGCCAGCGTATGACTCACACGTTCCGCATACGCTGGCCATAAGTTGTAGGCACGTTACCGATCGTTGACACACGTCGACACACGTTACTTGTAAGTTACTCATAAGTCGAAACACGCGAGGTAATGTTTAGCGTACCCGAAACTTATTCTAACCTATGAGTAACGTGCTTGAACCTATGAGTAATGTGCGTTGAACCTATGTGTAACGTATCTCCAACGCACATTGACGTATGTAGACGTATTTGACGTCTTCCGGACGACCACAGAACTTACTGAACGTGTTTCTAACTTACAGCTACCGTATAATGGCGTATTGGCAGCGTTTAGGGGAATTGGTATATAAAAATGGGCTTCACAGGAGGAACCCGTCAGTGTTCCAGACTCCATGTTTTTTTTGTTAGTTTTTTTTTTCTTCGGCATGACGGTGATGTTGACACTTCGATTTCTAGTGCGGTTATGATTTAAATCGTTGAGCGGCAGCCTATGAATAGCCTACGCCACGTGATCGTCGACGATACGCTGCCGCACGCTATGCATACGTTAGACTATCGTTGTGCATACGTTGTGAATGCCGACAACACGCTAAGCATTCGTTGGTATAAGTTATCTATAAGTTATCAAACGTTCTGTGTACGTTACTAATACGTTATGCATTTGTCCAACTCGTTATGAATACGCCAAAAACTTTTAAAAAAACATCAATAGTTCAGCGTAGAAAAACATTTAAAAAAAAAAGCCGAAGAATGCTGCAAAGAAGTCTCCTGGCCGTGGCCGTGGATGCGGACGCAAGAGGATCCATCATCACCCACACCCTCCCATCACACTCACCTACTACTACTGACATGGACCTACTACTACTACTGCTGCTACTACTACTACTACTAATGACACGCTCACCTACTACTACTACTGATACTACTGACATGGACATGTACTCACCATGGAGTCTGAAACACTGACGGGTTCCTCCTGTGAAGCCCATTTTTATATACCAATTCCCCTAAACGCTGCCAATACGCCATTATACGGTAGCTGTAAGTTAGAAACACGTTCAGTAAGTTCTGTGGTCGTACGGAAGACGTCAATCAAATACGTCTACATACGTCAATGTGCGTTGGAGGTACGTTACACATAGGTTCAAAGCACATTACTCATAGGTTAGAAATAAGTTTCGGGTACGCTAAACATTACCTCGACGTGTTTCGACTTATGAGTATACTTACAAGTAACGTGTGTCAACGATCGCATAACGTGCCTACAACTTATGGCCAGCGTATGCGGAACGTGTGAGTCATACGCTGGCATACGTCGAAAATTTTTGAGCATGCTTAAAATGTGTCGACGTGCTCGGCGTACTACGACGTATGCCAGCGTGCTTCAGCGTGCTCTTAACATATACAAAACTTACCCATAACGTATTCGACGTGCCAGCGTATTCGGCAAATTTTTCATACGTCGGCATACGCTGGCTAAAACGTCAAGGTGTGACAGGGCCTTGACACTTCGATGTTAGTGCGGTTATGATTTGAATCGTCAAGCGGCAGCCTTTTAATAGGCTACGCCACGTGATCGTCGGCGATACGCTGCCGTGCGCTATGCATACGTTAGACTATCGTTGGCATATGGTGTGAATGCCGACAACACGCTAAGCATTCGTTGGTATAAGTTATCTTTAAGTTATCGAAACGTTCTGTGTATGTTACTAATACGTTATGCATACGTCCAACTCGTTATGAATACGCCAAAAACTTTAAAAAAAAAAACATCAATAGTTCAGCGTACGCCAGCGTTTTAATACATTTTGATACGTTGCCATACGCTGGCTAAAACGTCAAGGTGTGACAGCCCCTTTACATTGGAATTGTAGACGGTTGGCTTACACTGAGTCTCAACGGCGGTGTACAGAAGCACTTTAAAAATAACAATAAGTACAATTTGCAGGCAGGTGAAATTCGCTGCACGTTATGTGCAACATGCGCAGAGTAAAGCGAGCGTTCATTTACATCTGTAAGGTGTCTCATAAATAAAGAAGACATAAGCACACCTCACGCTAGGCCGAGGTTTCAGACTTTGGTACGCTTTCGAGGCTGTACCATGGAAACAAAATGTCCCAGAAGATAAAAGAAAATAGGGTCACCTTTGTACACGTAGCATTTTAAAATAATGCTTTTTCTTGCTTCGAAACATCATATCTTCCATTCTTGAATATTTTTCATAAAATTATTCCAACCCGTCATTTTTGATGGCCTTTTATACCAGTAAGTAATAATCATCAGCAGTTTATTTCAGCTCTGCCAGAGCCCACAAGCTGCATTGTGTATATTCAGCTTTCTCTTGCATCACTTCTTTGGTGAAAATATGCCTTTAGCAGAAAGAGATAATGGGGGTTAAAGCACTCAAAGATATTGTTAGCGAAAATGTTTATGATCGAGTTGGATAACGCTTCACTTGTAGTTGCTTTGAAAGTCGCGATGTCCTTCCTGTAACTTCCCTTTGATGCTCTTTTGCACCGTATGAAAACACCACCAAACCGCGTTTTCAATAATGGAAGTGTCTGTTATGTTTTCCCGTGGCAGTAATTTGAGTCTCTGTTGGAGCGTTCTATTTGGAGACGTATGTGTAAAGAAGTATGTAGGAGTGAGAATCTTCCCTTGTTATAAAGAGAACTCAAGCTTGGCATGAAAGATTTCAAATGGTTCTGCAATACCTGGCACCAAACTAATCTTTCAGGATCTCAATATCTGCGTTGCATAACCATGATCAACAGAGACAAGTACTGCTGCAGACCAGGAGAGAGCAGATTGAAAATCTGCCCAAAAGCTTGTACAATGAGACGTTTTCTGCCCACAAGACACGAGCAGAGCAGGCAATCGCAACAGGTGCCTTCATTTCCCCCTCAGATGCATGGTTTGGTGAAAGTATGATGCAACCTTTTTTAGGGTTCAGGTTACCCCAGAGTGGAGGTAACTCGTGTGAGCCGTGCCTTGAGATGGTCCCAGTGGTACAATTAATGATATCCCAAATAAATTGTGTGTCGTATTCCCAGATGTCCAAATTACCTGCTCACTACTGCTCACGTATTTACAAAAACTAACACTCAGGAGGAATGGAATTACAAGGGAAGCAAGCTTTCATTATCAAAAACCCTGAACCCAATAAAAATAGCTAACCACAAAGAGAACTTAAATTGATCACTTTAAACAATAATCATTCATAAAAAGTACAGTATTTACCGTTTCTCTGGATCTCTGCAAAGAGAAACAAGACTGAAGGCACAATAGAAACAAAAAAGGCAATCACGCATAAAAGTTAATTAGGGAGCATCCCATTTCCATGTTAATTACTTCTTTCACTTGGACTAGCTAGCCAACTGAAGCTTTAATTTCAACTCCTCGACTGCTCTGACTTGGCTTACATTTTTGCTCGTGAGGATTGTCATAAACCTGCTCTTGGCTGCGACACTCAGCCCCGTTCATTATGTCCTCTTGAGCTGTGACGCGGCGGAGAGACCACTCATACATTGCAGAAGCGCCGCTACCGGTCCCCGTCAACTTTGCACCTCGAAGGATCGAACCGGTGCTCACACTCCACCATGCTCCAAATGTAGTCTCGCAGCACCAATGTCCCAAACCAGCCTGCTCAATTTGCTACTATTGAAATAAGACAATCGCCGCACAATGCATTGCCACCCATGCGCAGAAACTCTGAGTCACAATGCTCATCGGGGCATAATATATCGTGTGTGTGTATGTGTGTGTGTGTGAGGTAACGATTGATTATGTAGGCCTATACATATTGAATGCATTGTGCAAATTTGTCTTTGAGGTCTTTCTTCAACGCCGTGATCCATCATCGATTCCGTGAGTTCATATGGCTCAGCAAGCTCATATACACATCAACTGTATATGGTGTGAGGTGTGCTGGAATTAGAGCGTAGGCCTCATTGATGGAGTGATATAGAATCCAGCTGAGAACTGCTTGAAAATAACTCTTTACAAGCCCTTAAGTGATCCATTACATCAGCTCTTGTAAAGAAAAATGAATAAATAAATAAAAATAATTTATTGTCGTGAACCCCTCTTAAAAATATATCAGAAGTAGAATCGGCCTATATTAATTATAGAAAGGAGAATTAGCTTATTCAATGATTTTAAAAAAAGAACATGGATAATTTTCTCACACTAGAAACACCCACTCCCATAGTAAGCGGGTAGAGCGGGTGGAGTGTAGGCATACCATGTGGATGGTGGTGTGTACTATTAGTCTTCTTTAACGGCCACAATTATTCCCACGTTCTTGAGGGGTTGGCGAGGAGAAGCTTGGTTCAAGTGTTTCACGAACTGGCCGACCAGGCCCTGATGTTCGACTACGGTTTAGGGCATTTGGAATTTGGCCATGCTGCTGGCAAGAACAAGAACTCACCTCCTCTTCACAAAGGATACAGTGGTATATTTAACGTCCACCAGCCCGAGGAGTCTAGGAGGTCGCCGGTCCAAACTCCGACCGATTCAGAGCAACGACGAAAAATGGTACATGCTGCTTCCTTGGCTGATGCTCAGAATTTAAGGATAGAGCATGAACAAACAACCACGGTTTGGCAATAACAGTGCAGGCTTGATGGGCCTAATGGCCTCCTCCTGCGTTGAAGTTCCTCGTCGGGGAACTTGTGCCGATGTCTAATTGTTAGTTGACAACAAGAAGCGGATTAGATTTTGGTTCAGATCCAGCCCATCAGTGGGATACAAAACGTAAACTGTTCAGCCTGGTGGAGGTATGTGCTCTACCGAGTGTCGCTCCAGTTGACGATTGAAATTATTGAAAGAAAGAGATTGAGAGGGGAGAATGTGGGAAATCAAAACGAAGCAGGAATTGTGTCACAGGTGAGACAAGTCAAAGCTTGATGTTTCTGAGCAGGTGATTAGAAATGGAGACATATGGAGGTAAAAGGTTTTATTGATTTTAAATCGAGAGTGGTATTTAAAGTCGTGGGTGGGGGGGGGAAGCCTCAGAAAGCTTTAACACCAGTGATATAATTATGAGGTTAAAGATCACCGTGGTTAGAGAGCGATTGAGCAATTATCTTGCACAACTGTATCCTGTAATTTATTTTATGGCTCCAGGTTTTGCATTCAAATCAGGTTTGGATGAAGATTGAGCATTGTTATCAAACGAATATGAAATTTGTTGTCAAAGGTGGATGAATAATGGGGTATAATTAATTGTGAAGATGTCATTTTGTCTCACAAGGCAGGGAGATGGACCTGTTTGGCTCGTTGCGGGCTATCTATTCATTGAAACGATGGCATCGTTCTGCTCTTTACCCTGACTTAGCACATCAGAGCATTGCATAGGCACTTGCTTTTTGAATATTAAATGCACAAATTGATTACGAACGTGACACTATATCACTGCAGACAATGTCATAAACCATGGCATGATGAAAAGCGATGCAGTTGTCAAATCTAGTCGAGGAGTATATAAAACAGTAGACGAGTTGGTAAAAAGACCGATAAAAGGTTGATAGAAACGAACAGGTGAACGAACACAATGCGAGATGGAGTGAACTTTCTTTTCAAGGCTCAGTTTGTTTGAGAGCATTTGGTGCATTCGATGAGCTTTTGAGAATGGAAGGAATGAGAGTTTTTAACATGACATGGTCGTGGCTAGCCAGTGCCCGATTTATGGTGGCCAAGGCCCTGGGGCACATATGAGTGGTGGTGGCCCCTTTATGCCATGAACGACGAAGTAAATTGGTGGTTTTCAACCTTTTTCACTGATGGCACCCTAAACCCTCATATCTTATTCTGTGTCACCTCTTATTCACGTTTCGATTATGTACCGTTGCCTAAAGCCGCTGTCACACCTTGACGTTTTAGCCAGCGTATGCCGACGTATGAAAAATTTGGCGAATACGCTGGCACACGTCATACGTTATGGGTAACTTTTGTATACGTTAAGAGCACGCTGAAGCACGCTGGCATACGTCGTAGTACGCCGAGCTCGTCGACAAATTTTGTGCATGCACAAAATTTTTCGACGTATGCCAGCGTATGACACACACGTTCCGCATACGCTGGCCATAAGTTGTAGGCACGCTATGCGATCATTGACACACGTCGACACACGTTACTTGTAAGTTACTCATAAGTCGAAATACGTCGAGGTAATGTCTAGCGTACCCGAAACTTATTTCTAACCTATGGTAACGTGCTTTGAACCTATGTGTAACGTATCTCCAACGCATATTGACGTATGTAGACGTATTTGACGTCTCCCGGACGACCACAGAACTTACTGAACGTGTTTCTAACTTACAGCTACCGTATAATGGCGTATTGGCAGCGTTTAGGGAATTGGTATATAAAAATGGGGTTCACAGGAGGAACCCGTCAGTGTTCCAGACTCCATGTGAGCAGATGTCCATGTCATCCGAGAGATGGAGGATCCGGCAAGGCTGAGACAGAATACCTACTAGCTGTCCTCCAACATCAACATGACCTCATCAATTTGACACTGTACCAGTTGCGTGCCAATAGAGCCAGGAGAGAAGAGGTGAACGGAGGAGAAGGAACTGGGTGACCTCTCCGTCAGAGGGTGAGCGTGATGGGGAGGGTGTGGGTGATGATGGATCCTCCTTGCTGCCGCGTCCACGCCAGGAGACTTCTTTGCAGCATTCTTCGAAGTTTTATTCGGCATGACGGTGATGTTGACACTTCGATGTCTAGTGCGGTTATGATTTGAATCGTCGAGCGGCAGCCTTTTAATAGGCTACGCCACGTGATCCTCGGCGATACGCTGCCGCGCTATGCATACGTTAGACTATCGTTGGGCATAAGTTGTGAACGCCGACAACACGCTAAGCATTCGTTGGTATAAGTTATCTATAAGTTATCGAAACGTTCTCTGTACGTTACTAATACGTTATGCATACGTCCAACTCGTTATGAATACACTATTATACGCCCAAAACTGAAAAAACATCAATAGTTCAGCGTACGCCAGCGTTTTAGATAAATTTTGATACGTTGCCATACGCTGGCTAAATCGTCAAGGTGTGACAGGGGTTAAAAACATTGCAGGCTCCACGAGTTAAATTATTGGATAAAATACATAATTTCAGGAGTGTTTTGTGGCTTTTGTTACCACAATGGACAGGATCGCATACAGAAAAATAAATATTACCTCAACAACAACAACACCTCCAACAACATGATCATATCCAGAAAAAGAAATATTACCTCATTACCTTCACATCTTCATCAACAACAACAACAACAACCGCTTCTGGAAAATAAGTTGTTCAAGGCATGAGGCCTGTGCAGCCTTCTCAAGGCTCGTGAACACTGTCGGCTGCAACCTTTCGATATATATTTGATAATCCTTGTTTTAAACTGAAATGGAAGGCATAACGATTGTGAATACCAGATATCGCTTCTGCAAATGGCTTGGGGCGACATGGCTTTGCTTAATCCTGGATGAGCCCTTAGGTGGTGGAGGTCCCGGGGCACGTGTGGGTGGTGGAGGTCCGGGCACGTGTTGGGTGGTGGAGGTGCTCCGGGGCACGTGTTGGGTGGTGGAGGTCCGGGGCACGTGTTGGTGGTGGGAGTCCCGGGCACGTGTTGGGTGGTGGAGGTCCCGGGGCACGTGTTGGTGGTGGGGTCCCGGGGCACGTGTGGGTGGTGGAGGTCCCGGGGCACGTGTTGGGTGGTGGAGGTTCCCGGGCACGTGTTGGGTGGTGGAGGTCCCGGGGCACGTGTTGGTGGTGGAGGTCCGGGGCACGTGTTGGGTGGTGGAGGTCCGGGGCACGTGTTGGGTGGTGGAGGTCCCGGGCACGTGTTGGGTGGTGGAGGCCCGGGGCACGTGTTGGGTGGTGGAGGTCCCGGGGCACGTGTTGGGTGGTGGAGGTCCCGGGGCACGTGTTTGGTGGTGGAGGTCCCGGGGCACGTGTTGGGTGGTGGAGGTCCCGGGGCACGTGTTGGGTGGTGAGGTCCCGGGGCACCTGTTGGGTGGTGGAGGTCCCGGGGCACGTGTTGGGTGGTGGAGGCCCCGGGGCACGTGCCTTCTATGTGTGGAGAGGAGTGTTGGGGTCAGAGGAAAATTGAAAACAGAAAAAGTGAAAAATGATTAAAAGGGAAAGAGTGCAGAAAAAAATTAGAGAAAAAGAAATGGTGAGGGTGAGGGGGTGGAGGGTCAGAGAGAGGGAGAGGGAGAGAAGGGAGAGAGGAGAGAGAGGGAGAGGAGAGAGAGAGACAGAGACAGAGATAAAATGATAAAATATGTGGAAGAAGGTGTGTTGAAGGTTGAAGGTAGGGTTGATATATTCATACAGTACGTACATGGAATGTTATATTGGGAAGGCCAGAAAAAGCAAGAGTGGATGAGATGATTCCATCAAGAGAATCATGTTGCATTGGTGTTGGACGGCAGGCATGAAGAGAGCCATGGATGCCACAGGCAGAGAATTAATCGAGCAGCTCTCGGTGCCGGATAAAATCAAAAGCACAGATATGGTATAAAAGTCTTGTTCGGTTCAAGACCTCCATTTATTTCCTGTCCAATACGAACGAGCACAAAGACCAACTGGTGGGCCAAAATTAAATTATTTTAAAAAGAGAGAAATAACAATGTCAGCTGTCATTACCTCTGCCACCAAAGGTGAAGGAGGTTATGTTTTCACCCCTTTCTGTTTGTCTGTCTGTCTGTTCGTTTGTCTGTCTGTGTACAGGATATCTCAAAAAGTTGTGGACGGATCCGGATGAAATTTTGTGGACAAGTTAGGTATGTGACAAGGACGAACTGATTAGATTTGGTGAAATTCCGGATCCGGATCCAACTACTAGGAGTGTTTTTTAAGTGATTCTTCACCATTGAGAGATCGGGCCAAAAACGGTTTCTTGCACAATATCTCAAAAAGTTGTGGACGGATTTGGATGAAACTTGGTGGACATGTTGGGTGTGCAGCAAGGAAGAATTATTTCAAATTTGGTGAAGATCCGAATCCAGATTCGTGAATTTTTAAAAGTGATTCTTCACCATTGAAAGATCAGGCTGAACGAATATATAGCATGATATCTCAAAAAGTTGTGGACAGATTCGGATGAAAGTTGGTGGATAGGTTGGGTGCGTAGCAAGGACGAATTGATTCGAATTTGGTGAAGTTCCGAATCCGGATCTGAAGATGAGAATTATTTATTTTTTTAAGTGATTCTTCACCATTGAGAATGATGTAGTCCTGTATAGCATGATATTTCAAAAATGTATTGGGCCCGATGTGTTCTCGTGGATCGGGCATTACGTGGCGGAGGTATGCGCTCTACCGAGTGCCCTTCTCGTTATGGATTGTGTTTCCTTTCTTACAATTGTGAGCAGTCCGATTGGTCTGCAGTTGAGAGGATTAGTCTTGAGAGGATTAGCAGCATTTTTGTCGATATGGATGATAGCGGATGGGGACAACAGTTCAACGGAGCAGAATTTGATGACTCGAGCATGGGTGTCACCCAGGCTTGTTCTGGAGGCGAGAGCAACAATCGCACTACTCTTACCATGGTTGTGAGGAAGAAGGCGTTTGTATATTGCTTGAGTGACGAGCTGTGGTCTATTCTAACCTTCTGATTGAAAGAAAATGGAGAACGAACGTCCATGTGTCTATGATGTGAGGTTGTTTGGATACTTGATTTGATGTGTTCTCGGATACACCCATAATGTTTTTTTTAATGGCTGGCTCCATCATTTGACTTGATAGTGATAGTAGCTTGCTTTGTGGTGGCCATGATCCTCTTGGAAGAAAGAGCCAATTTACTGTTTATCTTCTTCTTCTTTTTCTTTCGGCTGCTCCCGTTAGGGGTCGCCACAGCGGATCATCCGTTATGATCCGCATACTGATTTGGCACAGGTTTTACACCGGATGCCCTTCCTGACGCAACCCTGGTCGCCTCTTACGACACAGGGATAAGGGTTGTGTTTCGCCATGATTCTGGGCTGCCCTACACCCTCTCATAGCGCGGCCCAGCGCAGAGCCCCCGTCCTCAAGCGATCCTCCAACCCAAGCCTCCGAGTAGCCGGATTACAGGCGCACGCCACTACGCCCGGTATCGTCAATTTACTGTATATCTCATCATATAATGATCTGCTTGAAACATACCAGTAGCCACCTGGTCCTTTGCTTCCTGTTGTCTTCATTGTGCACTGACGGCCTATCCGTCTCTCTGCTGATGTCAGCAATTTCATCTCTCGCTCACTAAAAATAGCAAGCTATTCTTCTAATTACATATCTCACTACATATTTACACCCTTCTGCCATTGGATTGAAACACCACCGAAATAAGGAAGTCGTTATTTTGTTAAAAATGGGGAGTACTGCGACTAAAATGGATTCCCTGAGTTTACTGAAGGTATCGAGGTGCAGTTGGTGGTGGTCGTATGGCAGCTTAGCTGCCGGGGTAGCTATCATTTCTTGAAACGTGATTGTGTCGCTGATGCAGTGCCCCTCTACCAGTACACACACTGGAACTGGTACTCATTTCGCCGACCTCGGAAGGATGACAGGCTGAGTCAACCCCCTGGTGTATTAATTCAGCGGCCGACGGGGCTTGAACTCAGGACCCCAGGATCCCAAGCCGCCACCCTAACCACTGAGCCAACACCAGGCTACGAGGTGCAGTTGATGGATTGCTGTCAGATTATCCTTTTGGAGGAATGGTTGTGCCAGGAACTGAAAAGACAAATAATCTCAATTGACTTTTTTTCCCAACAGTAGAGCAAATCGACTTGTTTTGTATCCTGTTGGCACCTTGCAATGTTCCTTCTCACCGCAGACATTTCCCATTACCTAAATTTAGTGCCGAACCCTTTGGTATTAACGACTCCAACGGGCTTGTTTGCCAAGGAGCCATGGTAAGGTGGCTCTGCTGGGAAACTAATAAATTAACAAAACATTCATTCAGAATCACCCCAGCATCCAAACTGAACGGTATTGGCCACTAATTGGCTGTGTTTACACATCTGTGGGAAAGTGCTGATTTCCTTCTGCCCCAAAACAACAGTCCAGCTGTGAAAAGGTATTTATCCAACAACTGCTCAGAGCGTTGTGTTTGAAAGTTAGTCGTGGGTTTTTTATTTATTTTTCCTTGAATGCACATGAATATCGAAGCCCTGATGAGCTATGGCTATCAGGTGAATGCTGTGGCATTACCTGCTTTAAAACTTTGTTGAATGAGAAAGCAACGTAATGAATAGTTTTATCGTGAGGGGATTGGAAGGATGAGGGTCGATAATTGCATAAAGAAAGACTTGACTGGCAAAATCCTCATGAAGCATGAAATTGCATTTCCTGATTCATTCATCAGACTTTTTGTTACCTCCGAAGCACCGCCGCGGAGCATGCGACTAGATAAGGGATTTAGATTGTGATTTTCAAGGTGCGAGGAATTTTGAGACCTTGCAGCCATCGAGAATGGTGTAAAGGGAAAGCGAACTTACCTTTTTCCTGTCTAATCTTCCTTATATTACCTACCTGACTATAACCTGTCAGATTGGTGCTTCTTCGGTAGGATATTTCATCACAAAGTGCACCGTCCCTCGGACGGACGCGAATCTGCGCGTCCAGTCTGCTGTAGCATTGGTTTGGTGAAGGATAAAGATCCCACGGTATCTTATAACAAAGAGTCGTCACGTCATCACCTCTACCCTGAACAAATTACAAACTCCTGCCACCTTCAGTCAAATGGCGGGTCTGGCCAGCCGGATCATTAAATAATTGGGCCAATCTTACACGCCATACTAGCCGCTAGAGAACGGCATACGGAGGAGAGTCTCACCAAGGTTACCTCTTATTATAAAGGTGCACGAACCGGCATGAGGACAATAGCAAGGTCTTTTAAACGGGGTTTCGGAGGAAGCCGGGCATCACTTAGAGAGGAAAGCTTTCCCTTTAAAATTGTGTAACACCGTAGATCAATTCTAATGAAGTGTTATGTACAAAGAAAAAAAAGAGACAAATCAGGAGCAATGGTACATTTGATTCCCTGCAGATTCAACTTGAACATAAACCTGCTATTTTAGAGGTACCGACAGGAGGCACTGCATCGTGCAACGCGTACAGTCTCCAACGGACTACACGCCATTAGGTTTGGTAATTAGGTTTGGTTTTTTTGGATTGGTAATTAGGTTTGGTTCGTTTTTCCTTGCGTCTGAGTGCCCTTGCATACGAACCCTAAATCCACACTGCTGATTGTCCTGTCAGTTATTTTACCCGTGCATATGGTCTTTGATTCAAAAAAACCCAAATTTGTACAAACTTGTTACAACTTGACCTGATTGTGTCTCTGTTGCGCCTGTTAGACTGTAAATATGTGTCGGCAGGTTCGCTGGAGCCTTCATTATGCGTCGACTTTATTTAAAAGATTGTCTGAAGCATGACAATGCTTTTAAAGAGCCGCTTCCTTTATCTCCTCATTAGCAGAATGAGACACGATGTCTTACCCAGTCTCGAAATCAGAACAGACTTTGAACAGTCTCTTGTTTTTGTGTTAAATTGGTATCTCCGTACAAAGTCACGTTTTCACACTTCTTTAAACAACTAGACGTGGAGAACAATCATTTCTCTTTTGATGTCTGAGATATTACTGATCATTGCACCAACTCAGCAGAGCTACTTATCTTTTATCAAACTCTTTTTTTCACTTTGGCAGGATGCAAGAAACTTTAAATGTGCGCGTCACTTTAACTCGTACGGACGTACGTAGCCTTTGAATGAGAATCGAAGGCCAAAAGCCTCCGAGTTCGAAGGACACCTGAATTAGGACCTCACGATGAGTCATCTATTCAAGATCCTTGGCATTATGCCCCTCGGCATGATACTTGCTCAATCACTGTCCCGAAGATCCGTAGACCAAGCCCACTGTCTTCCCCATGAGTCAAATTAATTGATATTTTCATGTGAAGACCTCTGGAGCATGACAGTATTTCGACCCTTTCATCGACTGTCAGGACAAGGCAACCCTTTCTATCTTGTAAAGACTTAGTAATCTCTTCCCATGCTCGCGGGCCGTATTCCACCGCAAAAAATTATCCACGTGCTATTATCTTTCTTTCTACAGATCCGAATGAACTGCCTTGCTGGTTTAATGCACACAGACAGAGGATTGAACCCAACCGGGCGTAGTGGCGTGCGCCTGTAATCTGGCTACTCGGAGGCTTGGGTTGGAGGATCGCTTGAGGATGGGTGCTCTGCACTGGGCCACGCTATGAGAGGGTGTAGGGCAGCCCGGAATCATGGCGAAACCCAATCCTTATCCCTGTGTCGTAAGAGGCGACCAGGGTTGCGTCAGGAAGGGCATCCGGCGTAAAACCTGTGCCAAATCAGTATGCGGATCATAATGGATGATCCGCTGTGGCGACCCCCAACGGGAGCAGCCGAAAGACGAACAACAACAACAACAGAGGGTTGAACCCAAACTTGCCAGAACAGTCATAGCCTAGTCCTGTGGGGTTCTTGGCAAACTGCAACTGTCAGCTCGTTCCCCAAGATGAATACTTTGCACTGAGTCGTAAAGGAGCAAGCATCGACCTCCTGAATAGTTTAGCAGCATTTAGCAGGCCCCTTATTGTTCATCTCATGCACGCGTATAGAAATGGGGATAAATTTCACAAGCGTTGAATATTTTATGTCGCTTTATAAACATGCCTTGGCCATGCTGCTGCAGGATGCACTACTTACCAAAGGTGCTGCATACAGTACTTGCAAAGCTCTTTACTAATCCAAGTTGGCAGGGAAGAGCCTGCACTCATTTGTTCCTCTTTTTTTCCTGCCTGCGGTACCAACTTCCACATTGTCTTCAATCTCATTCTTCGCTCCAGGTCTTCAAAACAGCCGTTCACCACCATGCCAGATCATCCCCCCCTCCAAATCCAAGATCATTTCTAGTTTTTTTCCTTCCTGAGAGTTTGCTTCTGTGTCCATCTTGTTCATGCCCTGCATTCTTCCCGACCACTCATCCTTCTTTACCCACATCCCTTGTTGTCCATCTCTGTCTATTTTCAACCTCAACCCTGCTGTAGGAGTTTCCCTGCTTCTCTTTCTGTTGTTCCTTTAGTGCTGTTGCATCCTGATTACCTCCGCCACGGAAGGTGAAGGAGGTTATGTTTTCACCCCTTTCTGTCTGTCTGTCTGTCTGTCTGTCTGTCTGTCTGTCTGTTAGTGTGCAGGATATCTCAAAATGTTTTGGATGAAATTCTGTGGACAGGTTGGGTGTGTGACAAGGAAGAATTGATTCGATTTTGGTGAAGATCCGGATCGAGATACGAGGATTTTTCTAAATTTTTGAAGAAGGCGCTGCACGGGGAAAAAATACCTCGGGGTTCTGGCACATGTTGTGCTTTGAAAACGTTGAAATCTTATAAATAATTTTGATTGTTTGTTTTTAGTGCGTTTGGTTGTTACTCTTTCATGGCAGAAACTACCACCGGGAGAAGCTCACACAGCTAAGCACTGCCGGGAACCCCGCCCCCCCCCTCTTTCCCCTTCCCCGAAGTTACGTCGGGCAGCCCCTGCTTGTAGCACAATATTTCAAAACGTTGTGGACGGATGATGACAAAACTTGGTGGATGAGGTCGTTTGGTGACAAGAACAAGATGATTAGATTTTGGTTCAGGTCCAGATCCGGATCCAGCCTATCAGTCCTATGTGCAGGATACAAAACATAAACTGTTCATTCTGGTGGAGGTATGCCCCCTACCAAGTGCCATTCTAGTTGAACTTGCTCCTGTTTCCATTCTCCATCCACAGGGGAAATTGAGATAAACTCAAATCAGACATATTTTGTGCAAGCAGATAAAGGATTCACACTTACATATTCATTGGTCAAGCTCCAGAACCAATTTGACCTCTTCTTTTTCATGACCACAAAAACATTTCTGGGATTCCACTTAATGAGGTCTTTTTACTGCAGGAACCACAAAATCCAAATCCATCGGGACCATACTCCGTGCAGAGCATCGGTGCTGCCGAAGCAATCTCCTGGGCTATTGGGCACAATCCTGGACGGGTCACCACTCCGACACAGGATACTCAAATGGCTCAATCATCCCCAGCAAGCTGGTACTCATTTTGCCAACCTCAGAAGGATGACAGGCTGAGTCAACCCCACCTGGTATTAATTCAACAGCCGAGCAGGATTTGACCTCACGACCCGAAGGATCCCAAGCCCACCTCCCTAACCATAAAGCCAACGCCAGGCATATGAGCCACAAAGGGAGCATTATTGAAATTCTCAATGAGCAGGAAGGTCCTTGGCCTATGTTCGTGATGCTTGTTGTTAACTGATTACTATTTGCCTGTAGGAATTTTGGAATAACGAGCAGAGATTGCGAGGAGTTGGAGTTGTGCTTGTGAGGTCATTTCTGATCACATATTTATTTTAAGTGTGGCTCTGTCACTCTGACTACAGATTGCAGTCGACCATCATCCTTAATGTAAAATACTCATTACAGAAGATTGGAGCTGCCGAAACACGTCCCGAGCAACAGTCATGCTGGTTGGTTTGGTTGTGCTGGACGGTTTGCCGTTGCCTTCTCAGAAGTCGGTCAGGGCAGGAATTTGGAGTTTATTCAGAGATTAATGCCGGAGATAACTCAGATACACTTCGCAAAAGTCACAGTGGGGTCATTATTGTCCATCAATCAAGGCCAGCAGGCGGGACGCCGAGTTTAATGTCCATCCGAGGGACAACGGTGACGTCGATGCCTCACCTTACGTGTGAAACAGTTTATAACTTGGTCAGGATTCAAACCCAAGCTTGACAGCTCGGAGGCAAGTGTGCATACCTCTAGGCTATCCTGTCAGCCTGATGGATCAGCCTTTATTGGAGAGAGCCGATTTTAGGCCAGACCAATTGGCTTTAGCAAATTTCCATAAAAAGTTTGCACCTTGGGGGGAATCTCCAATAACTGCCAAAGAGACTTCCACTTCTACCAGTATATGGTCAGGAGAACTGAGAGTATCTGGGGAGGAATCGGAGAAGTTTGAAGAAAAAATTGACTTGACAAAGTCCAGTAATGAATGGTTGCCATTTGGGGAGATGCGTGTTGGAAATTCTTCTTCTTCTTTCATATGCAGCACAAGGCTGCGTTGTAGCATCAATGGCGCGGCTGTGCCGCAGATGCAGTGCCCAATGTGTTGCTGATGTGTTCCAAATAACACAGACGGTAACTCCAATCATTTCACAGAACGACAACTGCACGGCCATGTGCTGAAATAAGTGAACAGCCAGCTGGCATGGTGGAAATTAAAGTCTCCACAGATTAGGAGGAGCAAACAGTGGTGATCAGAGAGAAGAGTGTCAACGTTTGTGGAGAGAGCCTCGTACATGGAGTAATCGCAGTTTTGGGAGCGGGATGCCAAAGAAACAATACGTTGTTTTTAGAGAAATTCACCCCATAAAGGTCGGGGATGATAAGTGAAGGATACGGGTTGTGGGGAAGAGAGGAGTGAAGATGTACAGTGCAACCACCACCAGTATGGGAATCAGGCCTGTCAGATTGCAGACAATAACCAGGGAGACGCAGACATTTTGGTGAATCAGATGAGGTTTGGTGGTGTGCACGCGTCACTCGAATGATGGACAGATTTGGCTCCTCCTGTGTCGAGTCTTCCTTGTATTTCCTTGCTAACAATCACTTCCAATGACGTAGCATAGCCAGACAGATCAATAGCCGTCATATTTGATGTTACCATGTCTGACAGTGAGAATGCGTATACAATGTGGCCAATGATGTTCTGTGCATGTTGATTGATAATGTCATCAGGTACCCTCTATAAAATGTGATGGGTGTGATGAAAATGGCAAACTACATTTCATGTACATGTCCTAAAAATGGCATTATTATCATACATTGAGTGCCTGTCATATTAAGATGATGAGTTGAAGATGAAGGCAGGCCAACATTCAGAAAGAACCACAGCACTTGGGATCAAGTCCTAGCTGCCACTGCAGACGTCGGATCGAATCTGAATACGAGGAGAAACTCATGTAGGGTAATATTTGTCCGCTTGTCTTTTGCTTATGATGCCGTGTGGCACAGAGGACTCTTCCTGAAACTGCACAGACTTTGCCAAGATCACTGTCGCATGAGATTAATTCAATAAGTCACCTTAGAGCATTGCTTTCAGGTCTTTGCTGACAGAAGAGCCAGCCATACACACTCCCTCAACCTCAAGATTGGCTTTCTTCAAGGATTTGGCCTTGCTCCTGTCATCTTCAACATCTACATGGCAAACCTTCCAAATACCTTTTTTAAATTTATTTTGTGTGTACAACTGATCAGGACACAACGCAACAAAAGGAATAGCAGGAGGAGAAGGGGGAAACGCCAACAGCAGGGCACAAGGAAAAATAGATGAAACAAATATGGGATGTGGTAAGGAAGAGGGGTAGAGGAAAACACACGGGGTGGACAAAATGGAAACAGGAGTAATTTCTGGGAGGGATTGGGGGGGGGGTTAACGAGGGTAGAAAAGATCATGGTTTTAGATCAGGCTTATGTGATTGAAGTTTGTGGCTGTATCTATCTTGTTCACCCCTTGTGTCCCCCTCCCGTCCCCCCCCTTTCCTTCATTCTTCCACGCATCCCTTATTTCTCAAAGATCTCCCTCTATTTTGTCCCTCAACCCTGCTGTTGATGTATTCCCCTACGCTCCCTCTCCTTTTACTGTTCTTTTCATTCTGTTACATCCTGATCCCATCAAACATCAAACACAAGACTAAGTGCTGAGGGAACATAGTCCACCACCCCCAGCTCATGATACAAAATAATAATAAAAGGGAACATATTATTATTTTGTATCAAGATGCTCAGCGACGACCTACACATGAGCGACGGACATTTTATTTTTTTTCTCCCTGAGCGAGGGTATTTGGTTGCATACGCCTCCTTGTGAAAAGCCTGGCCTTCGCAACTGTGAACTACCGCCATCAAGTGGTGCAATTACCTCCACCACCGAAGGTGGACGCAGGTTATGTTTTCACCCATATTTGTCTATCTATCTGTCTGTCTGTCTGTCTGTGAGCAGGATATCTCATAAAGATATGGACGGATTCAGCCGAAACTCGGTGGACAGGTTGGGCGTGTGACAAGGTCGAATTCATTAGATTTTGGGGAATATCTGGATCCGGATACGATAATTGTTAGTGATTCTTCACAATTGAGAGAAAGGGCCAAAAACGATACACTGCATATCATGAGATTTCAAAACATTGTGGACGGGTGATGACAAAACGAGGTGGATGAGTGAGTAGGTGACAAGAACAAGCCGATTAGATTTAGGTTCAGGTACAGATGCAGATCGAGCCTATCAATGGGATACAAAACGTAAAACTGTTCAACCTGGTGGAGGTATGCGCTCTACCCAGTGCCGTTCAAGTTAGCGCGCTCCCCCGTGCAGCAGGAGACGAGGGTTTCACAATTGTGTGTGTGTGTGTGTGTGTGTGTGTGTGTGTGGTGTGGTGTGTGTGTGTGGTGTGTGTCCATGGCATAACTTCACTTAACATCTGAGCTTTTGTCATCAAATTTCCAACAAACCTTTATTATGAGAATATGGAGAAAATAATTAATAATGGGGTCAAAATGTGAAAGGGCAGTGTCATGGTGACTCTAAATAGCCCTTATTAGCTCCACCGCGTGTCTAGCGTGAGACACCCCGTTTTTTTTTAATCACTTCTGTGTTTCTTCATTTACTATTAAGCTTCAGTGTGTCTGTCCACCAATTGAGCTTTTGCCATCAGATCTTCAACACACCTTTTCACATCTTAAAGCTGAGTTTTCCGAACCGGATTCGTCATGTTTTTATGTTATTGTCTTTGTCGAGGTGTTTCTGTTGTATGTTGTTCAATATTTCCTGTTAATTAGTTTGTTGTTTTTGCTGTATATGTTTTGTTAGTATCGTCCTGTTCAAGGCCTGATTACGGCCTTCCCACAGATAGAAAGTTTATCTTGCTGTCTTGCTTTTATTGGTTCACGAGCACCAGCCAGAGTGACCACTATATTCGTTTTGTCTGTGTGTCTGTCTGTCTGTTGGGTAGTCGATCTAGTCTACCCTTATTATCAGTATTTCCCGTCGATATGTTTGTCTGTCTGTCTGTCTGTATGTATGTCTGTTCGGTCCAGTGCTCCGTTAATACAATGGCGATTTCGATGAAACTTGGTGGGTAGGTGGTGGTCAACCATGACCTAGTTGTGTGCAAATGAGAACCGTTGCTATGGACCCCACCGTTGCCTAGCAACGGACCTTTGAAATTTTCAAAAAATCTCAAAAATTTATTTTTTCGAAATCAAAAATCGGGCCACGAGCGACTGTGGGTAGTACATTCAGCCATTTGTCAAAAATTTCCAGCCGGATCCTATGAAAACTGTCGGAGAAGATAGACTTTGAATGAACCCTGGTCGAAAACAATAAATAAACGAAGTTCGTCATATCTCAGAGACTATGAGTCAGATATACATGAAACTGGTATGGTAGGTTCATGGTATGTCTAGTTATGTGTGAGAAAGAACCGTTGCTATGGACGCTTTTGTTGGCTAGTAATGGCTGAAAAACGACTAAATTTGACTTGATCGACTACCCATGTCGCCTACCGGCTTGTCTGTCTGTGTGTTTGTCTGTTCAGAGCATAACTCCGTGGACTTTGATCCGATCTTGATGAAACTTGGTTATGTGTTCGATATCAATGTCTAGTTGTGTTTCCTGGATGAGGGCGTGCCACGCTCATTGTGGGCGGAGCCACGCCCAAAAAATAGCCATTTTTAGGGGTAGTCGGATTAAAAATCTATCTTCTCCTCGGGAATTGACTGAATGGAATGTGTTCTTCGGTATTTGAATAGCAAAATGAATTATCTAAAACTTGTCGTTGTCCGATTTTTCATTTTCGTCCCAAGGTCAAAGGTCACAAGGTCAAAAACTTAGAAAATTGCGAATTTTGACATAAAATATACGACCGCCCAAACTTTGAGAGCTAGGAGACAATATTTTTTATGCATAATCTTGAGGTCATTCCCCACCTAAAGTCTTAAACCATTTGCTCTATCTCGAACACCTTGCCCGTGGCGCCCGCTTCAAGTTCGTTTTTACGCTGATTTCATCAAAGTATGGATAATCCGATGAGTGCGAAATGCCATATAGCCTATATGACGTTATATTGTTCCTGGAATGTTCCAGGGAAGTTTTGCACCAAAGGTCATAATCCTTGACCTTTGACCTTTAAAGGCCACAAAGGTCAAATTTTCAAAGTTGTGGAATCTAACCGGGTTTTCGACCTTCTTCGACGAACTAACTCCAATAAGCTATAGCACATATCTGTTCCTTATTTTAATGTCCACAACATTGTTTTGTGACCTTTACATATTATGCAAAGGTCAAATTTTTAAAGTTGTTGAACGAAACCGGGTTTTCGACATTTTGCAGCTAATAACCTGTCACTCGTACCACATCATGTTAATCATTTTTATAACTTGGTCAAACATTATCACATTGTCTCATCCTTGACTTCTGAAACAATCTACATCGTCAAATACCGCTCGTGAACCATCGTCGTCTTCAGACTTGTCCAGGTTATTTTTTCTCTATTTCCTCAACACTATCCTCTTTCCTTTCCTCGCTTCAGAAATCAAAGCAAACAAACAGAAACTTTTTTTTTTCACTCCATAACGATTCTCATTTCTACTTGAGTTTATTTCCGCTTCCGGTTCAACATGCCCGCCCCTCTTTCCTGCAAACTGAATCTATATTAAATATAAACACTTTTTCTTGTTTAAAACAAAAACATTTTAAGAGTGCCCCTCTTGTATCTCCTTCATTTGTGCAACACTTGCTGTTCTTCTTCACCAAGTTATATGCTCCTTCTTCTTCTTCACAAGGATTATTTTTCTGAGCTGTTTGTCAGCTCCACCACAGGCAACTACACCCCCCCTCCCCCAGCTCGTACAGTGCCATGTTCAACAAGCCTAATCTAACTTAACATAACCCTAACCCCACCTTCCTTGGCTAATGTGACACCAAATGTGACCATGACTGATGTGACACCACCACAACATGTCGCACAGCTACAATCTGAAATGGTGGACCTGAAGAAACTCGTCCTGGAGCTTCATGTTGTGCAACTACAGTCATGCACCTCTGTTGTAGGGACAGATAAACGCCGTACCTTGAGTTACCGTTCGCCTTCACCTTCCGTCAACACTCCAGATTGATGTTGGTACCACATAACCTTCGGTGCTAATGCTCGTTAGTGCAGAGCACTCCGCTCATATCAGCCGCAGGGAAACGACGAGGCCAACAATTATAATGGCGACGAGTTCACCTGAGAATACTTCAGTCACCTTCTCTTCCTCCTGGATCATACTATCAGACTTCGTTTTCTTGTGGATACAGGGCAGAGGACAGCATTATGCCACTTTCTGTTGCTGAGCAGGAAAGTCGATGGGAATGTTTATTACATGCTCCTAACACCAGTGCTATTGTTACTTTTGGAGAACGTCTCCTCCAGCTTGATTTGGGTTTACGGCGCTTATTTCCGTGGGTGTTTGCTATTGCTGACTCAAGATACTCACTCTATCCTGGGTGTGGATTTTTTGCATCATTTCATTATCTTCATAGACATCAAGCATCGCATTCTATTGGATGCCTCAACCCAGCTTAGTGTTCTCGGTAAAGCATCCACCGTTTCGTCGCTGAATATCACGTGTCTTCAATCCACACCCTTGTGCCCTTTACAGAAAGTACTTTCTGACTTCCCATCCATAACGCACCCATCGGCGACAATCAAGTCCATCAAACACCAGATTATGCATCACATCGAGACCACAGGACCCCCTGTTTTCGCACATGCTCGCCGACTACCACCTCAGAAATTATGTATCGCCCACCAGGAGTTTGACCATACATTACAACGTGGGATCATCAGTCCATCTTCCAGCAGTTGGGCTTCACCGCTACACATGGTACCTAAAAAGACACCTGGGGATTGGCGTCCTTGTGGGAATTACAGGTTCTTAAACAACATGACTGTTCCATACCGTTACTCCATTCCACACATTCAGGATTTTACTGCTACACTCCATGGTGTAGTTCTTCAATCTTCTTCATGGTGGACCTCATTCATGCACACCATCAGATTCCCGTGGATCCAGATGACATCCCGAAGACAGCATTCACCACACCTTTCAGCCTGTTTGAAGTCCTTCGGATGCCGTTCGGCTGACGCAGTGCCACACAAATCTTTCAACGTTTTATCAATGAGGTTCATCCACAGCCTGATGGAGTACTGCTCTCCCATCTGGGCTGGTGCTTCTGCCACACACCTAGCTCGACTTTACACTGTGGAAACCAAGGCTTTTTGGATCATTGGTATCTCCCGCGATAAAGCTGAGTCTTTAGGTCTCTCACTTTCTCTTCTACCGTCAGGTCGGTGGTCTTTTTGTCTTCTACAGTCTCCTCTCCAGCCTTGCCCCCCTGCACTGTCTGTGGTCTGTTTCCCCTCTCATTCCGCACGGCATTCAAGGTCCACCAGCAACCCCTTCTGGTGAAATGACGAAAATCAAGAATCGCTGGTCACCTTCACTCTTTCATTCCTCTTTTTTCCTGCCTTTGGAACAAACTCCCACACTCTCTTCAATCCTACTCTTCACTCCAGGTCTTCAAAACAGCTGTTCAACACCATCTCTTATCTTCTTCCATCCAAAACCACGTCTTTTCTGCCCCCGCTAATCCACCCCAAACCCACCTCCTTTAAATTCCCTGCCTTCCTTTCTGAAAGTCCCTATCGTGTAAGGACCTGAAAGTCCCTGTTTTTTTAACATTGTTTACCCCGTGTACCCCACTCCAACCCTCTCCCTTCCACAGATCTCCCAATGTCTCTGTTCCCCACTGTTTTGTGCTTCCCTTTCCCGCTCCTCTTGTTTCCTGCTCCCCTTGTTATACATTCTGTGTGTTAGCTCTGATACGAGATTTGACATTGTATTTGAAAAAAAAACTTTAAAAATAAGAAACTGGCAAGATAGTCAAGAGATATGTGCACTCACTTTTAAGATGTCAGGCCTGGTTTCAAATCCCAACTCGGCTATATACTGCTATCCTAGTGCTTAACAGGTATAGCGAGACATCATGCAATGTGAGTGCCATGCCTTCTCTCGGATGGACGTTAAATTGGGCATCCCGTCTGCCAGTATTAGTGGACCCACGGTGTCCTTCGCAACGAGTTGGCCAGGTATCACCAGCACTCTGAATAAATTACAAATTCCAGCCCTAACTCCCAATGGGAAGACAAAGGCTAATCACCCTGTGTAATCCTTCCTTTGGGCTTACCATGGTAACAATGAACCTGTCTTTGTGCAGAACACCAGAAACGAACGAATGTTAGCAAGGGATTATATGGTCTCACAATTGATCATGAGGCCGATGTTTACGATATTTAATACATCTTTAGCTTTGTATCCACTATCCAGGGAAAGTTGTTCTTTGAGTGCTTACCATCCCAACTGTCATGATATTCTTCATCCTTGTCTAATCATCCATGTTTTCTAACATCCTTCACCCACTCTTATCCTGATGATAAAGACCTCTTCAAACAAATGAAAGGAAAGAGATTGAAGCAGAAACAAGTAGCAAAATATAAAGCCGCCTCCTGACGCACATGAGAACACTATTTAATCCTGGCACTGCTTAATTGGTCACCAATGTAACCGAGCCTGATTAGTGTTCCTTTGGTTATCTCAAGCTTCTTGCATGCTCCTGGCTGCACCTGATTGATGATTGAGTCACGAAGATCTGCTAACACGCTGTTCCTCTAATGAAGTCTGAAATTAACAAGCACGTGAATTACAGCAATAAAAGAGTCTCCATTTCGGCAGATTGGATAATTCTTGTTAAATTACGAAGGTGGCAGAGAGCCGTTATGCAAACAGTGCCAGATTGCTTTGCCAGAAGTATTATTGAATAGAGAACGATATTCTTTCTGTAACTTTTACTAATGCAGCCTATCCATATTTTTTGTTTTTTCTTATAATTTATGATACATTGGTGGATGTTTTAAGGTACCTTCACCTGGCCTCTTTTTCTGCACTTCAGTCACGGCTCAGACAACGATGAATTTAAAAATGCTTGAAAGCCAAGAGGACACAAAATCTTCTTATTTTGTATGCAGCACAAGGCTGCGATGTGGCATCATTGGCTGAAGGTGCAGCTATGCCGCTGATGCAGTGGCTATGCCTGTCCTGGTTAGGACAGGAATTTGTAATTTGTTCATGGTGCTGGTGATAGCTCGCCAACTCTTTGCAAAGGACACTGTGGGATCTTGAACATCCATCAACAAATACTGGCAGAGGAGACACTCGTTTAATGTCCATCCGAGGGACGGCACACACATTGATGAATCACCATGCCTGTGAAACACCAGGATGGCAATTTATAGCTGGGTCGAGGTTCTAACCCTGGCTACACAGCTGATAGGTGAGTGTGCGTACCTTTATGTCATCCTGTTAGCCCAGAGCCGAAATGATATCCGTCAATTAATGCATAACTTGCATGAGTACGTGTGAGTAAGAGTGTGGCCCAAAAGCTATGAATGTCCTCGAAGTCAAAATTAATAAAAACAGCTAGCCCCTGCCATTCGTTTGCACAGCCCCTGCCATTACTTCCATTGCATTATTATTGGAAATACATAAAATATACATAAAATTACAAATACACAGATACAAATACATAAAATATACATAAAATGACAAATACAAATACATGAAATTACAAATACAAATACATAAAATATACATAAAATTTCAAATACAAATACATAAAATATACATAAAATTACAAATACAAATACATAAAATTACAAATACAAATACATTAAATTAAATTACAAAACAAAAAATAACAATAAAATTACAAATACAAATACATAAAATTAAATACAAATACAATTAAAATATAATAAAATTACAAATACATTAAAATATACATAAAATTACAAATACAAAATACATAAAATTACAAATACAAATACAAATAAAAATTTTACAAATACAAATACATAAAATTACAAATAAAATAAAATACAATACATAAAATTACAAATACAAATACATTAATAAAATTACAAATACAAATACATAACATTACAATACATAAAATATACATAAAATTACAAATACAAATACATAAAATTACAAATACAAATACATAACATTACAAATACAAATACATAAATATACAAATACCGTACATAAAATGTACATAAAATTACAAATACAAATACATAAAATTACAAATACATAAAATATACATAAAATTACAAATACATAAAATATACATAAAATTACAAATACAAATACATAAAATTCCATTGCAGGCAATAATTGAAGAATCACCAAAGCATTTAGGCTCATCTATAGCTGTAAGAAATAACCATCAAAATCCTAATCCGAAAAATCTGAAACTTCATATCTCATCTACGATCCGATGTGAGTGAAGAATTAAATTGATGACGTCATTGGTCACGTGGTCTGGTGGCCATATTGGATTGAAAATGAAAAAGTTAAAAATCTTCTTCTCCAGAATTGTTTAACAGATTGATGCAAAACTTCATATATATGATCGACTAGCCATGGGGAATATAGTTTGAATTTTTTTCATATTCACGTTCATTGACGCAATTTAGCCTTAATGTGCAAAAAAGTGGTCATTAAATATCCTAATAATCAATCATTCGTCAATAAAGCTATGGATAATGCCAATGTATGTGATGTAGGGTGCATGGATGATACGGGTATGTGAGCAGTGGGCCATAATAGTAGTGTGTTCAGTTAACGATGATATTTTTGTTCAGCATGAGCATGCAAAGTGAGGCTTTGCGCTATATCAAGTGCCATTCTTATTACTTGCTATTGAATGATGTGAGTGTGGGGTGCAAGTATTCTGTGTAAAATTTTGTGATCGCACGCATATCAAATTTTATCAAAATGCAAAGCTTGCTTTAATTGGACTGTTTTATGACACAAATTGGAAGAGCTTTTTGCAATTTTTACGTGTGTGTGTTGTTGGTTGTTATCTCCATATGTGGGTTTCAGAAGGTGGAACGGAGTCCTCCCAGGTCTCCAAGTATCCACCTCCGTTTTGGTAAGGGGGGGGGGGCATGATTCTTGGACCAAGTTGTGAGGATTTGTTGTTTTTCAAAGTTTTGTTCCAAGAGCTCTTTTCAGGATCGTCACCGAGCCCCGGACAGCTTCCAACTGCAGTTCATTTGTATTGATATTCCCAGGGATGGTTTTTAAGATTTCTGAAAGGTTCTTCTTCATCATTACCATTGTTCCAATAATCACTGGTACAATTTTGGTGCTCTTCAGATGCTAAGTTCTTTTCACTTCAATTTTTTAGGTCTTGGTATTTGGTCATTTTCTTTCATATTTGTGTTGTTCAAGTCAAAATCGCTGGGTACTGACACCTCAATTAGCAATGATCTTTTTTTCTTTTTTTCATCAGAAGTACTTTATCTGGTTGCAATACTTTTTCTCTGTTCATACTCGATGGGATCATCAGGTCATATGTGAACGTTACTTCCTTGTTCAAAATTATCACTTTTGGTTCATGTTTCCATGAGTTTTCTGGGACTGGGATATCAAAGTTTTTGCAGATGTGCCAGCGGATTACTTCACAAACTCTGTTGTGCCTTTATGTGTACAGCTGTTCTGACATGAGTTTTTTTTACATCCTGCTAGGACTCATGCTTTGTTTCTACCTCGCAGAATCTACACTTGCCTGATTGACTTAATCTTGCCATCTTCTTAAAACCATTCATGTATCTTCCTGCTCTTTTGTCATTCTCCCAATTGTTGGTGTATATCTTTTGCTGTTTCGCTTTATATTTTGCTGTCATCTTTTTTTCGAATCATTAACCTCCGCCATCTTCGAAGATGGATGGAGGTTACTGTTTTCACCCCTTTCTGTTTGTTTGTTTGTTTGTTTGTTTTGTGTGTTTGTTTGTTTTGTTTGTTTGTGAACAGTATTACGGAAAAACTCCTCGACGGATTTCGACGAAACTTGGTGGGGGGGGGGGTTAGGTATGGTCCAAGGATCATGCCATTAAATTTTGGACTTGGTCCCCCCCCCCCCAAAAAAAAAAAATTTAGAGAATTTTTTTTTTTTTTTGCATTTCTACATGTTTTAAGTGATTTCCAACCCCCCCCCCCCCCCCAAAAAAAAAAATTGCTAGAGAAAAAAAAAAATTTTGCAACTTTTTTTTCAACAAAATTTCGATTTTTTTTTTTGCATTTCTACATGTTTTAAGTGATTTCCAACCCCCCCCCCCCCAAAAAAAATGTTGGAGAAAAGAACTATAACTGTCAGCACTTTTGACATCATATTTAATGAATAAGATATAAGGTTCACTTGGAGGACTCCAGCAGTATTGGCGGCGGAGGTTTTGCACTCTCCCGAGTGCTCCCCCTCTAGTTGTGGCTGTATTCATTGCTGTTTCAGTTTCATGTGTGACATTTTCTCTTCGCACCTGTCTTTGGAAATATTTTGCTGGCTGGGTTAGGGATACCTTCTGTGGCTTGCTGTCTTCATGTTTGCATACAAATTGGATTCTTTAGTCTGTTGAACTTTTCACGTATTCAGCCCGTATGACAGATGTCATTCTGTGCACTTGGTCGAGTTCTATCAAGCCTCTACCTCCTCGTCTCGACAGGTACATTGTTGGGATGCATTGATTTTTGTGGAAAATTTTGTGGATAGTGAGGAGTTTCCTTGTTTTGATGTCGAGTTTGTTGATTTCCATTTGGGCCAGTTTATTATTCCGCGGCTGTATTGGAATACCGGTATTGCTAGTTGGTTGATGGCTTTGATTTTATGTCTCGGGGTGAGATATGGTTTCAGGATCAGCCTCGTTCTCTGCAACTATTATTTGGTAATTGTTTTGCTCATTTTTTTGTGACATGTTTGGTGGTGCTTTTCTGCTCCAAGGTATTTGTATGATCCTTCGTTTTGTAGTTCCTATATTGTTGTATTTAGGACGATTTTTATGTCGTCTGTTTTTGTTGGTTTATCTTGTACGAATGTGCATTTGGCACACTTATCTCAGCCAAATTCCATTTTAATGTCGTCGGAGTACCGTTTCATTAATTTGAGTTGTTCTGCCAATTTTTCGTCATTTTCTGCAAAGAGTTTTAGATCATCCCTGTGCCGTAGATGTGTCAACTTTCTTGTCTCTTTGGACATTCTCTTGTTGCAAGTTCGGGTGTATCCACGTCCTTGCTCATTAATGAGGTTTCTCAGGGGGTCCAGGGCCGGCAAAATAGGAGGGGTGAAAGGCCATCACCCTGGAAGATCCTGAAATCTATCTTCACTCATGTGAGTGTGTGTGTGTGTGTGTGTGTGTGAGTGTGTTATGATGTCATTGGTCACGTGGTCTGGTGGCTATATTGGATTCCATGGTACAGTTGCAGGTGAAATAAGTTGGACTGTGAGAGAAAGCACATACAGCACTAAACTTGTCAATAGATTAAAACAACTAGTCAGATGAATGCTAACACAGGGAGCTACAGTTATCAGATTAAAACAAGCTTTCTTTAAGATCATAAAACGAGACCACATAAAATTTGTAAAATACAATATGCCTTTCAATCCTGACAGCTACTTTCAGACAGTCTACGAGTGGGGGTGAGAGAGGATTACATGGGAAACGCCTCCTAATGTTCATGTGAAACGTGAACATTTTTTTAGCAGGGCATCCATCTCTCATTGTAAGGCGCGTCGCTTTTTCAATGGAAAAGAAAAATGTAAACACACAAACAACAATAGATGGCAGGTCAGTGCGATTGCAGTCGCAGCATCCTATGCAACAGGAATCGCTTTGAAAGTTTGGGTAATTTTAGATCAATTTAAATGCAGATTGCTTACGTTCCAGAACATTGCGCCATCGTTATTGAAAACATCCCATTCCTCAAACCAAATCGCAATTGTGTGCCCAGCTGTCATCCTTGTCTAACCGATTGTTTCAGTAGAAAGAGAAAGCCCATTGGCCATATTATGGCCTTTTGTTGTTACCAAGATTGGATTATACAAATGGAAGCTTGTGCAAATGAACGCCTCCTAATGTTCAAATTAGTCGGAGTCCAAATGGCTTTTAATAAGCTGTTTTCCACCATGGCAGCCCATTGTTCATTCCACCCATTGTATCCTGCCTGCTCTTGGCAGGGGTAGAGATGTCACCATGTGAGGAAGGTAGAAAGCCAAAATGAAGAATGCTTGAACATAAAGGAGGGGCATTGGAATGATGCTTTAAAAAAAACATTTCAGGGAACAACCAATCAGAGCCTGGAAAGCTGAGAGATGGTACAGCTGCCCACTCATGTCTCGATACACTGCACTCATGCATGGTAAAAAATTTTTTGGCAGTATTCGTCTAGTTTTAGAGAAATATAACATCTAAGGATCAGCGGCAAAGAATATGCTCAGCGACGAAACCGGAACGATATGTCATGTTGCATTAGGCTAATTTGAGTAGAACTATCCATGCATATCCGTCACTTCGCTTTCGGGTTTAACCAATAGACGGCATGTTGTATTTCACAAACATATTGCATGTCTATCTGGGAGTGTCACTGAGGATGTAAAATGAAGTAAAACAAACGAAAAAGAATCTTCATCTCCGCCACCGAAGGTGGATGGAGGTTTTGTTTTCACCCATGTCTATCTGCCTGTCTGTCTGCCTGTCTGTCTGTCTGTCTGAGAGCAGGATATCTCAAAAGGTTGTGGACATATTCGGATGCAATTTGGTGCACAATTTAGGGTTTATTTATTTATTTATGAGAAAATACCACCCATCGCTTCGCTGATGGGAATACTAAGAGAAAGGGGGAGGGGGATAGGAGGTAAGGAGGAGAGTTCAGGAGAGAGAGAGAGAGAGAGAGAGAGAGAGAGAGAGAGAGAGAGAGAGAGAGAGAGAGAGAGAGAGAGGAGAGAGTGAGGATGGGGAGGGGAAAAGAGAGAGAAGGGTGGGGGAGCAAGGAAGAAGGGGGAGTGAGGAGGGTGGGGGAAGGGAAGGCAGCATATGTACCGGAGCATTACCAGGACGAAAGTGCTTTCATTCGTCGATTGCGAAAGCGAACTTGTTACTGTTGCAGACTTTGGTTTCTCTCCATCGTCACTAATCGCTACTCTCTCTAGTGTTTGGTTTTCAAATGTTTTAGCATATTGAACATATTACAGTGATGAGCAATGTCTATTGAACAAAGTGAGCATGCAACTTTTGGACTGTCTTCTTCAATCTTCCCGAAATAGTTCCAATCTGCACTTCTGGACCTTTTGAATGACATGTCAAAACTTTATCAGTTTATGCATTGCCTACCTGTCTGTCAGCAAAGCAATCAGCACGCTTTACCGGCCAACTCCAAATGCCTTGCTATTCATTTAAAAGGAACACGCCCTTGGGGAATGTTTAGTTTGCAAGTGACTTGCTTTTGCTGCTATATTACAAACGGGATGCCTCAGGGGCATGTTCCTTTTAAAGTAATACGTTACCACGTCATGTGTAACGGAACATTCCCAACAGGGACGAAAAAAAATTCCCCCCCAAAAAATTCTTCCTTCTATGAAGTATAGATTATTCGGAATGTCGATTCCGGTTCACAACTTGATTCCTTTTGATTCCAAGGTTGGAATTGAGTACTTTGGAATTTATTCCACCCACCACTGTTAAGCACTCAAGTAAGTACTCCAATGAAATAAATGGTTGATAAGAAACGGCTGGTTGGGTCATACTAAACACCATCCGGAGATGTCCAGAGATGACCGGAGTATAAAACAATGTGCAAATTGGACAAATGAACATTTTTTTTTTAGCAGTCGGATCTGCTGCTAAGTCCAATTCCACATTTAAAATTTTGAACTTCGGTTCAGGTTCAGAGATTCTAGAATCTAGAGCTTATCGCATTTCAGCTGTAATGCTTATAAATGTCCAGAGAGTTGTTTGGGGAAGGAAGGGGGAGGGGTGAGGTGAGAGGAAGGAAGGTAGATGTGTGGCGGAGTATTAATTACGATTCATACCGTCTCATCAAAATGATTCTGCATTGAATAACAGTGAAGATGGAAACAAAATAATGTCTGAAATCCATTTTCTACCAGTCATACATAAACACTGCCCGGGCACGTCCGGAGACAAATAACGTGCAGAGATGAACACCGCTCGGATAATGTCAGCGCCAAACCACCGCCCGGAGACAAACACCACCCAGACACAAACACTGCCTGGACATATCCGGAGATGAACATCGCTCGGAGATAAGCACCATCCGGACATGTCCTGAGACAAACACCTTCTGAAGATAACCACTGTCCAGACACGTCCGGAGATATCCACCATCCGGACATAACCACCATCCTGAAACGTCGAGATAATCACCATCCGGATATAACCACCGTCTTGACACACCCAAAGATAACCACCATCTGGACATAACCACCATCCAGACATAACCACCGTCCAGAGTATCAAATAATTTGTGAACACAACTCTCTGAACATTTATAAACATTACAGCTGAAATGCAAAAATGCAATAAGCTCGAGAATCTCTTAACCTGAGCCGCAGTTCAAAACCTGAGCCGACTGCTTTAAAAAAAAAGTGTTCATTTGTCCAATTCGCACATCGTTTGACACCGGACATCTCCAATCATCTCCAGATGGTGTTTAATATGACCGCGCTGGCTTGGCAAGTGATTAGCAATCGGTTTCAACAAACATCACCCGGAGATGCCCTGAATGTCAAACAATGTCCGAATTAGACAAATTATCACTTTTTTTAAAGTAGTTAGAACTGCTGCCAAGGTCAATTCTGTAGTTAAAATTTTGAAATTTGGCTCAGGTGAAGAGATTCTCAAGGTTATCATGTGTGGAAACTAAATAAAGCCACAAACACTCAGAGATGCCAGGATTGTCAAACAATGTTTAAATTGGATAAATGACCACTTTTTTTTAGCAGTTGGAACTGCTGAGGTCAATTCTGCAGTTAAAATTTTGAAATTCAACACAGATTAAGAAATTCTAGAACTTATCGCATTTTTGGAAATTAAATAAAGCCATGAATATTGGTGTCTCCGGGCGTTTATAAGCATCGAGATGTATCCAATGATTCTTAGGTATGAAGATGAGGTCGGCATTCGATGATACGAGTGAGAAAAGTGGAAAAGAAAAATATTTTGAGCACTTTATCATTAAGAAACCGTTGCGGCATGTTCCAAGTCAAGGTATCATTTAGCAGGCCAAACAAAATGGTGACTTAAGATCCCAGCAAGCTGACAGAGGGCTGACTCGAGGGTTGACCAAGGATAACAGCTTGATAAAGGATAATTAAATAAGGCCATTAATTACCTTCAAAGGGAGTGTATAAATTAAACGAAACACCCAATTTTCATTTATGCACTATCTTGGAGTTCCCTTATCATGCATGCAAAGTTTGGGACCACAAAGTTTTATGGCTTTGGAGTTATGGAGGAGACACACTGACAGAGTGAAAACTGACACACTGACATTTATATTATAGATTTGTATGCAGCCTGAGGCTGCTGGTTGCATTATTTTCTGGGGATGCGGCTGTGCTGCTGATGCAATGCTTCTGCTTCCAGTAAGCTGGTACTCATTTCACCATCCCTCAGAAGGATGAAAAGCTGAGTAAACCCAACTGCTGCTAATTCAACGGAAGAAAACAGAGACTTGAAATCAAGACCCTAAGATCTTAAGCCAGCCACCTCAGCCATTAAGCCAACACCAGGATATGACATGTTGGATTTGTGATGAGGACGAATCGATTCGATTTTGGTGATAGTCCGAATCTGGATACGAGAATTTTTTAAGTGATTCTTCACCATTGAGAGATTGGGCTAAAAATTATAGACCGTCAGACCACACTATTTGTGGGGGATACGGTCCTGAAAAATACCGCAAATGTCAGGGTTTACGAATGTCGGGGCATTGTTTTTTTTTTGGTTTGTTTTCTTTTTAACATGGTCTAGGCTCGTGGAAGGGCAATTACACAAAATAAATAAGGCCACAACATAAGAAAGGGAACAGCAGGAGGGAGGGGAAAACACCAACAGAGCTAGGCGGAGGAAGAAAGTAGATGGAGACAGACAAACAAGGGATGCAGGTAACGATGAGGTGTAAAGGAGAACGCAAAGGATGGACGATATGGATACATCAGCAAAATTGTGTTTGAACAGTTTGTGATTTTGTCAAGGTCTGAGGAGAGGGAAGAGGCCACTGCCTTTCTGTCATAAGGATGAGAGATGTCACGGTAGAGAGTGGAGTCATCAGAAAAGAGATAAAGAGGATGTTTCAGAGAGTCAGTGAGATAATTGATGAAGATTAGGAATAATATGGGGCCTACAACACTACCTTGGGGTACTCCAGCCTTGACAGGGAGAGGAGATGAAAGGGTTCCGTTGAGAGCCACACGTTGGCTACAAGAGTGGAGGAAGTCAGTTATCCAAGAGTGGAGTTGGCCTTGGATTCCATCGGCAGACAGTTTGGAGAGCAAGAAAGGATGTCAGACTGTATCAAAAGCTTGAGACATGTCCAGAGAGACAGCCCTGATCTCATGTCTGAGATTGAGGGCCTCCACCATTGTTCGGAGAGTACAAGCAGCATGTCCAAAGTAGAGTGACCAGGTGTGAATCCGAATTGATGATCTGAGATGAGGCTGTTGGAGAAAAAGGAATGATTTTATGTCACTGGGATGATGGATTCCATGACCTTGCTGATGATTTGAAGTACTGCAAGTTAATTGGGATGTAGTGAAGGGGATCCGTTTTTGCACCTTTTTTATGGAATGCTGGGGTGTTGGTTGATTTCCAGTTTTGCAGGTGGATGTAGGAAACCAGTCCTGAAATGTGAATAAGT
The DNA here is from genome assembly GCA_035128595.1 of Eptatretus atami. Lineage (NCBI taxonomy): Eukaryota > Metazoa > Chordata > Myxini > Myxiniformes > Myxinidae > Eptatretus > Eptatretus atami. The sequence continues at coordinate 16,880,178 of CM068964.1, read as the reverse complement.
AAATAAGCAAGTAAGTACGTAAGTAAATAAATAAATAAACCGCAAATGCGCAAAGCATGAATGTAGAAGCAGGTCACACTTTACGAATCACGAATACGCTGGTTCCACAAATAGCAAGGTCCAACAGTATAGCACAATATCTCAAAAAGTTGTGGACAAATTCAGATGAAACTTGGTGGAAAGGTTGGGTGTATAACAAGGACGAATTGATTAGATTTGGTGAAGATTCGAATCTAGGTACGAGAATTTTTATTAATTTTTTTAAGTGATTCTTCACCATTGAGAGCATGATATTTCACAAATTAATTATTTGGCCCGATATGTTCTGGATCAGGCATATCGTCCCCCATCCAGTGATACAAGTAGGGGACTAATAAAGCGTTATGGATAGAGAAACCAGGTTCCTTTTATATAAAGATTACACACCTATACGGCTGGCTCTGCCTGGCCATAGCTGTATTATTTATGGGTCAGCAGGTGCACAGGATGACCACAGGACATCACAATCCACATAAGGGTTCTCGTGAAAGAGCAAAGATAAACAACCAAGTGAAAACATCTTTCGTGTGGATTTGAATTCCCATGTGTGATGAAGGAATCGTTTTTTGCATCCCGCTTGCTTTGAAGATCGGAGCATGTGATGTGAGGCTATTTCGCTTTCCTGTGCAGTACTTACCCCTGAGTTGAGGGGGGTATACGGCTTGAAGTCTGAGCCAACAACAGCTGATTACTAGATGATCATTAAAGTGCTTTTTTTTAATTTAATTTTATTTTTTGTAGACATTGTCAAGGCCCATGGAAGAGAATGTATCAGGAAACAACAGGACAAAAGGAACAGCAGAGAGAAGGGGGAAACAGCAACATTGGAGCCGAAGACCAAGATAAAAGGAGGCGGACAAACAATGGGTGTATGGAGGAATTGGTGTTCCATCACAGTGAGCAATTGACTTCAATGGTCAGCGTTCAGCAGTGTTTAAGGCTCTATAAGCAGTGTATATGTATTTCTTCTTCCTGGCACGCACACTCATGTGAGTTGGCCGGAGTCATGAGTCGACATACAGTGTCTGGTGATGAGATGACCAAGATCACGTAGTTTTTCATTCAATTGTAATGTAAAGGAGGAAGTTAGCTGATGGAATTTTTTTTTCAACTCAAGTGATAAAATGTGACCTGTTATTCTTTCACCAGGTGGACATGTTTTTTTTTCTCACAATAGGTGGTTACTCAAAAGTCAGCATACCTGAAGTGCACATGCTTGATTCTAAGAAACCTGTTTAATTTTGTGTCTATTTTACACTGGACAGGTTCAGATGTTTTGTCCACGTGTTCCCCCACGTCAAAATGGGCAGGTGAGTGTGGGGAGGGGTGTAACTGCTTTTCCCTCCCACTAATGAAGGCAGACCCCTCAGGGCAGAGCAATACCCCCCTCGACCCCAGCGCAATTGATTGACCTTGGGAGGGGCTGGGGCAGAGATTTGCAACAGAGCGAGTCCAATAGTGATGGAATGAAAGTGCGAGTCCAGCGCGAAGACCCTTCTACTTCTATCGGTGCTCTTGCAGCTGGGGCACTCTGTTGAGCCTGCTCACTCCCGTCTTCACTCTCTCGTCATTCTCCTGCCGAGGACAGCTTGTCATGCTGACGAGAATACAACAACCTGGTGTTCTTCACCTCGTGTAATTTCTCTCACCTTCCCGGTTCAATGAATGACGCCATAGCTGGGGTTCGTGTGTTGCTCACGACTTCTCATGATCCCCAATTTAGACACACGAGGCAGACATTGTGAGAGGGGTAAATGAGGGGTTATTTAAAGCAGGGAGGAAAGTCTGGCTGTAGGTACGGCGAGAGGGTCGATGGACCGAGCGTTTGCAAGTTCGACAACTTTGGGAAGGAAACTGTGTGAAGAGGAAAAGGAATATATCGAGATGAAGAAGATCAACATATATGATGTTCCTGATGGAGAAATATTGCAAATTAAGCATTATAAAATGGTAACAAAAGCTTTCAAAGTAAGAAGGAAATTCGGTCATTTAGGAGATATTGAGAATGGAAGCAACAAAGAATGAATGAAGGAAGGAAATCTGAACTGTCTGTCCCGGATTTCTGTCAATGGCAAATCCTCCTTTCTGGATTTGGTTCCGACCAACTCCCCTGCCAATGTTTCTTGCTCTTCCTCTGCTCCAATTGATTCACATGATCATGTGCTTGTGAAAGTCAACATTTCTCTGTCAATTCTCAGAGAACATCCTCAGTGCCGTCAAGTCTGGCATTTCACTCAAGAAGATTTGCAGGGACTGCAAGCAGCCATCTCTCTTCAGGACCGGTCTCCGATATCGATTGCCCCTGATGTTAACTCAGCCTGGGAATTCCTACACACAAAAACCTGCCTGCCCCTATGCATGGATTCATCAAATCTCATGTTCAGTTATCATACCCATCCTCCTGTCCAAGGTACACTGAATCCTGTGGTGAAGCAAGTTGCATTGAAACAACTTCCCTTCTCTTCCTGGAAGGCACATCTGACCGAAGGCAATCTCCGATCATTTCACAATGCCTGCGACAAGTGTGTGTGTCCACTCTCAAGAGAGCCAGAATCTGTCTCACCTAAAGACTGAACTTCCATACTTGTCTCCCTCCTTAAAAACCTGCGGGCACCTATGCTCCCCCTTCCACTTCAAATGGCACCTATGGGTTCCCTCACTTCAAATGGCACCACAGCCAACACTGCTCATGAGAAGGCCGAATGCCTCAATTCTGTTTGCTTCCAAATCTTGTGTCCCCAACCCCTCACTTTATGTACCCACCATTCTCTATCATTCCCAACTGTTGACAGAACTCTGTGTCCTCAGCACTTGACAAGGTGGAAAAGTTTCTGGCAACCCTCGACTCCGATTCGGCAATTAGAATGGATGGCATCAGCTCACGTGTCCGAAAAACTGCTCTGCTACTCTTGGACATCCTTTAATTCTGCTCTTTTCACCCTATCATTTTTCCCTATAAAGTCATCTTTCATCTGCTTGAAAATCATCCAACATCAACACATTACTTTCATAAGCAAGGTGAAAAAAAACATAAACTCTTCATTGCGGACCTATTCACTTACTTCTAATCATCATCAAAATCATTGAGTCTGTCATTGCAATTGACATTAAATTCTTCCTTTTCTCTAACAGCCTGATCTCTGACCATCAGTTTAGATTCAGTAAAGGTCACTCCACCCTGTACATGCTTCCCCTGTTCTTCCAACAATGGATGGAGGCCCTCAATATCAGACATGAGGTTAGGGCTGCATCTATGGATGTATCTTGAGCATTTCATGCAGTCTGGCACCCCGCCTTCATCTTCAAACTGTGTGACGTGGCATGCAGGCCACCTCCTCTCCTTGATTGCCGACTTCCTCCACTCTAGTAGTCATTCTGTGGCTCTCAACATAATCCTCATCTCCTCTCCCTGTCGTGGCTGCAGTGCTCCAAAACATTGTCTTTCGTCCAGTGCTGTTTCTCATCTTCATCAATTAGCTTTCCAGTTCTCTGGATAATCCTACTTAACTCTTTTCTGATGACTCCACCCTCTGCTGTAGCATATCTCTCCTTCCAATTGTCCGGCAACAGCCTGTTCTTTCGCCACAGACCTTGATAGAATCAGGAGCTGATCCAACACTTAGAACATTTCTTTCAGCTCTGACAAATCTCACATTCACATAACAAGTCTCGCCGAAAGGACTGTTTAGTGAACCTTCCCATCTACTTCCAAAGCAATCCTCCAAATTCAATCACTCAAACGTTTGGACCTCACCATAAGCCATGATATTTTTGGGCAAACCATATATTCAAGTTTGCCTCCAAAGTAAGCCTCCGACCGGGCATCCTCCGTCGTGCAACGTTTTGCCTTGGCAAATCTGAACTTTATCAGCTTACAAGGCCTTCATCGACAGTTCAATAAAGTACTGCTCTCCCCTTTGAGCTGGCCTCGTGCCTTGCACTTGATACCGTGGAGACCAAAACTCTCAAAATCATTAGAATCTCCCACAATTAAGCTGAGTATCTGGGCCTTCTGCATTGCAAACAAGTCAGTGGCCTCTTTGTCTTCCACTGCCTCCTTTATGGTCTTGCAAGCTCTGCCCTCCCCTCACAACTCATCCCCCTCCTCCACTTCCAGTTTTTACAAGGTGTACCCAGCATGTGAGGAACCCACTTGTGGTGAAGCTCCCAAAATCCAGGCTCTCTGCTCACCCCCACTCATTCATTCGTCTTTTCTCTCACCTGTGAAACCAACTTCCGCAGTCTGATCAATCCCATTCTTCCCTTAGGGGAATCAAGATGGCTGTTCACCAAGATGTTCACCAATCAAGATGGCTTCTTGAACCACTTCAGGTCAACCTTCCCCCCTCCCACCCTCTCTCCATACTCATGATATTTTCTCCCCTCATCAAGCATCCCTCAGCAAACCCCTTCCTTTCCCCAAGCTTTTCCCTTCTTTGCATGATGTACTTTAAGTATGTGTCTCTGAGGCTTGATTTCAAAATGCAGATGTGACAACCACAAGCAATTTGGGACAATGTGATGAACAGACAAATGAAGAGAAATGGTTCAATGAAGAGCACTGGGTGGGCACCATGAGGGAGCCGGTTTGGTGCCATGCACTAAAACAACGTTGTGATTGCCATGTCTTATAAGAAGAGCTTTTCAAAATGGCAATATAGTGTCATCTACTCCACGTTTGTGTTTCTTTCTTTTCTGCACATGAGTAATCAAGATTTTGATGAACACTTAAAATTATCCCGTTTAAATGTATTTGTCTGTTTCCTTGTTTGGCTCTCAGAATCAGTTTGTTAGGGAAAGCTGGGAGTGATGAAACCCATTACATTATAGAGTGTGAAGTCCCAGCAAGATGCTGAACCGCAGATTTTCCTTGCAGGATTTGCACTCCCCATCTTCATGGTGAACCTCCATGTCCCATTTACCAGTAACATGGACTGTTGTGACTTTCAAAGCTGATTTGTGATTTCCACATTGCTAATAAGTAGTGTCGTGACACGATTTGGAGTGCAGCTTTACAGGCACCAAATGTGCACATTTGAGATACATGCCAAGCATCTATGGTCAGGGAGACGTTTGGGGGGGGGGGGGTCGTGGGCAGTAGATGGGATCCACATTCTCGCCATGTTTACGTATGTAGTAAATAGGTGATCCCCTTCGCTGTGTGGTTTACTACCCTCGTAAAAAATGACACACTTAACGGACTCCGCTCCTTCACAACTCTAACCTGAACATGAACATGTTTGATTAAATTAAATGTTCTATTTTAATTCTTTATACAAATTATGTATGATGACGGAAGAGCTAGCCATTTAGAGAGGGTAGAAGAGAACGCATCGATAGTGGGTCAGTTGGTAGCCGGTGCACACGGCAAGTGAAGGAATGAAGGAGAAGGAAGGAAACAGTAATGTGCCAGATGAAATGGAAGGTTCGGGTATTGGTTCATAAGGACAGAAAAGATCACATTTATACCAGTGAAAGATTTTGTCAGTTCAGCACCATTGCATTCATGATATCATCATTATCGAACAGATCACTCAGAGGGCTGAGCAAGGCCTTATGTCTCATCATTCAGTGCTGAACTGCACTCGTTACATCTACTTCTGTCGTTCCAAGCATCTCTCACTTGTCGTTTATTTTGTCTTCCCCTGCATCAAATTCCACATACCATTCCTTCTAACATCTCTTTTCCAACCCGTGACTCCTTCCTCACATGTCCAAAATTCTTTAACTTCCTTCACTCCACAGTTGTTCATAATCTCCAAATTTCTTGAACACCAAGTCTTTCAATCCGACTGACTGTTACCAATCTTCTCGAACATGACAACTCCAAACTTTTCATCTCTTTTATGATAATTATTTGGAACACATCATTACGTGCCATATGTGATCCTTGCAAACACCAAAGTTTAAACACGTTTTTTAACTTGGTAGTTTCCTAAAAAAAACAATTTTTTGAACTGGTGGGAGTACATTTATCACACTTTGACAATATCAATTCATATATTTTACTACCCCGCACATGCAAAGCGAAAATCAGTGTCGAGCAATTGGTTCACTTGTCTGTCCGTCTGTCCATCGGTCCTTCCTTCCACAAACGTCAGTTTATGATCGAGGAACAACTTGATGTTTTTTTTAATTTTGACCATGAAGCAGAAAACAAACTTGTAGCTTAACATTACTTTGGCTCTGAATTCGTCCAGATTGTACATGCGCATGGAGGAGTGAGATAACCTTTCTACTCTGTGCGGCAGTCAAACCAAACTGAAAATCATTCCAAACAGGAAACTTACTGTTTTTAGGGACCTTATAAAGGACACAAACAACAGGCATGAATAACTAATGTAACGTGTTAAATAAGGTGATGGAGAAGATGGTGCATCAATGGCGGTAAACTTCCGAATTTTTTTTTCTACAATCTTTAAAATCTTTCTTTTATTTCAATAGAATTATATACTTGAACACAAATCGCCTTTTTAGCACTTTTGAAACCTTTCCATTTAGCAGTACTTGGACAAAATATTACAGCATTTTACATCCATCATCACGAACAATCACATTTGCCACTCGTAAATTCGTTGGGATTGACTCAATCGGTCAACTTCCGGACCCGGTTCTCAACCAACGGTAATCAATCTCTTCTGGATATCTGCTGTTCTTCCTCCGCTCCAATCGGTTCTTACGACCACGTGCTTGTCCAAGTGGACATCTCTCTGGCTGTTATTAGAGAACCACCTCAGCGCCGTCGAGTCTGGCATTTCACTCAGGCCGACTGACAGGGTCTTCAAACAGCCATCAAACTTATAGACTGGTCTCCCATCGCTACTTTCTCCAACATCAACTCGTCCTGGGAATTCTTTCAAAGAAACTTGCTCTCCCTCATGCACAGATTTATCCCTCTTGTCTTCAGTTGTCCTTCCCTTCCTCCGCCCTTGGTTCACTGAAGCTTGTGGCAAGACAGTTGTCCTGAAACAACTTGCCTTTGCCTCATGGAAAGCAAATCCAAATGAGGGTAATCTCAGTTCCTTCCATAAAGCTCGGAACAAGTGTAAGCTCGGAACAAGCTTTATTGAGCTTCCATAAAGCTCGGAACAAGCTCCTCTTTTTAAGGGGGGGTGCGGTGGGGTTACGGGGCGGGGGCGGTTCCAAACTGTTTGTAACTTCTTCTTTTCAACAGGACATATAATTCATTTTATTGAAAAGATAAAGTTGAAATGTGATCCTTAATGTAGTTTAACTCGATGCAACAACCATTTCCATTGGAAGGAAATGTAGAAGCACGTCCTGGCTGTTTTCAACACCCGAGCATCATGAAGCTGTCCAAATCACCACCCTAGCGTCATCAAGCTGTCTGAAAGATTTAACTGCCAATATGGAGCAGGTGAACCGTGTGCTTTTAAAACACCATTTTTAGCCATATCCCAAACAGGTGGATACGATGGGGGTGTGTAATGTTTCACGAGATGACTTATTTTGCTGTCACCACCTGTGTCACTCTCCTGCAGACATAGCAGAAAAGCAATCATGTGTATGTACTTAAGTTTTACTCTCCTCAATGTACAATCACAACATGAAATGTATGACGTGGCAGGGGTGGTCCTGTGTCGTGAAGCAACACATATATAGATGTGTAAATATATAAGATATATATGTATATATATGTATATATATGTATATATTTATATAAAATATATATTAATTCAGTGGCCCAACAGGGCTTGAACTCAGGACATTTTGGATCCCAAGCCACTGCCCTAACCACTGCACCAACACCAGGTTCATATTATTATATATATAATATATATATATATATATATATATATATATATATATATATATATATATATATATATATATATATATATATATATATATATATATATATATATATATATATATATATATATATATATATATATATATATATATATATATATATATATATATATATATATATATATATATATATATATATATTATATATATATATATATATATATATATATATCTTTCTCATGCTCACTATGTATATATACTCTTTATATGATCTCAGGTGTGAAATCTAAGGCTCTTTATATATATAGTTTTTTTTTAATATATATAAATATATACCTGGTGTTGGTGCAGTGGTGAGGGCAGTGGCTTGGGATCCAGGATCCATCAGGATCCAAAATGTCCTGAGTTCAAGCCCTGTTGAGCCACTGAATTAATACACCAGGTGGTTGACTCAGCCTGTCATCCTTCTGAGGTTGGTGAAGTGAGTACCAGTGTATACCCTGGTTAGAATTGGTGTACCATATCCCTGTGTTGCAAGAGGTGACCATGGTTGTGTCAGAAAGGACATCCAGCATAAAACCGATCCCACATCATAACGGATGATCTGATGTTTTTACCTAACACACTCACACTCACTGTCACACTCACACTCACTCACACTCACTCTCTCACAACTCACTCTCACTCACTCTCACTCTCACACTCACACTCACACTCACTCTCACTCTCACTCACACTCACTCTCACACTCACTCACACTCTCACTCTCACACTCACACTCACTCTCACTCTCACACTCACTCTCACTCTCACACACTCACTCTCACACTCACTCTCTCTACACTCACACTCACTCTCACACTCACTCTCACACTCACTCTCACACTCACACTCACTCACACTCACTCTCACTCACACTCACTCTCACACTCACTCTCACACTCACTCTCCACAACTCACTCTCACTCACTCTCACACTCACACTCACTCTCACACTCTCACTCTCACTCTCACACCTCACTCTCACACTCACTCTCACACTCACTTCACTCACACTCACTCTCACTCTCACACTCACACTCACTCTCAACTCTCACACACTCACTCTCACTCTCACACTCACTCTCACACTCACCACTCTCACTCTCACTCTCACTCACACTCACTCTCACACTCACTCTCACCACTCACCTCACTCTACATCACTACTACTCACTCTCACACTACTCACTCTCTCACTCATCACTCTCACTCTCACACATCTACTCTCTCACACACTCATCACTACTCACTCTTCACACTCACACTCCACTCTCACCACAACTCACACTCACTCTCACACTCACACTCACTCTCACTCTCACTCACACTCACACTCACACTCACTCTCACTCTCACTCTCAACTCACTCTCACACTCACACTCACTCTCAACACTCACTCTCACACTCACACTCAACTCCACAACTCACTCTCACTCTCACACACACTCACACTCTCACACTCACTCTCACACTCACCCTTCACTCTCACTCTCTCTCACACTCACACTCACTCACTCACTCTCACACTCACTCATCACACTCACTAATCACTCTCACACTCACTCTCACTCTCACTCAACACTCACTCTCACTCTCACACTCAACTCTCACTCACACTCACACTCACTCTCACACTCCACTACTCACTCTCACTCTCACTCACTCTCACTCTCACACTCACTCTCACACTCTCACTCTCACACTCACTCTCACACTCAACTCTCACTCTCACTCTCACACTCACTCACTCTCACTCACTCTCACCTCACTCTCACACTCACTCTCACTCTCACACTCACTCTCACTCTCACTCACACTCACTCTCACACTCACACTCAACACTCACTCTCATCACACTCACTCTCACACTCAACACTCACTCTCACACTCACTACTCATCTCACTCTACACTCACTCTCACTCCACACTCACACTCACTTCTCACACTCACTCTCACACTCACTCTCTCACACTCACTCTCACACTCACACTCACTCTCACTCTCACACTCACTCTCACACTCACTCTCACTCACACTCACTCTCACTCACACTCACACTCACACTCACACTCACACTCACTCTCACACCTCACTCTCACTCTCACTCTCACAATCACTCTCACAATCACTCACACTCACTCTCACACTCACACTCACTCCACAATCACACTTTCA
>CM068964.1:16838989-16851934 GCA_035128595.1 Eptatretus atami | reverse complement strand
ACAAGCAGGCCGGCATGTGAAGCTGGCCGGCCTCTGGTCTCGTTCCGTGAGGTTTGTGGAGTGAGTGCGGTGGTGCCGGCCGCTCCGGCAACGGACTCGGAACTAACCTACGGTCTCCCCCCAACCTATTGCCTTTACCTGTCTCTGTCCATACCCACTCCCTTAAGTTGCAACAAAATAACAAAATTTAGCCCCTTTTTATTTATTATTTTATTTTATTATTTATAATTTCGTCTCCCGAACCCCCTTTCCGTCTTTGTCCGGCTAACCGATCCTGTCAACCTAACGTACTCCCAACCCCTAAAATCCTTTTTTGGAGGGGGATAAGGCAGAGGCTAGCTAGCGTCCTGCCTCGAGGCCCAAAAAACCCCCAAAAAACAATATCCTGAGAGTGAGTGTGAGAGTGAGAGTGAGAGTGAGAGTGTGAGAGTGAGAGTGAGTGTGAGTGTGAGAGTGAGTGTGAGTGTGAGAGTGAGTGTGAGTGTGAGTTTCTGCACTCTCACACTCCACTCACTCTCACTCCACACTTCACCTTACACCACTCATCACTCACTCTCACACTCACTCTCACTCTCAGCTCTCACTCTCACTCACTCTCCACTCCTACTCACACCATCTCACTCTCACACTCACTCTCAACACCTCACTCACACTCACTCTCACTCTCACTCTCACTTCACTCTACACATCTCACACTCACTCTCACCACACTCACACTCACTCTCACATCATCTCACACTCATCTCACACTCACACTCACTCTCACACTCACTACACTCACTCTCCACTCCACCTCACTCTCACACGCACCCTCATCACCCATTCACTTCACACCACTCTTCACCACTCACTCCACACTCACTCTCTCACTCCACTCACCTCACATCTCACTCTCACACTTCACTCTCACTCACTGGCACTCACGTCTCACCTCCACTCACAACTCACTACTCACACTTCTCACACTCACTCACCTCACACTCACTCCACTCTCACTCTTCACTCTCACAATCACTTCTCACAATCACTCACACTCATCTCACACTCACACTCACTCACAATCACACTCACTCTCACACTTCACATCTCATCTCCCCCCACTCACTCTCACTCACACTCACACTACACTCACTCTCACTCTCACACTCACTCTCACTCAATCAACTCACCACCTCACTCTCCACTCACTCCACACTCACTCTCCTCACACTCACACTCACCTAACCCCTCACACACTCCACTCACTTTCACACTCATCACTCACACTCACTCTACACTCAACTCACTCTCACTCTCACACTCACCTCACTCACTCACACTCACTTCTCACAAACTCACTCTTACTCACACTCACTCTCACTCTCACACTCATCTCTCCTCACATCTCACCACACTCACCACTCACACTCACTCTCACTCTCACACTCACTTCACAACACACTCACTTCTCACTCTCACACCACTCTCGACACTCACACTCACTCTCACACTCATCTCACACTCCACTCACTCTCACTCTCACACTCACTCTCACTCTCACACTCACTCTCACACTCACACTCACTCTCACAACTCACTCTCACACTCACACACTCTCACTCTCACACCTCACTCCAGCTACACTCACTCTCACACTCCACTCTCATCACACTCACTCTCACACTTCACTCTCACACTTCACTCTCACTCACTCTCACTCACTCTCACACTCACACTCAGCACTCACCATCACTCTCACACTCACTCTCACCCCCACTCAACACTCATTTCTTTCCCCACACTCACACAACACAACTCACTCTCACACTACCTCTCACTCACTCTCACACTCACAGTCACTCTACAACTCACTCTCACTCTCACTCTACACCAATCATCTATATCTCACTCTCACACTCACACTCACTTCACTCTCACTCTCACATCACTCTCACTCACTCACTCTCACACTCACTACTCACACTCACTTATCACATCACCTCACACTCACTCTCACACTCCTTCACATCACACTCACTCTCACCTCACTCTCACTCACTCACACCACACTCACTCTTCACCTCACACTCACACTCACTCTCCACTCTCCACTCTTCACTCTCACACTCACTCTCACTCTCACACTCACTCTCACACTCTCACACTCACCTTCACACTCACTCTCACTCTCACACTCACTCTCACACTCACTCTCACACTCACTCTCACACTCACACTCACTTCAACTCCACTCTCACACTCACTCTCATTCAACTCACACCACTCTCACTCACTCTCACTCTCACTCTCACACTCACACTCACTCTCACTCTCACACTCACACTCATCTCTCACACTCACTCTCACACTCACTCTTACCTCACTCTCACACTCACACTCACTCTCACACTCACACTCACTCTCACACTCCTCACTCTTCCACCTCACTCTCACACTCACACTCACTCACACTCACTTCTCCACTCTCACTCTCACACTCACACTCACAATCACTCACTTCTCACACTCACACTCACCTCTCACACTCACTCTCACTTCTCACATCACTCTCACACTCACTCTCACTCTCACTCTCACTCTCACAACTCACACTCACACTCACACTCACTCTCACACTCACTCTCACTCTCACACTCACACTCACACTCACTCTCACACTCACTCTCACTCTCACACTTCACTCACTCTCACTTCACTCTCACACTCACTCTCCACTCTCACACTCACTCTCACTCTCACACTTCACTCTCACACTCACTCACCACTCACTCACACTCACTCTCACTCACTCTCACACTCACACTCCACACTCACAACACCACTCACCCACTCACGCTCACACTCACTCTCACACTCACACACACACACCACACACTCACTCTTCACACTCACTCTACTCTCACACTCACTCTCACACTCACTCTCACACTCACTCTCACTCTCACTCTCACACTCACTCTCACTCTCACTCTCACTCTCCACCACTCACACTCACACTCACTCTCACTCTCACACTCACTCTCACACTCACTCTCACTCTCACACTCACTATCACACTCACTATCACACTCACTCTCACACTCACTCTCACACTCACACTCACTCTCACACTCACTCTCCACACTCACTCTCACACTCACTCCACTCTCCACACTCAACACTCACTCTCACTCTCACTCTCACTCTCACACTCACACTCACTCTCACTCTCACACTCACACTCACTCTCACTCTCACTTCTCACTCTCACACTCACCTCACACTCACCTCACTCTCACTCTCACACTCACTCTCAACTCACTCTCACTCTCACACTCACTATCACACTCACTCTCACACTCACTCTACAACTACACTCACACTCACTCTCACACTCACTCTCAACACTCACTCTCACCTCACTCTCACTCTCACACTCACACTCACTCTCACACTCACATCTCATTGCACTCACACTCACTCTCACACTCACTCTCACCACTCACTCTCACTCTCACTCTCACACTCACTCTCACACTCACATCACTCTCACACTCACTCTCACTCTCACTCTCACACTCACTTCACATCACTCTCACACTCACCTCTCACACTCACTCTCACTCACTCTCACTCTACTCCACACTCCACTCACACTCACTCTCACACTCACTCTCACACTCACTCTCACTCTCACACTCACACTCACTCTCACACTCACTCTACTCTCACATCCACACCACTCTCACACTCACACTCACACTCCACTCTCACACTCACAGCTCAACTCTCACTCTCACTTCCTCACTCTCACTCTCACACTCACTCTCACACTCACTCTCACACTCACTCTCCTCTCACGCACTCACTCTCACTACTCACTCACACTCAACTCACACTCACTCTCACTCTCACACTCTCCACTCACACTCACAATCATCACACTCACTCTCACACTCACACTCACTCTCACATCACACTCACTGCTCACACTCACACTCACTCTTCACTTACTCAACCTCACACTCACCTCACTCTTCACACTCACTCTCACTCTCACACTCACTCTCATCCACTTCACTCACCTCAACACTCACTCTCACACTCACTCTCACACTCACCACTCACCTCACTCTCACTCTCACATTCACACTCACACTCTCACTCTCACTCTCACACTCACTTCTCACACTCACTCTCACACTCACACTCACTTCCACTCTCACACTCACATCACTCTCACACTCCATCACTCTCACACTCACTCTCACCCACTTCTCACTCACTCACTCTCACACTCACCACTCACTCTCCACTCACACTCACACTACTCTCACACTCACACTCACTCTCACTTCACCTCACTCTCACTCTCACACTCACTCTACACTCACTCTCACACCCTCCACTCTCACTCTCACTCTCCACACTCACTCACTCTATCACTCACTCTCACTCACTCTCACACTCACTCTCACTCTCCACACTCACTCTCACTCACACTCCTCTCACACTCACTCACACTCACTCTCACACTCACACTCCACACTCCACTCTCACACTACCACTCTCACCCACTCACACTCACTTTCACACTTCACACTCACTCCACACTCACTCTCACACTCACTCTCACTCTCACACTCACACTCACTCTCACACTTCACACTCACTCTCACACTCACTCTCACACTCACTCTCAACTCACACTTCACTCTCACACTCACACTCACTCTCACTCTCACACTCACTCTCATCCACTCACTCACTCACTCACACTCACTCTCACTCACACTCACACTCACACTCACACTCACTCTCACACTCACTCTCACTCTCACTCTCACAATTCACTCACTCTCACACTCACTTCACACACACTCACTCTCACTCTCACTCACACTCACACTCACTCTCACTCTCACTCTCACACTCACTCTCACACTCACTACTCACTCACACTCACACTCACTCTCACATCACACTCACACTCACTCTCAACTCTCTCACTCTCACTCACTCACTCTCACACTCACCACTCACTCTCATCACCACTTCACCTCACACTCACACTCACTCTCACTCTCATCTCACACTCACACTCACTCTCACTCTCACTCTCACTCACTCACTCTCACACTCACTTCACTCACACTCACACTCACTCCACCACTCACTCTCTACACTCACACTCACTCTCACACTCACTCTCACCTTCACACTCACTCTCACTCTCACCACTCACACTCACTCTCACATCAACCACTCTCACTCTCACTACTCACACTCACTCTCACTCTCACACTCACTCTCACTCACTCTCACACTCACACTCACACTCACTCTTCACTCTCACACTCACTCTCACCTCACTCACACTCACTCTCACTCACACTCACTCTCACTCTCACACTCACTCTCACCTCACTCTCCCTACACTCTCACACTCACACTCACACTCACTCTCACACTCACTCTCACTCTCACACTCATCTCACCTCACTCTCACTCTCACACTCACACTCACTCTCTCACTCTCACACTCACTCTCACACTCACTCATCACTCTACACTCACTCTCACTCTCACTCACACTCACACTCACTTCACTCACTCTCACTCTACACTCAACTCACACTCACACTCACTCTCACTCACACTCACACTCACTCTCACTCTCACGCTCACACTCACTCTCACACTCACTCTCACACTCACTCTCACACTCACACTCACACTCACTCTCACTCTTCACACTCACACTCACTGCTCACTCTCACTCACTCTCACTCTCCACACTCACTCTCACTCACACTCACACTCACTCTCACATCACTCTCACACTCACACTCACTTCTCACTCTCACACTCACACTCACTCTCACACTCACTCTCACTCTCACACTCACACTCACTCTCACACTCACACTCACTCTCACTCTCACACTCACTCTTCACACTCACTCTCACTCACTCTCACACTCACACTCACACTCACTCTCACACTCACACTCACCTCACCACTCACTCACACTCACTCTCACTCACACTCACTCTCACACTCACTCTCACTCTCACTTCTCCTCCACACTCACACTCACACTCACTCTCACACTCACTCTACTCTCACACTCACTCTCACACTCACATCACTCTCACTCCACACTCACACTCACTCTCACTTCACACTCACTCTCACCCACACTCACTCTCACACTCACTCTCAACTCACACTCCACTCTCACACTCACTCACACTCACACTCACACTCACTCTCACACTCACTCTCACACTCACACTCACTCACACACTCACTCTCACTCTCACTCTCACTCACATCCTCTCACACTCCTCACACTCACACTCACACTCACTCTCACACACACACTCACTCTCACACTCACTCTCACACTCACACTCACTCTCACACTCACTCACACCTCACACTCACACTCACTCTCACTCACTCTCACTCACTCTCACTCTCACACTCACACTCACTCTCACTCTCACATCACTCTCAACACTCACTCTCACTCTCACACTCACACTCTCCACAACTCACACTCACTCTCACTCTCACTCTCACACTCACTCTCACTCTCACTCTCACTCACTCACTCACACTCACACTCACTCTCACTCTCCACCACTCACTCTCACACTCACACTCACCTCACTCTCACTCTCACATCACTCACACTTCACACTCACTCTCACACTACCGTCACACTCACTCTCACACTCACACTCACTCTACAACTCACTCTCACATCACACTCACATCTCACACTCACTCTTCACTCACACACTCACTCTCACACTCACTTCCACTCACACCACTCTCACACTCACTCACACTCACTCACACTCACACTCACCTCACTCTCACTCTCACCAATCACTCACTCACACTCACTCCACTCTCACACTCACTCTCACACTCACTCTCACACTCACACTCACACTCACTCTCACATTCACTCTCACTCTCACACTCACTCTCACACTCACTCTCACTCTCACACTCACACTCACACTCACTCTCACACTCACCTCACACTCACTCTCACACTCACTCTCACTCACACTCACTCTTCACACTACACTCTCACACTCACTCTCACACTCACTTCTTCACTCACACTCACTCACACTCACACTCACACTCACACTCACTCTCACACTCACTCTCACCTCTCACTCTCACAATCACTCTCACAATCACTCTCACTCACACTCACTCTCCACTCTCACACTCACTCTCACACTCACAATCACACTCACTCTCACACTCACTCTCACTCTTCACTCTCACTCACACTCACTCTCACAACTCCACACTCACTCTCCCACTCTCACTCACTCTCACACTCACTCTCACTCTCACACTCACTCTCACACTCACTCTTCACACTCACATCACTCTCACACTCACTCTCACTCTCACACTCACTCACTCTCACACTCACTCTCACACTCACTCTCACACTCACTCTCACACTCACTCTCACTCTCACTCTCACACTCACTCACTCTCACTCACTCTCACTCATCTCACACTCACTCTCACTCTCACACTCACTCGTCACCCCACATCACTCTCACACTCACTCACACTCACCTCACACTCACACTCACACTCACTCCACACTCACTCTCACACTCACACTCACTCTCACACTCACTCTCACTCTCACTCTCACACCACTCTCAATCACTCTCACACTCACTCTCACCTCACTCTCACACTCACTCTCACTCTCACTCTCACTCTCCACTCACATCACACTCACTCTCACTCTCACTCTCACACTCACTCTCACACTCACTCTCACTCTCACACTCACTATTCACACTATACTCACACCCTCACTCTCACACTCACTCTCACACTCCACACTCACTCTCACACTCACTCTCACACTCACTCTCACACTCACTCTCACTCTCACACTACCACACTCACTTCTCACTCTCACTCTCACACTCACACTCAACTCTCACTCTCACACTCACACTCACTCTCACTCTCACTTCACACTCACTCTCCACTCTCACACTCACTCTCACTCTCACTCTCACTCTCTCACTCTACCACTCACTCTCCACTCTCACACTCACTCATCACACCTCACACTCACACTCACTCTCAACTCACACTCATCTCACACTCACTCTCTCACACTCACTCTCACTCACACTCACACTCACTTTCACACTCCACTCTCACTCTCACACTCACACTCACTCTCACACTCACTCTTCCACACTCACACTCACTCTCACACTCACTCTCACACTCACCTCTCACTCTCACTCTCACATCACTCTCACACTCACTCTCACACTCACACTCACTCTCACTCTCACTCTCACTCACACTCACTCTCACACTCACTCGTCACACTCACTCTCACACTCACTCTCACTCTCAACTCACACTCACACTCACTCTCACACTCACACTCACTCTCACACTCACTCTCACTCTCACACTCACACTCACTCTCACACTCACTCTCACTCTCACACTCACACTCACACTCACACTCACACTCACACCACTCTCACACTCACTCTCACTCTCACACTCACTCTCACACTCACTCTCACACTCACTCTCACACTCACACTCCACTCTCACTCTCACTCTCACACTCACTCTCACCTCACACTCACCTCACAACTCACACTCACTCTCACACTCACACTCACTCTCACACTCACTCTCCACTCCACACTCACTCTCACATCACTCCACCTCACACTCACTCTCACACTCACTCTCACACTCACTCTCACACTCACTCACACTCACTCTCACTCTCCACTCACACTCACTCTCACACTACACTCACTCTCACAACTCACTCTCACTCACTCTCACACTCACACTCACTCTCACACTCACTCTCACTCTCACACTCACACTCACTCTACACACTCACTCTCACCACTCACACTCACTCTCACTCACTCTCACTCTCACTCTCACACTCACACTCACCTCTCACACTCACTTCTCATACTCACTCTTCACACTCACTCTCACTCTCACACTCACTTCACACTCCCACTCTCCACTCACACTCACTCTCACTCCACTCTCACTCTCACACTCACTCTCACACTCACACTCCACTTCTCACACTCACTCTCACTCTCACACTCACTCTCACCTCTCACATTCACACTCACTCTCACTCTCCACACTCACTCTCACTCTCACTCTCACTCTCACACTCACACTCACTCTCACTTCCCTCACTCTCACTCTCACACTCACACTCACTCTCACACTCACTCTCACATCACTCTCACTTCTCACTCTCACACTCACTATCACACCACTATCACCACTCACTCTCACACTCACTCTCACACTCACTCCACTCTACACACTCACTCTCACACTCACACTCACACTCCACTCACTCTCACACTCACTCTCCACTCACTCTCACTCTCACACTCACACTCACACTCACTCTCACACTCACACTCACTCTCACACTCACTCTCACTCTCACACTCACACTCACTCTCACTCTCACACTCACTCTCACACTTCACACTCACTCTCACTCTCACACTCACTCTCACTCTCACACTCACACTCACTCTCACACTCACTCTCACTCTCACACTCACTCTCACTCTCACTCTCACACTCACACTCACTCTCACACTCACCTCCACACTCACACTCACTCTCACACTCACTCTCACACTCACACTCATCTCTCACTCTCACACTCACTCTCACACTCACTCTCACTCTCAACTCTCACACTCACTCTCCACACTTACTCTCACACTCACACTCACTCTTCACACTCACTCTACACTCACTCTCACACTCACACTCACTCTCACCTCACTCTCCACACTTCACTCTCACACTCACACTCACTCTCACACTCACACTCACTCTCACACTCACTCTCACTCTCACACTCACACTCAACCTCTCACTCTCACTCTCACACTCACACTCACACTCACACTCACTCTCACACTCACTCTCACACTACACTCACTCTCACACTCACTCTCATCACCTCACATCACACTAATCTCACACTCACACTCACATTACACTCACACTCACTCTCACACTCACTCTCACACTCACACTCACCACTCACACTCACTCTCATCTCACACTCACACTCACTCTCACACTCACTCTCACACTCACACTCACTCTCCACACTCACTCTCACACTCAACACTCACTCTCACACCTCACTCTCACTCATCTCACACTCACACTTCTCACTCACTCACACTCACTCTCACTCTCACACTCATCTCACTCTCACTCTCACACTCACATCACTCTCAACACTCCACACTCACTTCTCACACTCACACTCACTCTCACACTCACTCTCACACTCACACTCCACTCTCCACACTCACTTCACCACTCACACTCACACTCACTCTCACACTCACACTCTCACTCCTCACACTCACTTCTCACAACTCACACTCACTCTCACACTCACAACTCACACTCACTCTCACACTCACACTCACTCACACTCACTCTCACTCACTCACACTCACTCTCACTCTCACACTCACTCTCACTCTCACCTCACACTCACATCACACTCACTCTCACACTCACTCTCACTCTCACACTCACTCTCACTCTCACACTCACTCTCACACTCACTCTCACTCTCACTCTCACACTCACTCTCACTCTCACTCTCACACTCACACTCACTACTCACTCTTCAACTCTCACATCACTCTCAACTCACTCTCACACTCACTCTACACTCACTCTCACTCTCACCTCACATCACTCACACTCACACTCACACTCACTCTCACTCTCTCACTCTCACACTCACCTCACTCTCACCTCACACTCACTCTCACATCACTCTCACACTCACACTCACACTCACACTACACTCTCACTCACTCTCACACTCACACTCTCACACTCACACTCACTCTCACACTCCACTCTCACACTCACTCTCACACTCACTCTCACTCTCACACTCACTCTCACACTCACACTCACCTCACTCCACACTCACTCTCACACTCACACTCACACTCACTCTCACACTCACTCTCACACTCACTCTCACACTCACACTCACTCTCACACTCACACTCACACTCACACTCACTCTCACTCTCACACTCACTCTCACACTCACATCTCACACTCACACTCACTTCACACTCACACTCACTCTCACTCTCACTCTACACTCACACTCACTCTCACACTCACACTCACACTCACTTCACACTCACACTCACACTCACTCTCCACACTCACTCTCACCACTCACTCTCACACTCACTTTCACACTCACACTCACTCTCACACTCACACTCACTCTCAAATCACTCACACTCACACTCACTCTCACACTCCACTCACACTCACACTCACTCTCACTCTCACTCTCACTCACTCTCACTCTCACTCTCACACTCAACCACTCACTCTCACACGCACTCTCACACTCACTCTCACTCTCACACTCACTCTCACACTCACACTACTCACACTCACTCTCACTCTCACCTCTCACACTTCACACTCACACTTCACACTCACACTCACACTCACTCTCACACCTCACTCTACACTCACACTCACTCTCACTCTCACACTCACACTCACTCTCACTCTCTCTCTCTCACTCTCACACTCACTCTCACACTCACTCTCACACCACACTTCACTCTTCACTTCTCACTCTCACACTCACTATCACACTCACTCTCACACTCACTCTCACACTCACTCTCACTCTCCTCTCCACACTCACTCTCACTCTCACTCTCACTCCACTCTCACACTCACTTATCACACTCACTCACTCACTCTCACACTCACTCTCACTCTCACACTCACACTCACTCTCACACTCACTCTCACTCTCACACTCACTCTCACACTCCACTATCACACTCACTCTCACTCTCACTCTCACACTCCACTCACACTCACTCTCACACTCACTCTCACACTCACTCTCACACTCACACTCACTCCTCACACTCACTCTCACACTCACTTTCTCACTCTCACACTCACTCTCACACTCACTCTCACTCTCACTCTCAACTCTCACACTCACTCTCACTCTCACTCTCACACTCATCTCACTCTCACTCTCACACTCACTCTCACACTCACTCTCACTCTCATCTCACTCTCACTCTCACACTCACTCTCACTCTCACACTCACTATCACACTCACTCTCACACTCACTCTCACACTCACTCTCACACTCACACTCACTCTACACTCACTCTCACACTCACACTCACTCTCACACTCACACTCACTCTCACACTCACTCTCACTCTCACACTCACTCTCCTCTCACTTCCTCCACACTCACACTCACACTCACTCTCACACTCACTCTCACTCTCACACTCACTCTCACTCTCACACTCACTCTTCACTCTCACACTCTCACACTCCTTCTCACTCTCACACTCACACTCACTCTCACACTCACACTCACTCTCACTCTCACTCTCACTCTCACACTCACTCTCACACTCACTCTCACACTCACTCTTCACACTCACTACTCACATCACTCTCACTTCTCACATCACACTCACTCTCTCACACTCACTCTCACACTCACTCTCACACTCACCTCTCCACACTCACTCTCACACTCACTCTCACTCTCACACTCACACTCACTCTCACACTCACACTCACTCTCACTCTCACTCTCACTCTCACTCTCCACTCTCACACTCACTCTCACACGCACTCTCACACTCACTCTCACACTCACTCACACTCACTCTCACCACTCACTCACACTCACTCACTCATCCAACACTCTCACTCTCACTCTCACTCTCACCACTCACTTCACTTCTCACACTCAACACTCACACTCACTCTCACTCTCACTCTCACTCTCACTTCACACTCCCACTA
>CM068964.1:16818547-16838077 GCA_035128595.1 Eptatretus atami | reverse complement strand
GTAAAAAAAATTATTTGGATACAGGAATAAAACAAGAAATCCTTCATGAATATATATGTATGATATTCTATAGGGTAGCGAGTTCAGTATAGTACAGCGACGAGGAAGAGTGACAGAGATGAGAAGAGAGAGGTTGAGGAGAGAGAGAGAAGAAAGAGAAAGAGGAAAGGAGGAAAGAGAGAAGAAAGAGAGGGAGGAGAGGAGAAGAAAGAGAAGAGGAGAGAGAAGAGAGAGAAGAGAGAGAAGGAGGAGAGGGAGAAGAGAGAGAAGAGAGAGAAAGAGAGGAAGGAGGAAAGAGCGAGACAAAATAAATATCAAAATATGGAAACCAGTGAAGATCAAAAAAGATTGTGTATTACAGAAAATAACTCAACCCACCGAGGAGGAAAACAAAGAATTGACAAGTCTATTTGCAATATTTTCTTCCAAGACTATTGACATCGTCCAAGCTATTCATTTTAATTCAAGTTTTTCTTAAATAAATGCAGGAGAGAGTGAAGCATTTCTAAGGATTCTTTATCTAGTTTATGTTTTAAAAAATTAAAGATTCAAAATGTGCATGTGAAACTAAAAAGGTTTTTGCACTCTGTAGGAATTTTTCTCATAAAATAAATGAGTTATTGTCTCAAATGTAAAAAGAAAACTAATACTAAAAATATTTCATATATTAAAAGTAAAAATAACAGGGTTATACAAAAGGTATATGTTCGTGTGGTGGTTCAAAAAAAAAATCAATTTATCTCCAAACACAAACTCGGAGGAGATATACAAAAGTTTTTATCAGGAAGTAAATTTACAACGACTGATACCGGGGAATTACATCTACCAGGGTATTCTTTCTGTGGTCCAGGCACAAACTTGGATAAAAGATTAGATGAGGCAGACAATCCTAAACCATGGAGTAAACCTATCAATAGGGTTGATGAAGTGTGCATGAGGCACGATATTGATTATGGAATACCACAACTTAGAAGAAAAGCATGAAGCCGATAGAGAAATGTTGTATAATTTGTCTCCTGATACAAAATCCAACCTTGAGAGAAAAAGTGATCGGTTCATCGTTGAAGAAGATGATCAGTGCTAAATGAAACTTGACTTGGAAATTCAAAAACGTTAGGCTCTAATGATGTCATTAAGACTGAAGAGCAATTAGCTGATGAATTACATAAACCAATTATCACAAAGTTTCAGAGAAGGAAAGTTTATTCCAAGGAAGTTGATTATATCTGGTCTGCTGATTTGATTGAACTCAATAATGATAAGGGGTACAAGTATGCTTTAACCGTATTGATTTGAGGAGTAGATACGCATGGGTTGCCCCTTTAAAAAACAAAACAGGTAATACTCTTATGTTAGCCTTTCAACAGATATTTAATAAAAGTAAGAGAAACCTAAAAAATTGTGGACTGATGAGTAGTAGAGAGTTTTATAACAAGACATTTATGAATTTTCTAAAAGAATAACAGTATTACATTATACAGTACCTTTAATGAAGGAAGGCCGTTGTTTCGAACGTTTTAATCGTACCTTAAAAGAGGAGACTATATAAAAATTCACACAACTCGGTTCACAACAATGGTTATCTTTTATTCAGGGATATTGTGGATAAGTATAATAAACACGATTCATACGTCAACAAATATGAAACCATCAGAAACATTACAAATTAAAATATGAAAAAGAATAATGTCAGAAAACCTAAGTTCAAAGTGGTGGTGATATCGTAAGAAATACAGGTGGAATCTCATTTTTGAAAAAGGTTTTCGAAACGATGGACTAACGAACTTTTAAAATTGTATGTAATAGATACGTTCCTTGGACTATATAAGATATATATGAAGGGGGAAGATGATTAGGTTCATTTTATTCACAGGAATTACAAAGACAAAACTAAGCAGATAATACCCATGAGCAATGGGTGCCCCTTCACTCCCTCCTACTATACACCTTTGTGACACTAGAGGGCCAAGTCCGAGGTGTATAACAGTATATAATGTGGTCAAGGTGGGGACGTTCTTAGATCTGTGAAACCCCAAACACAGAATCCTCAACTGAATCGTCAAGCTTAACATTTTGTTTTGATGGTGTGTGTTATGTGTGTAGTGCGTGTGTGTGCGTATGTATGTATGTGTGCGTGTGTGTGTGTGGTGGTGTGTGTGTATGCGTGTGTGTATGCGTGTGTGTGCGTGTGTGTGTGTGCATGCGTGTGTGTGTGTCGTGTGTGTGTATATATGTGTTGTGCGTGTGTGTGGTGTGCGTGTGACGTGTGTGTGTTGTGTGGTGTGTGCGTGTGTGCGTGTTGTGTGTGTATGCGTGTGTGTGCGCGTGTGGTGTGCGTGTGAGTGTGTGCAATGGGAGCAATGGGTTGCGCTTCACTCCCTCTGCTATACACCATTGTGGACACTCGAGGGCCAAGTCCGAGATGTATAACAGATATATAAGTGGTGTGCAATGGAGCAATGGTTGGCGCTTCACTCCCTCCTCATACACCATTGTGGACACTCGAGGCCAATCCGAGATGTTATAACATATAATTGTGTTGCAATGGGAGCAATGGTTGGCGCTTCACTCCCTCCTGCTATACACCATTGTGGACACTCGAGGGCCAAGTCCGAGGTGTATAACAGAATATAATGTTGTCAAGGGGACGTTCTTAGATCTGTGAACCCCAAAACACCAGAATCCTCAACTTGAATAGTCAAGGCTTAACTTTGTTTGTTGATGTGCGTGTGCGTGTGCGTGTGCGTGTGTGTGCGTGTGTGTGTATGCGTGTGTATGCTGTGTGCGTGTGTGTGGTGTTATGCGTGTTGTGTATGCGGTGTGTCTGTTGTGTGTCGTGTGTGTCGTGCTGCGTGGTGTGTGTGCGTGTGTGTGCGTGTGTGTGTGTGTGTGTGTGTGTGTGCGTGGTGTTGCGTCGTGTGGTGTCTCGTGCGTGGGGCCTTGTGTGTATGCGTTGTGTGTGTGCGTGTGTGTGTATGTCGCATTTGTGTATGTTGTGTGTTCTGTGCGTGTGCGTAGTGCTGTGTGTGTGTGTGTGTCCCAACCCTCACTCAAAATCTCAACCCCAACTCAATCCTCGCCCAACACAATGTCTTTTTCACAAATGAGATTTCCACCTATATATATTTTTACGTTTTTTTTTTTTCTCTTCTTCCAATTCTGTCTTTTAAGGCTTTCAGGTTGATGATGTAGATAGAAAGGGGAGTAAGTCTGCACTTTCTTCCCAGAACTAACAATATATATTTTTTATGTTTTTTTTTCTTCCAATTCTGTCTTTTCAGGCTTTCAGTGTTTATTTGTAGAAAGGGGAAGTCAGAACTTTCTTGATAGGTTTAGATCCCAAAGAGTGGTAGCATTTCAAGTCTCCAAAATTAAACCCCAACCTTCCAAGTCTCCAAGGTATATAACTCTTTGGTTGGGCCATCAAGGTCGAGCTCATTCTGTGGGTCTTGTTCGCTCATAAGTCTTCAACCAAGCCAACAATTCGCCCCCAAGTTGTTGTAGCAAAAGCACTATTTTCTATTGTATTTCAGATACAATTTCCTGTGAGAGAAAATAATAATGTATTTAATTAAGTTATTTAATTATTAAATGAGTTGATGCTTAAAAGGAACTTGAAAATAGGAAAAAATAAAATCTTAACTACAACAGATAAGAGTTTTGAATCCAGTTCATCAACTTGAAGGTTTAGTTCCATACAATTCGATCTGCAAGCAAGCTATCACACACTCAACCTGCATCGTTTGGCTTGGTCGCTCATAGCGTCTGCCAAGGTCTAACCTTTGTCTGGTCATCCAAGATCCGAGCTTGTTCTGTGGGCTCTTACGTCGCTCATTGAGGTCTTCAACCAAGCCAAACAATTTCGCCCCAAGTTGGCAAAATCGGTTTGATATTGCATTTCAGATACAATTTCCTGTGAGAGAAATCTCATAATGATTGATTAGTTATTTATATTAAATGAGTCGAGTTTAAAATGGAACATAAATAAGGAAAATAAAAATTTTACCTCAACAGAAAAGTTTGAATCCAGTACTCAAGTTTGTTAGTTTATTAGTTCCATACAAATATTCAACTGCAAGAACCCCAAAGTCATCCCACTCAAGACTAATACTGTTGTCCTTCATAGTCGTATCTTGGTGTCGCCTGCAGAGCTCCAACCCTACGCAAACTTTTAGGTGTGCGGTCATCAAGACGGAGTCTTCTGGTGGTCTTCGAGATCCTTATCGGGGTCTCATCTCTGAGTAGTCTCCAACGTAAACTCTTTGGATGGGGTCATCAAG
This sequence comes from Eptatretus atami, assembly GCA_035128595.1. Lineage (NCBI taxonomy): Eukaryota > Metazoa > Chordata > Myxini > Myxiniformes > Myxinidae > Eptatretus > Eptatretus atami. The sequence goes on along the minus strand of CM068964.1, from coordinate 16,833,797 downwards.
GACGAGCTCGTTCTGTGGGTCTTGGTCGCTCATGAGGTCTCCAACGTATAACTCTTTGGTTGGGTCATCAAGGACGAGCTCGTTCTGTGGGTCTTGGTCGCTCATGAGGGGTCTTCAACCAAGGCCAACAATTTCGCCCCAAGTTGTGGCAAAATCGGTATTTGATATTGCATTTCAGATACAATTTCCTGTGAGAGAAAATAATAATGTATTAATTAAGTTATTTAATTATTAAATGAGTCGATGTTTAAAAGGAACTGAAAATGGAAAATAAAAATCTTACCTCAACAGATAATAGGTTTGAATCCAGTACATCAAGTTGTAAGTTTAGTTCATACAAATATTCGAACTGCAAACAAGCTCATGCCACTGAAGGACAGTACAGCACACCATTGCAGCAAAGAAATGTTTAAAATGGGAGCCTGGGCTCGAGACCTTGGATCGCAGAAATAGTTCCTGTTTTTTCACAGCATGACTGTGCAAAAAACAGTTTCCTCATTTTTACAGCACGGCCGTGTCCGAAAAACACTTCCTCATTCCGGCACGGACTGGAAACTTCGATGGTTATTCAATTGAACAAGGAAAAAACAATTACTATAATCTCAAAATGATATGCAAACTCAGGAGGTGGTCAGATTGAGATCATTAAGAAGAAGTATATCATTTCGTAATGGCACAAAAGGTATCTTGAAAAATATAAAGATTCAAATGTTTTTTTTAAATATTTTAGATGGGGATTATGTTGCAAAGAAAATTAAACTATTAAAGGATATGAGACATGAACAAAATGTTTATAGGTTCAATGAGTGAGCTAAACAGTATACGATTGGTTATTTGAAAATGAGTGTCCCTAGGCTACAGGTTTCAGAATCTCTTCAAGAATCACCTTGAACAAACACATTACTACGTTTGCTACTTGAACCAATCTTTATTCTTGTCGCATTGGTTATTTGAATTAGAATGCCCCTAGGTTTAAAAGGGGAGACAAAACCAAATATACTTGGGATAAAAAGGGGGTGTATTTTAGGGGAAAAAAATGTTTGAATCGCTGAAAAACCCCCATCATTTACATGGGGAAAAGTGAGCCAGAATAGTATATCCACCCTACTGATGACTTTTAGAGTGAGGTTGAGGAAATAGAGGGGCTACCAAGGACTAGAGATGGTGGAGCTGAAGGAGGAAGACTGTTGACGTGAAATTTTAGGGAGGAGGTGAGACAGTGTTGGATGGTGGTAAGAATGAGGTGGGATGATTGGGCAACTACAGCAGAAGTGGTGAGGGAGATAGCTAGGAAGGTACTTGGTGTGAATCTGGACAGAGGAAGGAAGATAAGGAGGACTTGGTGTGGAACGAGGAAGTCAGGAAAGTATAAGGAAGAAGGGGTGGCGAAAAAGGAAGTGGATAGTCAGAGAGATGAAGAAAGTAGGCAGGAGTACAAGGAGTGGCGGCGAAATGCAAAAAAGAGAGGTGGCAAAGCCAAGGAAAAGGCATATGACGAGCTGTATGAGAAGTTGGATACAAAAGAAGGGGAAAAGGATTTATACCGATTGCAAGACAGAGGACCGAGCTGAAGGATGTGCTGCAGTTAGGGTGATAAAGACGCAAATGGGAATGGTGCTGACGAGCAGGAGGTGTGGTTGAGAAGGTGATGGAGTACTTTGAGGAGCTGATAATGAAGAAAATGAGAGAGAGAGAGAAGGTTTGAAGAGTGGAGATAGTGAATCTGGAAGTGGGTGGATCAGAAGGATGAAGTGAGGACTGCTATGAAGAAGATGAAAAGTGGAAAAGGCGGGTTGGCCCAGATGTATTACCAGTGGAGGCATGGAAGTGCTTAGGAGAGTGGCAGTGGGGTTGTTAACCAGATTGTTTAATAAAGTCTTGGAAAGTGAGAGATGCCGGGAGAGTTGGAGATTAAGTGTACTGGTTCCGATTTTCAAGAATAAGGGTGATGTGCAGAGCTGTGGAAATTACAGAGGATAAAGTTGTTAAGCCACACCATGAAGTTGTGGGAAAGAGTAGTGGAAGCTAGGTTGGAGGAGATGTGACGATCTGTGAGCAGCAATATGGGTTATGCCAGGAAAGAGCACCACTGATGCGATGTTTGCTTTGAGAATGTGATGGAGAAGTATAGGAAGGCCAGAAGGAGTTACATTGTGTGTTTGTGGATTTAGAGAAAGCTTATGATAGGGTGCCAAGAGAGGAGTTGTGGCATTGTATGAGGAAGTCGGGAGTGGTGGAGAAGTATGTGAGGATCGTGCAGGATATGTATGAGGGACAGTGTGACAGCGGTGGAGGTGTGCGGTAGAATGACGGACCGGTTTAAGGTAAAAGTGGGATTGACCAAGGATCGACTCTGAGCCCTTTCCTGTTTGCAATGGTGATGGGACAGGTTGCACGCGAGCAATCAGACTGGAGTCTCCATGACTATTGATGTTCGCGGATGACATCATGATCTGTAGGGAGAGTAGGGAGCAGGCTGAGGCGAGCCTCGAGAGGTGGAGGTACGCACTGGAGAGAAGGGGAATGATAGTCAGTCGGAGTAAGACGGAGTACATGTGTGTAAATGAGAGGGAGGGTGGTGGTATGGTGCGGTTGCAAGGAGTTGAGGTCGGGAAGGTGGATGGGTTAAATACTTGGGATCAACTGTCCAAAGTAACGGGAGAGTGTGGGAGAGAAGTGAAAAAGAGGTCAGGCAGGATGGAGTGGTTGGAGAAGAGTTGCAGGAGTGATTTGTGACAGAAGGGTAGCTGCAAGAGTGAAGGGGAAAGTATATAAGACGGTAGTGAGACCAGCTATGTTGTATGGTTTGGAGGCGGTGGCGCTAACAAAAAGACAGGAAGCGGAGCTGGAGGTGGCAGAGTTAAAGATGCTGCGATTCTCGTGGGGAGTGACGAGATGGACAGGATAAGGAATGAGTATATTAGAGGACAGCGCAGGTAGGACGGTGGAGACAAAAGTGAGAGAGGCGATATGAGATGGTTTGGACATGTGCACAGGAGGGAAGTGGAGTATATCGGGAGAAGGATGTTGAAGATGGAGCCGCCAGGCAGAGGAGAAGAGGAAGGCCAAAGAAGAGGTTCATGGATACGGTGAGGGCGACATGCGGGTGGTTGGAGTGTCAATGGAAGATGTGGAGGATAGAGCGAAATGGAGACGGTTGATCCGCTGTGGCACCCCTAACGGAGCTAGCCGAAAGAAGAAGAAGAAATATATACAGCATATATATATATACAGCATATATATATATACAGCATAATATATATATATATATATAATATATATATATATATATAATACAGCATATATATATATATACAGCATATATATATACAGCATATATATATATATATATATATATATATATATATATATATATTACAGTAATCCCCGCTATATCACGGTTCACCTATCGCGCCCCCGGTTCATTGCGGGTTTCCCTTGGAACCTAACTATTTTTTTCTGCGGATTCCCCCGGTATATCGCGGTAATAATATATAAAATATAAAATTATTTAAGCAATAAATTATAACGCGTGGTGCTCGACCAGTCACACAACGCACGAGACAAAATTTCGCTTGTGAACTTCGAATATTTTCTACGTTTTTCTCCAAGCCCCACGATGCCGCCCAAACGCCCTGCACCTTCTAAGGCTTCTGGCAAGGAACCGAAGCGCCAGAGGAAAGTCCTGACGCTCCAGGAGAAGGTTAAAGTGCTCGATATATAGCTTCGGGAGGAAAAAGGTTTGCCGCGGTGGACGAGCACAGCCAAACCGACCAGACCAAACAAGTCGATCTCCGGCACTCGAACCCGATCATTGCCAAGCCGACCAGACCAGACGAGTCGATCTCCGGCACCTCGAACCCGATCATTGCCAAGCCGACCAGACCAGACGAGTCGATCTCCGGCACCTCGAACCCGATCATTGCAAGCCGACCAGACCAGATGAGTCGATTTTTTTGGGAGCATCCATTCATCGCGGATTTTCACTTCTCGCGGGGGGGGTTTGGAACGTAACCCCCGCAATAAACGGGGGATGACTGTATATATATACAGTAGTATATATATATATATATAGTATGTATATATATATATATATATATATATATAATAATATATATATATATTGTGGTCGCTAGACTACCGTTATCCTCGGGTTTTCCCTCTGTCTGTATGTATGTAATGGACAGCTCTGGAAGCCAGAGGAGTCAACCGATTTTGATGAAACTTGACTGGTAGGTTCATACCAGGATCTAGTTGTATGCTTTTGAGCACCGTTGCTATGGACACCACCGTTGCCTAGCAACTGGACTTTGAATTTTTTGAAAAAATCCGAAAATATTTTTATATATTTTTTTTTCCGAAAATCAAAAATCGGCTTCCGTGCTGTTATGCGCACTATAATCAACCTCTTGTCAAATATTTTCAGCCCGATCCGTCAAAAACTGTATGACTAGTATTCAATTATTAGCAACCACCATGTCGCCTACCAGCTTTAGATATTATATATATATATATATGTATGTTATATTGTATATACAGTAATCCCCCGTTTCTCGCGGGGTTACGTTCCAAACCACCCCGCGCTAAGTGAAAATCCGCGATGAATGGACGCCTCCCCAAAAAATCGATTCGACTGGTCTGATCGTTTGGCAGTGATTGGGTTTGAGGTGCCGGAGATCGACTGGTCTGGTCTGGTCTGGTCGGTTTGGCAGTGAGTGGTTTGAGGTGCCGGAGATCGACTAGTCTGGTCTGGTCGGTTTGGCAGTGAATGGGTTTGAGGTGCCGGAGATCGACTAGTCTGGTCTGGTCGGTTTGGCATGATTGGATTTGAGGTGCCGGAGATCGACTAGTCTGGTCTGGTCGGTTTTGAGGTGCTGGGTATGAGCAGTCCTCGTCCAACGGCGGCAAATCTTTTTCCTTCCCGAAGCATATATCGAGCGCCTTTACCTTAACCTTCTCCTGGAGCGTCCCAGGACCTTCCTCTGGCGCTTCGGTTCCTTACCAGAAACCTTCGAAGGTGCAGGGCGTTTGGGCGCCATCGTAGGGCTTGGAGAAAAAACGTAGAAAATATTCTAAGTTCACAACGGAAACTTTGTTTCGTGCGTTGTGTGACTGGTCGAGCACCACGCGTTATAATTTATTGCTTAAATAATTTATATTTTATACATTATTACCGCGATGTACCGGGGAATCCGCAGAAAAAAATTAGTTACGTTCCAGGGAAAACCCGCGATGAACCGGGGGCGCGATAGGTGAAACCGCGATATAGCGGGGGTGACTGTATATAATATATATATATATCTATATATATATATAGATATAGATATATAGATATATAGACAAGCCGGTAGGCGGCCATGGGTCGCGAGCATCCGATGACCTTTGACCCCTGATCTGAGTTATCTAGTACTAAGTACTTACGAAATTGCAATCAAATCGGTTAACCCCTGTATGAGCAAGGGGCTTTGAATGGTCATTTTGCCCGAACAATACACTCATTGACCTTTGACCCCTGACTTAGCTGAGATAGTTCATATGCCTGAAGCAAAGTTGTATTCCCATTGAGTACTCTGTATCTATGAACTTTCATCGTATCGGTTAACCCATGTAGGAGCAAGGGCGATTTGAATGTGTCATTTTGCCCGAAAAAATGCACTCATTGACCTTTGACCCCTGACCTAGCCGAGATAGGTCAATATGTCCTGAAGTAGAGTTGTAGTACTCATTGAGTACTATGTACCTATGAACTTTCTTTCGTATCGGTTAATCCGTGTAGGAGCAAGGGTGCCTTGAATGGCAATTTCGCCCGAAAAATGCACTTATTGACCTTTGACCCCTGACCTACTCGAGATAGGTCATTATGCAAATGAGCAAAGTTGTAGTACTCATTTCCGTCTATAAGCATGTAAAGATTCATTCGATTCGGTTTAACCGTCCTGGAGCTCGTTGTACTTTGAATTTTCAGCGGGAATGCTCAATGGCCCGGACACCCAAGTTGAGAGGGTCACCATTTGGAAACTATAAGATATAGAAAAAAATGGATGTCATATAGCGGATAGAGAATCACATTAAGATTATGCATACCAAATCTCATCGAGTTCCATTTCCTGATAACTACTCGGTATCAATTTGAATGAAAAGTACCGAAAATGCGGTTGATATCGAAATCCCAAAGTTCGAGGGGGTGCTGTGGGTGAACAAAATATAAATCGAAAATCCGGCTCGATCGTTTGTGCACAAATGCATTCCAGATGATTAGTGTGAATTTCATGACCATCTGACCATAACCTAGGAGGAGTAGCATTTGCGCGAAGGCACCTCCAGCTCTCGCATATTATCGATTTTTGCCCTTTGACCCCTGACCTAAGCAATATCGGTCAATATGTCTGAGGCAAAGTTGTAGTACTCATTGCTGCTATGAACCTGAAAAGTTTCATTCGGATCGATGCACTCACCTGGTCGCTAGGGCCTTCAATTTTTGCCAATTTTCGGGCATACCCCATTGTAGGGGGCGCTGTGGGTAAACTATTCCATATATCACAAAAACCGGAATATATTTGATAGAGCATCATCTGTAGATCATTCGTGCCAAATTTCATAACCCTACGTGGGATAATGGCTTTCGAATTGATTTCGTTGAACGTACCGATTTTGAAGGTTTTTCGTGTTGCTAGGGAACCAAAGCGTCCCTAGCAACCATCACAATTTCCAAAGCACTAGGTCATAAGATGTACCTACCACCCGAGTTTGGTCAAAATCGGCCCACGTTTACTACCAATTATGCTGATGACAAACGAACAAACGGACAGAATTTCTGACAATAAGGGTCAACTATTTCGGCGACCCGACACATAGACATATAGACATAGACATATAGATATAGACATATAGATAGATATAGATATAGATATATACTGTATATAGATATAGATAGATGTGTGCGTGTGCGTGTGTGTGTGTGTTTTCTCTCGATTTCTCTGCACTCCTAAACCTCCTGACGGAATGAGGTTGAAAACTTGTGGTTGCACTTGAGCGGTGCATGGGAAAGCTTTCGGGGTAAAAGTAATTCAGTCCCGGTTAATTCAGGAGGTGAATCTCCCGGTGGGAGGGGTTTTTACAAAGTCATTCTAAAATACCACAATTCTGCAGGGAATTAACCCGTCCTTTCGGACCGGTTCTTCACTGGTACAGTAAATTCACATAAATGTGTCCACTGCACCAACTGTTTCTTCAGGCACCACCATCACCACATTATTACTTGCAAAATTTAATATTTGCAAGTATATTGGTTAATCTGATCTTGTAGTCTGTCTGTCTGTACGTCGAATCGCCTTCAGGTCACAATTTTACTCCAATCTTCACGAAACATAAACACCTGGTAGAGGTCGTCAAAAGCTAGAAATGTAGTTGTTGAGGTCAATAAATCAAAAGCTCGAAGGTCAAGGTCACATCCATTATCAATTTTCATCCGATTGACTTTATCTCTATAAATAGGATATAAATTTGAAAAAACATGGGTGGACGGTGAATCCTCGCTCGACCCATGTGAGTATGACGATTAATTACATACTGTTATATTACATTAATTACATTAACCGAATTCAACCATGAGTACATATATTTCATTAATTATTATTATTAAACCATGACCACGTCTATTAATTACGGACTATTGGAATGTACCTTTAATCCATTTATACCTTTATAAGACCCTTTATACTACTTTACACCCTTTAGACTCCTTGACCCTATTTAGACCCTGAAAGATGCTTTTAGACCTCTTAGCATCCAAAAGCACTTACACCCTTTAGACCGCATGACCCTTACACCTTTAGATCCATGAGATTATTTTGACTCCTGAGACCCCAACAACGACTGGAGAATTCACTTTATATATTTCAACCCCTATAGACCCTCTAAACCTTTACACCCCTTAAACAGACTCCTGTAGACACACATCACACAAATATATAGTTTTCTTGCAATATACAGACCATACCTTTTTTCAGCAAGTGAGACACAAACTCCACCCACTCGGAGGGCGGGTACCCTGCTCGGGTAAACAGAATTTGCATATTGGGTCACTGAATTGATTCACCAATTAACACAGAAGAATATGGATTTTGAGGGCAAAAGCTCAAAAGGGTCAAATATCAAGGTCACATAACATAATCAATTTTCGTCCTATTAACTTGAAATTTGAACAGGATTTGCATATTAGATAACAGACCCGGTTCACCAAAAATCTGAACGATCAATTTAACCTTTTTGGCATGTCAACAGTTTTCATGGAAACAATTTCATCCCATTATAATTAAATGGGACTTTTTGTGAAATTATTGTTGTCATCCCTCATTATTTTTCAAGATATCAAATTGAAACTTACGCAGCTTATATGTACGTATGTGTAGTATATGTGAGTAAAATGTGGTCAAAATTAGTCAAAGGTAAAGGTCTAAGTCATCCAAAACATGTAAATCACCGATTAGGCTGCAATTAGAAAGTGTATGAACCAAATTTGTTTTGCAAAACATTCGATCATGCAAAACACTTGAGAGGTCAAATTTTCAAAATTGCCAAATGTGGTTTCCATGGCAACTATTGTTTATTTGCATTTCGCAAGTATTGTGTTATGTACGACGTCTTTCCTTTTTATTGCTTTTACAATGATCAAAGGTTCATGAAGGAGCTTAAGCATACACCACATGCAGGGCAAAGACATTAGGAGACATCAAGTTACAGGCTATTAATAACCCACAATGGATAAATCAACACAGTAAATGTGATTTGAATCCAACAGCATCTTGAGTCATGGGTTAAGATGAGAATGTTAAACTGATCAACCTAAAGGGTATTTTTCATTGCTCTGGATTGAAATAACTGCAGGCCAGGTGTGCTAATCATTTATCTCCAATCACGAAACAGGAAAACAGTGTGGTACTCATGATCCTGCCTCTTGATTGGACCAAAATAACCTACTGGTCAACTCATTCAGCCTCATGTAGTGTAGTCAATTTCACGGGCAAATTGTGCTGAACAAGGTAATGGCCATAATGTAAATGTGCCTAGCCAGAACAATCCTCCAAAGTCTCTCCTTCACTTGGCACACTCATTAGTAAATACGAAACAAAAGACTGTTAAGGTACTGATTAATCCTCTCTCCTTTCTCTTTGCTGCAGATCTACATCCAGACAGCCACCTTGACCATGTCCATGTCTTTGAGTGCCACTGTGGCGATCTGCCTGCTTTTCCTGCCGAAGGTTTACATTATTGTGTTTCACCCAGAACAAAACGTCATCAAACACAAGCGCAGCCTCAAAGGCTCTCAAGCCTCTCCGGCACCCAGCGATGCAGCGGCTAACGGCCCGACGGACAAGACCGGGCTAGCAGGTCGTTGACGCTGCGGGCTGCTGAGAATATCAACCGTGTCGCACACACCTTTTAAAGCATTGTCTCCTGTTCGAGCAACCAACTACGATAATAGGTGTACGAATTCATTCCACGTTATGACCGTAAATGGTTATAAACGGACCTCAGATGGTTGTAGATCTATCCCAAAGCACTATAGGTCCACCTTTGGCACATCACTGTGTGGGATTTACGGGCTATTTCGCTGGATCGTATTTGAAAAGTTAACTTTGGAAGTCCTTGTTAAAGCAACCTCGTCCTGTTCTTTGATCAGGCGTTGCTGCGGCAAGGATGGCACTTGATTTAGGTGGGGGGGGGGGGGGAAGGAACACAACACACTGACCCCATTATTTCTTCAATCAGCAACAAGGATCAGAGCCAACATGGAGAGAAAGTGTGGCCCTTCATCGAGGCCTGATAGCCAGAAAAGCCACCCCGGCAGATTTTATTTTAAACCTTACATTTGATTATAACATTTAAGAAAGAACGTGGTATGCTTGTGTACAAGAAGGGGCGTGGAGTACATACACTGTACCATTCTGCTACGAGCCCTGCCTCCCCCGCTTTGTGGGTGTGGCCAAATCTTTGCATGCTACCTCGTGCATGACGGAATTGTGTAGGCATCAAGGTGTGTGAAACATTATTTATTGGTATGTTTAATTTACCATCATCCTTATTTCTTTTCATTATTTATACCCACTCCATGTGCAATGTAAAGTTTGTATCGTGTTCCTCAAAACTTTAAATGCAGCAATTACTGTTGATAAAATAATTTTGAAAATTATGTCAATTGGCAACCCAAAGAGAGGTGACAATCAGACAATGGAAACGTTTTTGATAATACACCTCATACGTATGGAACGCGTGTACCGATTGCTCCGCGTACAACGCACAAGAAATGGCGCGCCGAGGGATGATCTGCTACTGTTTGTCACTTGCAATTTGGGATTTTCAAAATGACGAATGAATGCTAACGAAGCCTTTCGCGCATGCCCTGTGTGTTTTCAGACACTCGCTTCTTCTCGCACGGGCACTTTTAACCTGCCGTTGCTGGAGAGAAATCTGATTCAAAATAGTCTTTCAAACAGTTTTAAGCATTTCAATGAAAGAGTGGCCGATTCAAGATGGTTAACCATACTTGTTCTGTTCCTGGAAGCGAATCGGACTCGTGAGAAGATAGGAAATACAAGAAACATCCGTGGATGGGAGGTGTCGAGTTCCTTCCATTTTTTGTTAGTACAAGCGAGTGGCAGCGCACGTACACTTTTTATCAATAGATGCAAAAATCCAGTACAATTCCTCTTGTGGCCCCAGAACGAAACAATATATTGATAACCATCTCATCGGTGTTCAGAAGCACCCAAACCCGATACAGCGTCTTCCTCAGGGAAGTCTACCTGATACATCTAGCTCCCATGTAAATATAGCTGGCACAAGCTGTGTGTATTTTCATGTTGCGAAGATGTCCATTGCTGAACAGTTTTTTTTTTACCATTATTGCAAAAGATTGTCTTTCCACTTGCAGAAATCCATTACATGAATCAAGACTGCCATGATCACAGGAGGCACTCCCGCAAGGTTCAAAGTCCCTTCACTGGTGGCAATCCGCCAGGGGTTTGGGGAGTACACACCCGTCCACTTGGGCCTTGCACCAGCCCATATTGTCGGGCGTTTGTCGTAAGGGCAGCTGCTCGCCCCTTTGGCGAGCTGAGAAAGTTTGTTCTTTAACTATTGTTTCCTAGAGGCACACCCCTTCCTCCGAGGTACATTTCCAAGTATTTTTGGCTTCTTTTAAAAGCTTTGCGAGCTATTTTAGACAACAATCTTTATCTCGCATACACAAAATAACTTAGGTGCCCCGAACAGCACTCGCACACCTTTTGAATAACTGGGGGTTTGTAACTAAGCTTTGTCCCGTTTTGAATATGAGTAGTTGGGGGGTTTTGCGCACACATAGCCGAGCATCTTAATGGTTAGTGTGGTGGGCTTGGGATCCGATGATCCCGAGTTCAAATCCCCCTTGGCTGTTGAATTAACACCAGGTGGGGTTGACTCTGCCTGTCATCCTTCCGAGGGTCGGTGCCAGCTTGCTGGTATCCTGCGTCAGAATGGCGACCTGTCCAGGATTGTGCCCAATAGCCAAGGAGTCCGCTTAGGCAGCACCAACGCTATGTACAGAGTATGGTCCCAATGGATGGATACCAAGCATTCTGGGGTGGATTACGTCATTTTGAAAGTCTCATATGCCATGTTGAATGCGATGTTTCCTGTTTTGGGACCCTCTTCTCGCTTCTACCATTGTTTTTTCTTGCTGAACCAGCCTGGGTTCAGACTTGCAGCCATTTGTAGGTGTGACTGTTTTCAGTTACAAAGTGTTCCCACGTATGTTCAAATCGCTTTGGCTCGATGTTAACCCATTTTGACTTGAACCGGACGATTTTAGAGCATTCATTCGGACAGCCAGTCCAGTTCACACCATGTTACCCCGACGGGTCACAGAAGTGACGATTCTGAGGTGCTCACCTTGCGCCAGTGTGGTTTGCTTGGTGTGTGCGCAGCACTCCATGACTTGCTCATGGACTTAACGCTCTCGAGTTCAATACAAACAATTTTAGATCTCTACTGCAGTTGCATTCACCTGTCATATGCGGACTGTTTACTATTGCTCCATGTGTCATGATCTGCGAAAAATTATCTCCAAAGAAGAGGTATGTTTATGTGGAAAGATGTTTTGGAGATAGATGAATCACATCCTTTGTCCTTCCTACTCCTCCTTTTCTTGTCCTTCCCCCAAAACATCAAAAGCTTTGTCCCATTTGAATTGTCCCTCCACGCTTGGAATCGGTAAAGAGTGCCATTCTGAGGACAAGGTTCAATGGTGATCCTGCTTCATTGTGGCTCCAGAAAGACCTCGCATATCTGTTGGAGGATCTGGTATGAGAATATGCACATCAGCACCAGATCTATGGGTGGATACGAGACAAAATAGTGGATTCTTCTGCCACCTCTCCCTGCTGCACATTATATTTTAGTATGCCCCCCCCACCCACCACCAAAATGCATATGCAATATATCGATCAACCCACATGATTGCTGGCTGGTTATCACTTGGGGAAGGTTGATCGTTTTGGTGTTGACACCCCACCCCACCCTGCCCCCCACTCTAATCTGCACTTCATTAACAAAGACTTTTTGGGTCGACTTAACGGCAAAACAACCAACATACACAACCTCCGATTGCATACCTTTTTCCATCCACTTGAATCTCTTCGATTCCAGGAGCCCTGCTGAGACCATTGCAGTGAGTCCCTTTTATCAACTCGAAGTAACCATGGCACATGCATTGGAATACTAAATTATTTTGTCCAGTTACGAAAGGAGTGTTCGAATGAAATGTTTACATCCACCAATTAATAAGCCACCTTGTGTGAAGGAATATGACGTTTGGACCATTGCATGACACCTCCATCTGACTCACACAATCTATCAATTAATTAACTCAATGTATAGCCCAAACGTCCTTTGTTTTCTGATCGATAACCGATGGAACAGCTGGATTTGCATCCTTTTCCAAAGACCACGGTACAACACCCGTTACTAACATCACATCCAAACTGAACTTTTGATCCGATTCGCCTCGATCAGTAAACTGCGGACTGAGCGAACAACAATAATGTTCAGATATTGCTTGGACTAAAACATGTCCTCAAAACAGCCACGTTGTACTTCACTTTATACTGCTGACCAAGATTAAATATACGTATATAACATATTTATGCAATTTTTTTCACTCTATCAGCACATCCACTCCTCTTGCCTTTCCTTTCACTCCAATTGCCAAAACTCCTTTCCCTGCATATGTAATAATTCAACATAGCTTCAATGTGCATTCTGGGGGAGGTACCGGGATGTAGTAACACCAAGCATGATGGATAAAACTTCCCTTTTATCCACGTAATCTTCCAACCAACATCAACTTATTAGTTAAGTTTAACAAGGAAGCTTTGCAAAATACAAAGTCAGCTGTTGCAACATCAGGTCGTATGCAACAGGGGTTTTCTGCTGAGACTCATTAACCCTGACTATGACCCAGCACATCTTGCCAACTCTAAACACGTTTTGAAATTGCACTCATTAAGCTTGTGTGGTATCTGCTTGATAATACCTACAGCGATACAGCATTTGCACAAGGATTTCAACCGGAACCCCCTCCCACACCAAGCTTCTCTCTTTAAGTTCTAATGTGGATCTGGGGACTGGTCTCAAACTCATGATTGTCACATACGATGAGCAATGAAGTGTTGCATGCAATTTCCGGAAAACGTTTAACTGGACCCGTTATCCACTTTGCTCCAGGACTGGATCTTAGTACTCTGTGTACGGTTTAATACTACGATGTCTCTCTTTTACAACATGCGAGCTACGGTAAAGGTACCATCAGCTTGGACGCATCCCATGCGTCATAGCCGAGCATGGGATGCGTGGACCTCTCGAGCAAAGATTCCATAAACACCGACATGTGTGTGGTCGAACGGTATGTTCTTGCTTGTAACATTGTGCAAGCCTGCAAGGTGGCTTTTGTACCGAGATTGATCATAAATCATTTCATTTCTTTAAAGTCCCTGTTTTTCTTCCTTCTCGTAAAGTTTACAATCTCAAAACATACAAGGTGTCTTGCTAGTGAAGTGGGCAGTTTATTGATAAACTTTCATAATGATACAGGAAGATTATTGCACAAATTTATTTTTCAAATATGGCAAAACAAGAATGGCAGGAAGCAACAAGCACCCTCATGGATACAGAAGCAATTACTCATACGATACGAGTACAGTAGATTCGGTCTCGCATATACACTGTATCCTCAGTGCGTTTACTCAAAAAAAAGAAAAAAAAATTCAGGTTCCAAGTACTGACGAGTCAAATCATCACACTCGATTCACAATTGCTCAAGCGGAAGACAATAGCGGATAATTCCAGTAGGCTTTTCATATGTGCAGCAATTCCAACACTGCTGTAGCAGCTTGCTTGCAGGGCAAGAGACGATTGTGCTTTTCTCTATCGGGGCATGGACATGTATAAGGCTTGAGCAGAGGACCTCGAACTGCATAGACGCTCAACCAAACTACATAACGACACGGTACGTGGTTCCGTATTGAGTAAAGGCGGCCCGAGCCACGAATTGTTACTCCAGGACTGGGATCCTTCCGCTGAGAGTGGGCAAGGCTCAAAGTGAGGACATTACAACCGCCGGGTTCCAACAGATAGGGTTAAGAACACAACGCAATCAAATCGATTCAACAAAAATTATTAATATATAAATATATATTCGAATAAAATTGTACAAACCCATATATCCACAACACGTGCTGACTGGGTGTGATGAGTGTTTTCCTCCCATTAAGAGCACGGAAAGCAATGAAGACATCCAGGCTTTCGATTGGTGAAAAGCCCTTGGTATACCCGAACTCTCCTTGCAATGGAAATTGATTTTTTTTTTTTAAGAGCTGTACAATTTATACAAAGTATATTGAAAAGAAAAAAAATTCTCTTTGAACAGTGAAACCGGGAATGTTAATACAAGAATCACATACTAGTATTGCTGGTGAAGGCTTGTGTCGACCTGCGTCGGCGGACAGGTAGTAAAATGGATGAAATCGAATCGCCATGGTAAACGAGGAGA
Organism: Eptatretus atami; assembly: GCA_035128595.1. Taxonomy (NCBI): domain Eukaryota; kingdom Metazoa; phylum Chordata; class Myxini; order Myxiniformes; family Myxinidae; genus Eptatretus; species Eptatretus atami. The sequence continues at coordinate 16,818,709 of CM068964.1, read as the reverse complement.
AGCTCGTGGTTTGAGTGTTAACCCTTCGTCAAAGCAAATTAGAGTCAATGCCCGAAACATCCAGTGGTTAGCATACCTCGATCAAGGTCCTGTTGATTCATCCATGGTTAACATGAGAGTTCAACATTTCGAGTATTTTCCACTGAAGATAGACTAAAAATT
>CM068964.1:16785416-16818537 GCA_035128595.1 Eptatretus atami | reverse complement strand
GATTCTCTGGAACGAGGGGGGGAGAACAAGACAAACGGACTCTTCAAACAGTGTTGGCACCACTTGTAGGATGGAGCTAAGGCAGTTGGTGAACCCCCTGGGGTTCAGAGTCACTTTACCATTCGAAACCACGTCGACTAAAATGATGCACAAAACACCAAGACCGCATTTGCATCCCTTTGTGCTCGCACGTCCCACGCTTACAACTGCTGTCGCGGGGAATTGTAGCACCGCACAACAGCTCTGTTAATTTGAGGACATCGTGGGGGAAGAGCTTTGGATTATTTGCATATGATGTCAAAGGTACTGCACACCATTTTGGAAATGGCAGTTGCAAACAGGGTGTGCCAAGTAAGCCGCTATATATGCACCGGCCCAAGTATATAAAATGCTCATTGTGGGGAACAAACTCACATCGAGCCTTTTGTAAATAATGAAGTAAACCAGGTGACGAGGAGGTAGAATTCAACAGAGATGATGAGGATAAAGAACAGGAACAAAATCAGGTCAAAGGAAAACATGGTGGAGATGGCCGATTACAAACATGGGAACCGATTGTGCCGCTGCCTGGGTTAGGGAAAGCTGATCACGTGCTATTTTTCAATCCCCAGCCGTGCAGATTCAGTCATACGGCTCAGCGAAAGTGAGAATCGATAAAAACTTGGAAACCCAAACAAGCCGAGATCGATGCGAGACAAGTGGAAAATTTGAGATGCAACATTTAATCATTCGTTCATCGTTAGATATTGGTCCAAACATTTAAAAAATAAAAACAAGCCAAACGATGCCCCTATATAAACAAGGCACGGTTTCTGCAGTCGCTACTGTGTGAGGATCGACCACACCCAGAAAAATGCTCAACACACTGTCGCTGCATGTATAACGGATACAAGCCTGGTCGATTCAAGCCGGACAACGATTCAAATCCACCCAACATCGCATGCACGGATTATGCGGCATCATTCTGATGTGCAAATCATGCCAAGAGCTAGTGATGCAACCTGGACAGCGTTCAAGTTGACATGCTTTCAATGTTGGCCTTCTTTAGACCATCGCTTGCATAATCACCATATCACATTCATTATGTAATTTATAAAATATATTTGTTTGCTGACCAATCATAAATAGAACTGCATAATTAGGTACATATTCAAAAAGCCAAGAGCAACATTGTGGGATACGTGGAGGTCACAATGGGTGCCCTTACAAAACCAGTATTGTTGTGTACCCTCGTGTCACAATGGTTACCCTGATGTCACGATGGGTGTCACAGTGAGCACCACGTCAGTTCACAATTTGCACTTGGAAGAGTATTTCATTGCCCCAAGTTCGATTGACGAGCCCCAAGTGCATATTTGTTCTTATATTTTGGCCAAACTATTCAAATAAAAAAAATAAAACACACAAACAATTGCTGAGGCATTGCCTGGTACCGGAATTAACCCTGAGATAGTATCGATCGCCACAAACATGACGAGGCTCTAAAGCACTGTTCTTCATTGAGTGGCTGGGGGGCCACTGGCGGCCTCTGACGTGCAGCCGATGATACACAACTGTAGAAACACTCCATCCTAATCCACCATAAATGCTATCAAATTGACACAATGGTTTCGAATGAGTGTTCCAAAGCGAAGCATAAAAGTAACATGACCACTACATCAGTAGTATACAAACAATTATGCTTGCAGCCCAGTTCGCCAAAACGGAGAAGAGTACGTGGGGGCACGGCCTAATAGCAGCATTACGGGGTCGTGCAGGCGGTGTGGTGGCTCTCACACTGATGTCTTATCGGCAAAAGTGGCCCCCTTCGAAAATCACTGCTCTAAAGGCTCATGTTCTTTGAGACAAACATATTTCCAGGTAAAAGATGAACACAAATCCAATTGGATTTGTTTAAGGCCATAATTCTGGACCAAAACATTCCTGGCCAGATGTGCTTGCAAAAATGCAAGACCAATTTCTTCCTATCGAAACAGCCTCAAAGCTACATACAGATCATAAATGGACAGCAAACCAAGAAAGAAAACAGTCTGCTTCTGCACTTAAATGAAAAGACAAGAACTCGTCATCTCTACACTCCATTCATGCTCAATGAGGGTCAAAATTATTGAGTGCTCAGAATGAAGTCAAAGTGTGTCACATTTAATCGTTAAAAAGTCTGTCCAAACAGATTCAACACACACCACACACACACACACACACACACACACACCACACCACAGCACGCACGCACCACACGTAGTGCTAATGTTGAAATTGCACACTCCCTTTCAAAGAGGAAATGGTACCGACAACTTCCACTACAGTGCAAAGCGCAATATTATAATAATAGTAATAATAATAATAACAGTAATAATAGCGGACAAAACCAGCCTTAAGCAGTGAAATTCACCAAGATGTTGATTCCCCCCCCCCCCTCTTTTTTGGAATCTCGTGCAACACGGCTGGCCAAATCAGCGAGTGTAATTTCCTAAAGCCAGGCTTCAGCTTAAATAGGATCTGCACGTGCAGGTCACCCTCCGCGGACTCCACTGGAAGTAGAAAGGTGTGACTCGGTATCCAGGGCTTCGCTTGCAACGAGGGGAGGGAAAAGAAATAAAACAATAGCTGGAGAGAGGTACAAAGGACTTCTGTGTCTGTGCACCAAATCTTCAAGTACACAATCTCCTCGACCAGCATGAGCAAAAGCTTGTCTAGTTGTGCAAGGACAGGCCTCAGCTCATAGCAACTCTATAAAGGAGGTCAGAGTTGAGAGGATACAAAGCAAGCAGAGATCGAGTTGAAAGCTCTTGCTTCACTCCGTCAGCTTCCCGCACCATCCAAATTCCCTTGAAAATTCCCAAACGCATGACAGGAAGATTGGTTGGAAATGGTAGGTCAGATGATGCAGCTGAGCTGCAGTTTAAGGTATCATAAAAGAAAACCACTCTTGGAAAACTCAAAATAAACCAACCATTGCTTTTAACTGCCGCATGTACACTGGCTGCAGAGGTAAAGCGTAGTGTCTGTCTGTAGCCACTCGTACACACTGCATCCAAACACACGTGTACGTACATACATGTCAGCGTGCCTACTATAAACTGTTAACCCAAAAGAGAGTGGCAGACAAATCAACAATTGCATGAGTCTCGTTAATCATTCGTGAAACAAAAGGAAAACGACTGGTGGCTAATAATAATAATAATAATAACAACAACAACCACAACTAGAACGGCATTCATCGAGTGTACATTCTCGCCTCATGTGTTCATTCTCAACTAAAATACCATAGTTAACTGAACACGCTGATATTATGGCTCATATACCCGTATCATCCATGCACCCTATTATGTCACATAGTTTATTGATATGGGCTATGAACGTCGTAAATTTAATTCTTCACTCACATCGGGTCATAAATCAGATATATGAAGTATCAGATTTTTTGGAAAAAGGATTACAATTCCACCTATTATTGTTGAAACACCACTTCACCGATGACGTCATCGTTATCACCCTATATACCCCACGGGGAGTTGACGACATTTGGCAAGTTTCAATTTTTATATTCTGTATGTCACCGATACACGTTTTGTAACTGTATCTGCATCCGGACCTAAACCAAAATCGAATCAGCTTGTTCTTGTCACCTACCCAACTCATCCACCAAGTTTCATCATAATCTATCAATAACTACTTGAACTATCATGCTTTTTATCGTCTTTTGCCCAATCTCTCAATGGTGAAGAATCACTTTTTTTTTAATTAAAAATTATTATATCCAGATCTGGATCTTCACCAAAGTTGAATCAATTAGTTCTTATCACACAGCTAACCTGTCCAGTAAGTTTTGTCTGAATCCGTCCTTTACTTTTTGAGTTATCCTGCTCACAGACAGACAGCCAGACAAACAGGGGTGAAAACATAACCTCCGTCCACCTTCAGTGGCAGAGGTAATAATAACAATAGGTCCACAGGACTTGCAGCATATTCGGGCCCTGGCAGAATGTTGTAACCCAAATTTGGTAGCATTCTGACTGGTGGGTCTGGAGAGGAAGATTTTTGAAGGAATTTACTAAGTCCACCATTTTGACCACCTACTTACTAAGTCCACCTACTTAAAGTCATGTGATCGGAACAAGCTTTGCAATCCCCGTTACCAGTCTAGAGCGGAACCTTGCTGCCAAATTTCAGCCGGATCGGCCCAGTAGGTTAGGTCGGAGAAGTCGAAATAGGAGACGGACGGATGGGGCAGACGGTGAATTACAATACCTTATCTGGAATTCCAATTCCAGATAAGCCAATAGTAATTCCATTATAAGGAATTTTGATGCAGGAGGCCATTGGGCACATCGAAGCCTGCACTATTATTGCCAACCTACGGTTGTTTGTCTGTCGGCTATCCTTTCTAAATTCTGAGCATCAAGAAAGGAAGTAGCACGTACCACTTCTAAAATCTTTGGTATGACTCGGCCAGGTTGTAGTTCAAACGGCTGACCTCCCAGCCTCAGAACGGATATTCTAACAAACCATTACGCCACAGTCTGGTTAAATGACTGCGAATTTTTTTTGTTGTTGTATAAATCATTTGAGTCATACCATAGGACGAAGACTTTGTGTCCTTTGGTATGGTCAAGGGAACACATGCATCCTAACCCAAAGGGCTAATATACATGGTCATACAATAACTGGGGTACCCTCAAACAGAGTGGATTCCTCCCACCCCAGAAAGTCAAATTACTCAAATGACTTTGGTAAGACTTTTTAAAGTCACTGGGCAGATGCAAAGTGAGACAATATGTCTTTAAGAACAGCCTTTCCAAGGTTAATTTGTCAGTGCTTTCATATCTACAGATCTTTAAGCAGTAACAAAAGGCCTGACTGCACACAGAAAGGATCAAAGAGTATGGGCAATGCTCACGCTGGCATTGCTGCTCGTCGCTGATGGCCAGCGAGATGGTTTCCAGCTCGTCGACCAATCACCCTGCCATGCCTTGTGCCGTAATGAGCCGCTCACTGGAATTATGTGCCCCTCTGTGGTGAAGATGTAATCCCCACTCGACAGATGCAAAGGGTGATCTTCATCAAAAAGCTGCAGAAGAAAAACATGTCAGTTTTCAGTATTTTTGGCCAAGTGAGTGTCCCAATATTGTCATTATACTTTGGATTATTGTTATCGGACTCAGTCGGTCAAGTTTACTGCGTATCTGCGCCCCCTGCAGTTATTTATGTGCTACACAAGTATGTCTGGCACCAGACTTGCAAAGATTTTCTGTAATGACCACAACTACTCAATATAGCATAACAATGGGCTGACAGGATGGCTTTGACTAAGAGGGAGGTATGCACACTCGCCTCTAAGCTGTCTCGCCTGGGTTTGAATCTCGGCTCAGCTATAAACTGTTATCCCAGTGTTTCAGACAGGGTGATCAATCAATGAGACATGGACGTTAAATGAGGGGCTCGGATGGACGTTAAAACGAACGTCATGTTTGCCAGCATCAGTTGGTGGACGTTAAAGATTCCATGGTGCCCTTCGCAAGCTATCGCCGGCACCCTGAACAAATAAAAAAAATTCTGCCATAACGTGCAGAGGGCATTGTATAAGCGGCGCAGCCACACTCCCAGCTAATGATGCAACTGCTCAGCCTTGCGCTGCATACGAACAAAGAAGACCAAAACCATTCTTTATTCGACATGAGCCCCAAGTCCTTCCTTGGTCACAATTCTACATGCTTGGGTGATATGACACCTCTCCCCCCACCTTTTATTCAAGCATCGATCAAGTTATTTAAAGTTTTTGTTTAAAATTAAATTTGAGTTTCAGCATCGTACCAAAAAAAGATACTTGCATGTTTCACTTAGAAAGAAACTCTCCATGCGGTCCTCTTGCGTTTTTTCCACCACATGGTGCAAAGTTGCGTATCCACAACTGCAACAGCACCAACATGATAACACGTCAAGATACATGAACATTTATAAAATGAAGACCATTGGGAAAAGCAAAAAAAAACAAAACTCAACAGCTCAACATGCATGTCACATGTAGGGCATTCTTTACAATAGAGATACCCGTATAATGGTTTGACATGTCGAATGACGAGCACAACAAGGAAAATATATACTGCATTGTAAACAAAATGGCCGAGTACAGGCATTATGGACCACGACCTCGAACAAATTGCAACAAAAGCTCTCTCACTTGCATCATACCTAGGGAGGTGTCCCGTATGACCTAGGGAGGTGTCCCGTAAAAGTCGAGGGTTGTGAAAGAACCTTCTCCACCTTCTCAGGTGCAAAAGACACCGAGACCAGGAGCAGTTGGGTATGACAGGGAAGAATGGGTACGGAGCGTGAGGGGTTGGGGACACAAGATTTGGAAGCAAACACATAATTGAGGTATTCAGCCTTCTCACGAGCAGAGCCGGCTGTGGTGCCATTTGAAGAGGGGGAAGGGATGGAAGGGGAGCATGCACCATATACGTAACAAGGCACCACCAGGTTCTAGAGGAGGGAGACCAGTTTGAAAGTTCATTTTTGAGGTTGGACAGATGTTATTTTCTGGTTCTCCTGAGAGTGGACACACACTTGTTGCGGGCTTTTTGGAATGCACTGATATTGCCTTCGATCGGATTTGCCTTTCAGGAGGAGAAGGCAAGTTGTTCACAGAGCAACTACCTCACCACAGTATTCAGTGTATCATGGGTGTAAAGAATGGTAGGATAACTGAAGACGAGATATTTATTTATTTATTTGTTTGTTTGTATACACCGTCGATGCTCGTATGAGAGCTAACACACAGAACGCAAAACAAGGGAAGCAGGAGATAAGAGGGGTGGGAGAGGGAAGGAAAAAAGTGTGCAACAGAGACATGAGGAGATCTGTGGAAGGGAAAGGGATGGGGCGGGGTACACAGGGTAAACAAGATGGACACCACAGAGAATTTCAGGAAGGAAAGCAGGGAATTTGGAACGGAAGTGAGTTTGGGGTGGATTAGCGGGGGTAGAAATGATCATGGTTTTGGATGGGGAAGATAAGAGATGGTGGTGAACAGCTGTTTTGAAGACCTTGAGTGAAGAGTGGGATTGAAAAGAGTGTGGGAGTCTGTTTCAAAGGCAGGAAAAAAACGAGGAATGAAGAATGAAGGTGAGCAGTGATTCTTGATTTTGGTAGTTTTATCAGAAGGGGGTTGCTGGCAGACCTTGAGTGCCCAGGGGAAATATGTGGGGGGGACGTTTCTCAGACAGAGCCGGAGAGGGGGGAGGGGTGAAGCCAGAGAGGAGACGGTAGAAGACAAAGATCACCGACCTGCCTGTGGTGCGAGCGTGAGAGACCCAAAGACTCAGCTTCATTGCGGGAGATGCCAATGATCCTAAATGCCTTGGTTTCCACAGCTTGAAGCCGAGAAAGGTGAGAGGCGTGAGCACCAGCCCAGAGGGGAGAGCAGTACTCCATCAGGCTGCGGGTGAAAGCTTTGTATGTGGTCAGAAGCTCAGGTGTGCCAAGGAAGGACTGGCTTTGGATGCTCTTTCGGAGAGACATAGTGAGAATGTGAGATTTGTCAGGATTGAAAGACATGTTCCAAGTGTTGGACCAGCTTGTGATTTTATCCAGGTCTGCAGAGAGTGAAGAGGCTGTTGTTTGTTGACCTGAGGGATGAGAGATGGTACAGCAGAGGGTGGAATCATCAGCAAAGAGATAAAGAGGATTTGCCAGAGTCAGAGAGATCATTGATGAAAACCAGAAAAAGCACAGGGCCCAGAACACTGCCTTGAGGAACTCCAGCCTGGACAGGAAGAGGGGATGAGAGAACCACGCGTTGACTGCGACAGGAGAGGAAGTCTCCTGCGACAGGACAGGAGCCATGAGTGGAGATTGCCTCGGATACCATAAGAAGAGAAAATTAATTAATTAGTTGTGGTTATTATCAATCGCACAGGCTCGTAGGTAATCCGTTCCAGTAATGGAGGTGTGTAACAGAACAGATTTTTTATTATTATTATTAATTATGATTATTATTGTAATGTATATGACTTCTTTATAACAAAACCTCATTGGACTGTCACTCATGATCGAACCTATCCTTTTATCCCCAATGATGATAACCCGAAGTGAAATTCTAATTTTAGGTGTTAATGAAGTTTATTATATAGCTTATTGTGCCTTTGCATACTGTTAGAGGCACAAAAAGTACGTAATAATTTCAATGATTGACGTGGTTTGATTTGACAGCCGATTAAACCAAATGCAGGATGAATGCCTCCCTCAACATGGTCCACTATGTCCTATTCGATGAAATTTGAGGCCAATGAACTTCAGCAACCTTTCCAATTTAATCTCTCCATCTGATCTTGGTCTACCTCTACTTCTTCCAGGGCATTTTCAAAGTCACCATTTTGCAATTATTGTTATCCAGTTGCTGGTTGTCCATTCGTCTTGCTACGTATCCAGCATAGTCCCATTTCAGTTTTTTTGAGTGCAACCACAATGTCAAGGAAGTTTGTTTTTTGCTTCTGTGTCTTTTCATGATTATTTATCATAGTTTTTTGTGGTTATTAACCCTTTGGACCCTAGCGGCCATTTTACCAGTTGCTATTCAGACCTCCATATACCCTTGTGGCTGTATTTTTCAAGAGGGAGCCAAAAGTCCAAGGATGTCATGGTTAAAAGAGCTAAACTTTATTTAATCCTTTGAGACTGAATCTTTCTTTCAAATAACTCCAGATGTGGCCCTTAAGCTTTTTGAATAGTCATATACAATTTCCCTAACATCAACACTGCCTGATGGCAATCTCAATTGTACTACAAAGTTTGACAATCAAGCATCAAAATAAACTACGTACTAATGCCAAACATTTTACTTCACTGTGAAGGTCCATCACCCTCATGAAAGCAATCAGTCATCAGTCATCAGTCATTCATGGCATGTTGGAAAATGTCGTGCTGTACAAAATATTTCACCACAACACCGGCAGCACCCGTTCAAAGCACTCATCAATCAAGTGATTGCACCATGGGGCAATAATTTATCCCCTTTGGCTAAGCAGGCATGCTAGTGCAGCACTTGATGGCAGTGCAAGAGGTCTGATGACAAGGATTTTTGGGGTTGTAAAAAAAAAAGGAGTCAGATCAATAGACTTATCTTTGTCTTGCAGGTCATCTCTCACTTCCTTTGCTGTTGCGCAGGAGTTCATTCCACCGTCGTACTCTGTCGTTCAAAACTAAAATTATCCTCAGACCAATTAGAATCGATGATTAATTCTGCATCAACTGAATGCATGCCAAATTTGTCATTTTCTTCTTCCACAATTGCATCTTCAGAAAACTCCCCCCCCCCCCCCCAAAGATATTCTGTCTTTGCTGGAGGAAGCTGGTAATGTATTCAAAAATTGAGAAGTGTATCACAAAGATCGAATCTTTCTTTCAAATAATATTCTTGCATCCGATCAAAGTGGTAATCAAGAGGCGACAATTATGTGTCAATGAGGGGCACGGTAATGACAAAGGTCTTTGTAATCAGAACGGTTTGTCTTCGGTAGTGATCAAAGTTGGCAATACATTAAAAAAAATTCCAAGGAAGCATTTTTTTTTCTTCCTGAATATCTCAAGCATGGCTGGGGCTGCAGCACTTATGCATATTCTCAGAGATGCATTTTAACATTGACTTCAGCAGGAGAGGGGGTCAGGAAGTTTTATTCCATTTAGCTGAATAGTTTGAAATCATACTCCGATATGCCTGGTGTTGGCTTAATGGTTAGTGGGGTGGGCTTGGGTCCTAGGATCCTGAGTTCAAATCCACTCGGCTGTTGAATTAATACCAGGTGGGGTTGACTCAGCCTCTCATCCTTCCGAGGTCGGCAAAATGGGTGCCAGCTTGCTGGTATCCTGTGGCGGAGTGGCGACCTGTCCAGGATTGTGTTCAATAGCCAAGGAGACTGCTTAGGCAGCACCAACGCTCTTCACAGAGTATGGTCCAATGGATGGATGGATGGATGGATGGATACTCCTATGCAGAGTGCGCATCAATTCCTATAACATTATCTAGTCAAGATATTTGGAAGCAATGATATCGAGTGCATGTACCGCAGAACATTAGTATGGAAGAGGGGCAGAGAGGATAGCCTAGAGGTACGTACACCTGCCTCCATGCTGTCTAGTCTGTGTTCCAATCCCGACCCAGCTATAAACTGGCATCTCAGTGTTTCACAGGCAGGGTGATTCATCAATGTGTGTGTTGTCCCTCGGATGGACGTTAAGTGAGAGTTCCTTTTGCCAGCATTCGTTGGTGGGCATTAAAAATCCCATGGTGTCCTTTGCGCAGAGTAGGCGAACTATTTCCGGAACCCTGAACAAATTCCAAATTATTGCCCGAACCAGCAGAGGATTAGCCAATGATGACAAAATTCCTGCACAATCAGCCAATGATGCTACCTACACAGCCTTATGCGGCATACGAATGAAGTAGTGTGGAAGAAGCAGGAAATTGTTCTTGATTTACACAATCCAGAATTTCAGTGACATCTTCAAACACTGTTCAACTATCTTGCTCAGCTGAATAATCACCATGATTGAGAAGAAGAAAAACCTCCAATAATGTCCTCAGAAAATTGGACCGACTGTCAGTCTTTTTCGCATTGCACTTCTTCTGGATTTTGAAGTTCAAGTGAAGCTCTTCAAGTTTTCCAGCAACCACACTGCAGGTGTGCCTTCCCCAAATACACACATATTCAGAAAATGCCATAGATTTTCTCTCGTGTTTTGTCATTGATCCATAAACAAATGCAACTTTGAGCTGCACAATGTAGTGCACAAACTCTCCTCGGTCCTGTCATCTAACCAACTCATTCACCAAGTTTCATCCAAATTCGTCCACAACTTTTTGAGATATCGTACTACATATATATCGTTTTAGAACTATCAGTCAATGGTGAAAGTCACTTTAAAAATTCTTGGATCTGGATCCGGATTTGGATCTTCGTCAAAATTGAATCAATTCTTCCTTGTCATGAAAATCATGAAAATCATTCATGAAAATCCGTCCACAACTTTTTGAGACATTTTGTTCACAGACAAACAAACAAACACACAAACAAGAAAGATGTCATGCATAGCATGATACTTGCGAAATCCATAAAACAAATTTGACCTTAAATAATTGGTGGTTGAATTCAATGACCAAATATGCAAATACTCTTCAACTTTCAAGTCGATCAAATGAAAATTGAGAATTTTAAGACTTTGGCCTCGGTTGACCTCAAAAATAATTGGTAGTTGAATTCAGTAATCTGATGTGCAAATCAGATGAAAATTGTGGATTTTAGAAATTCCACCCAACTTGTTGACCTTTTGGTTGATGTTGACCTCAAAAATAATTGGGTGGTTGAATTCATTGACCTGAAATATAAATCCTCTTCAAACTTTAAATCAATCAGATGAAAATTGACAATTTCAGAAATTTGGCATATGTTGACCTTTTGGCCAATGGTGACCTCAAAAATAATTGGTGGTTGAATTCAGTAACGTGCTCTGCAAATCCTCTTCAAAGTTCTAGTCAATCAGGTGAAAATTGAGGATTTAATAAAATTTCACAACTTTGTTGAACTTTGGCCGATGTTGACCTTTTGACCTCAAAAACAATAGGCTTCTTGCTTATGACGAACTCTACCACGTGGTGAAGTTTCATGAAGATCAGTTTAAAATTGTGACCTGTAGGCGATAAACATACAAACAAACAGACACAGACAGACAGACAGAATAACGCACGTAACCAACCAATATACTTGAAAAATCTTCGATTTTCGCAAATGAAAAATAAACAGACAGACTGAGGTGAAAACATGATTCCCATCCACCTTCGGTGGCAGAGGCAATAATGCAGCTGCCATGAAGCATAAAAAATATATTGGATTTGGTATGTGGAGCTGAGTTGTCGCAATCGCCTATTTTAGTCGAGAATTGTACGCAGTCGCCTTCAAGTTTGAATCTCGACCCAACTATAAAAACGATACGTGAAGTTTCGCATGAAGAGATTCATCGATACCAGAGTCTGCCAGCACTGGGGGCAGGTGTGGATGTTAAAGATGCCACGGTATCTTTTGTAAAAACAAAATTAGTTATTGCCTGCACCCTGAACAAATTACAAATTCCTTGCAGTCAAATGTCAGGCCTGGCCAGCTGGTTCACAAAAGACTTACGCTACAACCATTCCCTCCAACCAACCCCACAAGGTAGGAATAATAGAATAAAAACACTTTGTTCTGCTTTTGTGAAATCGCTTAGAAGTGCTTTTCACAGACTGATGGCTAACAAACAGGCAAGTGACTTCCTCGAAGTTCTCTGTTTTACAGTTCTCTCAGCTCTCTTCTTCGGGTTACCATTTGCCTTTTCAAATCCATTTGTCAAATCACTATCTTACATTGCTTTTATAACGTAAAACTCATATAAACTAGTAATAGACATTCACAACCATCATTGATGAGGCCCTCACTTGATTTTATTATTTTATTTATTTTTTACTGTCGCCCTCTTTTTCACCTTTATTTTCTTTTAAAGGTCCCATGACACCCAAAAGTACTGAAATTGCATATATATTGTTACGGCTGTGGAAATTCGCAGAACACCATATAGGTCCTTAGTTCAGTTATGCCGATAAGTGTGTGTTCAGATAGATTTCCCCACTGTTTCTAATGGGATTTATTCGTGTTATCAGGCTGATCTTTGAGGTAGTGTTTTTCTGTTACTATCGTTATTTTGGACCAATCGCCTTTCAACCACCCCAACCACACCCGCATCTCAACAAACCACGCCATCCTCACCACTTCACCCCCAACGCCAACATCACCTAACCACCTTCTCAACCACAACGCCAACCACCAGTCACGCACCACTACAAACAACCAGCCACGTTAACCACAACCTTCCAAACCACACCACTGCATTTCTACCTCAGCGATGACTACCAGAAGCCTGGCATTCAACGAGGGAAAGCGGACGACGGCCCCACCCCCAGCGAATAACATCTGTGCACCAAGCGCAGCAGGAGAAAACACAACCCTGCGAGTGGAGCTATAAAGCGACACGACTAGCTATGAGAAATGACGCCCTGGAAAAGGGAGAAAAATGCCCCCGATTCGGCGAGAAAACGCCTCCTTCTGGAAGTTTCCGCGGAGCTGGAAGGAGGGCGGGGCGGGAGCGTTGGAGATAAAAGCGCGCGCTGAAGGCAGCGAGTGGGTTGGTGGTCAGGTGGTCGAGTGGAGAGTCAGTCGTTGTGTCGTGGTGAGGTCTGGGCTCGTGTCAGAGTGTGGAGTTGTGGGCAGCCGCAGCTGGAGTTTGGGGTCCTGCAGTCGGTGAGGAGCTGGAGAGGGTCCAAGAGGGTCGCCAAGCAAGTCACCACGAGGGTGGAGGTAACCTGCGGCGGCCTCTTGGAGTTCCTTCGGTCAACCAAGCTCCTTGGACATAAAGACCCTAAGGGGTCCAGTCTGACCCCTTGTCTTTAAGGGGTCTTTTCCTTGCTTTTATTTGTGTGAAAGTTGTGGCGCCGTGTCCGTTAAGTAGAGAAACTGTTAAGTGACTGTACATAATTAATTATAGACGGTTGTAGCCTTCGCCTTGCTCGCGTCTTGGTCTCGTCCCGCATTCATCACAAATCAATGCATGCGTGTTTCACCAATTCATTGCATGATTTTTGTATACGTGTAAAATATAAATGTGCTTATTTGAATGTGAACCTGTTCGTCGTGTCATTTTCCCCATTGAACTGCCGTATTGCATTTCGGAATGGTAGCGGGCTTTTTGATAGCCGATAAAAGAATCGGTCCAGCGAGGTCTCGCGATAATACCCGCTCGTTATCCCAGAACGGACGAACCGCTTAAGCGGTTCGTGTCCAAGCAGACCTCGCTGAGGTACGGTCTCTCGGCAGGCTGCCCGCGCGAATAATTAGGTATATCGACAATTCGGCGATTGACCCTGTCGCGCGCGGGTGCAATATTGACTAGGCCGTGGTGTGCGCTTGGAGCAGCACCCGTGACTGGTTTTCGGCGTTGTTCCGGAAAGTCGCGACTGAATTGTTCGTCCGGTGGGCGTACGGCCGTGATTCAGCTAAAAGCGGCTGTCCGCACGCCGGCGGCCGGAGAATTCGTAACAATATATATATATATATATATATATATATATTATATAATATATATATATATATATGTCCTATCAGAGTTTTTCATCGTGATTTCAGATCTGACAATGTTTTTCACAATACTCGTTCTGTAAAATGTAAAATTAAAAAAACAACCTCTTTGGGAACACCCTAAAATTCTGCGAAATCTACTGAAAGGCATAACCCACATGATGTCAACTGCAGAATGACAAAGGCTGCACGTAAATTACTCGGGTTGGTGGTCTACGTGATTCTATTGGCTTCCTGTGTGTTTCACAATTTGATTGGTCGACTCAATCGCTTCGTTCATTTCTGCTTGAAAAAAATCTAAACATTTGGTTTTGAATAATGGATGACATGGACTTTGATTTGTCTGGTAGCGACAGTGAGTGTGAGAGAAATTAAGGATTTTGGTCTGAATCGCATGGAGAATTGTCGGATAACGTAGTCGCGGGAGTGAAGTTCAGGCAGCTGGAAATGAAATACGGCTTACCAGTTCGAGCCCGAAGCAGGACAAGCAGGGAAACTGGCGATGAAATTCCCGGAGTTCAGATGATCGGAGGACATCGAATTTAGATTGGCAATAACAACTGGTTGACTAAATCCTATTCGTATTCATCAATAATGAAATTCTACTTGCATACTGCTCGATATCAGAAGTATTTAGTGAGGTGACGTGACCAGCGCAGCGTGCGGACATGTTTCTCCGCGGCGAATGAATCACAAGCAAGGCCAGCCCATGCCAATCGCCGTACTCTCTGCGCATAAAACGAAGCAATCTCGCTGTCCGGATATGATGAAAACTTGTGTGCAGAACACACTTGCGACACAATTGTCTAGAGTAGTCCGATAAATCTGACGTTCTGTTGCATTTTTATTATTTTATTCCTACTGTCGTCATGTAGTGCAGTAGAAAACAATGAAGAAAAGAGAATAATAAAAGAAAGCTATAGCACGTCAGATTTATCGGACTAGTCGGACGGACGATGGATTTATCGGACTAGTCTAGACTCTAGAGTTGACAAGTAACTTGTATTAGCATGCACACAATGTAATGTCAATGCGTAAGAGTCCCGAGGCTATGAGGCCGTGTAATAGGACAGATAAATTTGTCTTTCATAGTTGTGCCAACATATTTTTCCCTGTTCATTTATTCAGCATTTTGGCTAAATGTTAATGAATAGCAAGCCAATGGAAGCAGTACCTTCACTTTAAAATAAACCATGTATGTCGAGTGCAGCCATACCTGGCTTGCATGCATGTGGAATCGTACCTATCCCAGCAGGCTGGTTTCAACGAACAATTCATTAGCTGCAAAATGTGGGTGCAGGTTTTTCACATTGTTTGATTTAAAATTTTTCTTTCCGCAAACAATCACAGGAATTAAGACGATCAGTGAGATACAACACATGTGCACAATGCATTTGTACGTACTTTATACGGCACCGACATCTAATCAATCCACTCTGTGCGAGTCGCTTCTGCAGATGACGTGAAGGCTGCGGTTCGCTGAAGTCAACTTTTTTAAGGGGCGGGGCATAGAAAGTTGTGAAAAGCACCAGAAATGTTCGAAATATTGGTCTAATTATCCCATTTTTTATTTTAAAAAATTACCCCCTGTGGGGGTGACGGTCATCTCTATAATGTTTTTTACTATCATAATCGATGAACCGTTGCCAGATATCTCCTAAAACGACAGACTAGATAGGTTTTGAAAATGGCGACTTTCACAACTTTCGTGACCTTGTGACCTTGACCCTGACCTCGAATCCGGGAAAAAAAATGTATCACTCATCGACCTCTACCCACATACAAATTTCATCAAGATCGAAGTAAAAAGTTTTCTTTGTACCGGGAGGTGTTTTTGACCATCTTCCATGTTACGTGGCGGCCAAACGGGACGGAAATTCAAAAATCTGTCCAGTTAGATACAAGATAATATTTTTTACTATCATAATCAATAAACAGTTGCCGAATATCATGTAGAATGGCAGACTAGATAGGTTTTGAAATGGCGATTTTATAACTTACGTGACCTCGTGACCTTGACCCTGACCTTGAACCCGGACAAAAGTTATATCGTTGTGCAACACTCATCGACCTCTACCCACATACTAAGTTTCATCAAGATCGGAAAGAAAAATTGTTGATGGACGGACGTACGGACGGACGGACATTTTGGTCCGGCTTTATTAGGTCATCTCTACGGAGATGACCTAAAAAGAAACTGGGTGATTTCTTCACTAGGAAGGTCAATGTTAATATATAAATAACCAGAAAGTTTTGAGTGTCATGGGACCTTTAAATTCGTTTTCTCCGCAACTGCTTGAGCAATCGAAATGTTACCTTCAACATCGGAGTGTCTACCCATGGTGAATCTATTTTCAACAGGATGTACAGGATGTAAAATACGCTTGGCACTCCAGAGTGTCTGTTTTTTGTAGGGATGAGTTGTAGGGTGTTTCACGTAGTATCACGAATAAACGGCCTAGACCTTGCTTCGCTCGGCCTCGGTCAAATTAAATATTTAGTGCACCCATATATTTTATTGCTCTTTCATATTAAAAAACAAAGTTACACCAAAATTTTAAATTTTTTTATGTTGAGTCAGAAGGTTGGGATTTTTATTTTGGTTTTGGCACAAAGAACACCGCGCAACATTATTCCTTCCCTTCCCTCATTTGTAAACAAATATTGGAATTTCTAAATAGCAAATCAAGTCATCTTCAGGTGGCCTTCACTCCAAAGTGTCAGACTTTACTGCTTGTAAGTTGCACATTAAAAGTGATAATCAAATGATGCGAATTGCCATTCACATTTGTCTGAGTTTCTGATTTGTCATGGTGAACACGAGGTGAACAATCGGTATAGATTTTTTCCCCGTTATTGATATATTGGTGGACTCATACATATACATGCCTGGTGTTGGCTTAATGGTTAGGGTGGCGGGCTTTGGATCCTAGGGTTCTGAGTTCAAATCTGGCTCAGCTGTTGAATTAATACCAGGTGGGGCTAACTCGGCCTGTCATCCTTCCAAGGTCGGCGAAATGAGTGCCAGCATGCTGGTATACTGTGTCGGAGTGGCGACCCGTCCAGGATTGTGTCCAATAGCCAAGGAGACTGCTTAGGCAGCACCAACGCTCTGCACAGAGTATGGTCCCAATCTCCTCCTCCTAATACGTATACGTATTAAAAAATAATAATAATAAAATAAAATTATTTTTATTTTTTCTTTACGTAGGTTACAAAAATACGTCATGGTCCATTATGTATTCATATATGACATACACACCATTGACACAATAATTCACAGCATACATCATGCACTCAATCTTCACAAATTATGGCAATTTCTTTTCATACAAAAGAGAATTTGGTTGATAAAGAGAGTGAAAAGGGGTTCAGTTTTGTCCTTCGCTTACATTATTCTTGCAGGATAATTTCTAAACATAATAGTTGATGAGCATTACTGCCTGCTACCTACGAGTCATGGTCATCATCGACTATCGTGGATCACCGTGTCAGTAATCGGCACAGGATTCCTAAAGCACATCCGATTCATATAAAACAACCAAATCATTTAAAAAATCACAGCCACGAGGGCAAAGAAAAACGTGACTGCTTGTACGGTGCTCAGGTGCTGAGCATTAAAAGTTAAAACCTACTGTACCTACTTCCTGTTAGGTCTTGACCGAGTGCATCAAAGCTTTTTAAATCATGTATGGAATTCAAGGATTATAAATATCTTCCTTCGATTTGTCGGTGTTATTCCGATATCGTTGTGGATATATCGATTTTTTTCCGGTATGCCAGTACATTCAAATTTCCAATACCGGTCGGTATAACGGTATGAAAAATTATACCGATATAACTGGTATATCGATATATCATCAGACCCGAGTGAACCACGTGTGTTTTTGCTGGATCTCTTCCCATTACCAAAAACAATCATAATGGTCCCAGCTTACCGAAAATGTCACAGTACATTTGTGTTCCAGCAATTGTTTATCATCTGACAAAACTTAACTCTCTAATACATATCCTCAGTCTTGGTAGCACATCAAGTGTCTCTGGTGCATGCTCTTCATCCATCCCTTCCCTTATCTCAAATGGAATCACAGCCAAATCTACTCGAAACAAGACCAAATATCTCAATTTGGAGTTTGCCTCCAAAGCCCAAGTACTCATCCAATTCCCCACTCTCTCTCCCCACTCCCTCCTGGACATCGAGACTTTTTCAGCTGAAGAGAAATTTCTGGCCAGCCACAAATCTGCCTCAACTATGGGCCAAGAAAGTTTCAAATCATGCACTGCTGCTCTGACTTATCCTCTGTCTGCTCGCTTTGTCCTTGTCCTTCACCTCAGGATGGGAGCGAGATGGCAACCTAGACGTTAAATGATGCTCCGATTAAATGATATCGACAGCGTTATACTCTGAAGATATCAGGACTAATGCCATCAACTGGCCAAGCCAAACACAAGAATATGACAACCTCATGGTGCTTCCTATCTGTTTGACAGACAGCTACATGATTCCAGTATGCAAGGTTGCAAAAGCACAGATCCTCTCAACTACAAACTGGTTAGTTTCTTCCAATTATAAGTAAAGTCATGCAATAAATCATCGTACCGAACAGATGTCTTTCCTTTTCTCAACCAGTCAGATCTCTGATCATCAATTTGGATCATGTCCCAGCAACTAAACTTTGGATAAGCTGGATGGAGGTCATGGATCACAAGCACGAGGTCAGAGCTTTCTCTGGATACATCTCAAGAAATTCGACATCATCTTGCTGCCACCCTTTTTGCCAATCATTCCGCCTGTGGAATACAAGGCCACCTTGTGTCCTGGCTTGCCAACCTCCTGTGCTCAGGCTGTCAGGGCATATCTCTCAACAGAATCCTCTCATCCACTCTCACAGTTGAGACTGGAGTGACTCAAGGTAATGTCACGTTCATCATTGACATTATGATCTCTCTAATGCTCTGTAAAACCCTTGTTACCTCTTCACAGATGAAGTCAAAGTACTGCACAATTCCACATCTGACTGGTAGGCTGATAGCATTAGCTTCCATATGTACTGACCTGGAAAGAATCAGATGTGGATCTACCACTTGGTACATGTCCATAAATCCATGACATGTGCACGCACACATGCACGCATGCACACACTTGTAAGATTTGGATTGTAATGGTGAATGGAACAACATGCACAGTTACTCATGATGCGAGTACAAGTTCCTTATCCTTTTAGTTTTATCACTACATGTGTGGCCTAAGGTAGGCAGAGCCAACATACTGTGTTCGAGCATGTCTCTCCAGGCTCTGCAGGATCTCTCGTCCCACGTGGAGGTAAAATGGATTGTGTGTTGCCTTGGGAGAGAACAAAAAAACAATAAATTAAAACCAAATCCTCAGCTTAAATGTTCTGATATCAAAGGTTTGCCACATACATTGTTTTTGGAGCAGATATAAACGTAATGTCACATTCTGTTCCTTCAAACAAGCCATCAACCACAACCAGTAGCACATAGTTTGATAGCTCGAGGTTACTGTAAGAAGTCATAATGCGAAGACTTTCACACATGCACATACCTGGTACAAAAGGTATGTCGACTCGACGAGCTCAGGCCGTAGTGGATAGAATGATACATCAGGAACATGCAGCCGCCAGTTGTAGCGTTCTGGTAAGGACTCATAACGCCGCCAGATTGCATAGTAAAAAGCATGCAGACAAATGGCTTCTTCGATGTCTCCGACCAACACCTGTTTTATAGGGGGAGGAGGAGGAGGAGGAGGAGGAGGAGGGAGGAGGAGGAGGAAGTGAGGGGGGGGGGGGAATGGCTGCTGCCCTAGTGCATCAAAAAGAGCAGTAAATATTACTTTTGCTGGAGCGATTTTTTAACTACTTGGCGAGTGAGAGAAATACCGGACAGAAGAAGCCCGGTGACAGAAGTAAGTGACCACCAACATTTGAAAAGAACTAAGAACCATTGCTGACGGTTAGAACAAACATTCCAAATCAGGCTAGAACGGCACTTGCTAGAGCACATTCCTCCACCAGGCTGAACAGTTTATGTTTTGTATCCCACTGATAGGCCTGATCTGCATCTAAAAAAAAAAATCTAATTGGCTTGTTCTTGTCGCCAACCCAACTCATCCACCAAGTTTTGCCATAACCCATCCACAACGTTTTTAAATATCACGATATCTCAATGGTGAAGAATCACTTTGAAGGGTTTTAGAATCCGGATCTGGATTTTCACCAAAATCTAATCAATTCGTTCTTGCCACACACACTACCTGTCCACAAAAGTTTGCCCGATTCCATCCACGTTTTGAGATATCGTGCTCACAGACAGACAGACAGATGGACAGATGGAAGGAGTGAAAACATAACCTGCGTCCACCTTTGGTAGCAGAGGTAATCACAAAAAACATCTATGGATTGCTCGGGAACAGACGCTTTGTAAACATGCAATGAAATGCAATTAACAAAGCCAAACAAAAAAATAACATAAAATAAACTCACCTGCAATCCTGGAAAGAAGGCCTGCAACGAGTCAACCCAAGTGTTGGCAATTCGTCCATTGCACATGTGCACATTCACATACAGGGGCGGCTCCCCCTGCCCAGCGTTGCATTCCTGACGCCTGGTGGCACGTATAACAGTGTGTAGAGAAAAGGTTGATGTGAATGTAAGTCTTTAAACTGTCTAGATCACCAACTAAACACTCTGCCATCAGTATTTTAGATCTCACCAAGCAAACCTCAATTAACTCTCACCTTTGCGATTTACATATCCCATGGCATCCACCACTCGTCTTTCCTTCACATATTTGAGCAAAATTATCTCGGCTTCTTTCATTTCTTTGTTACATCGATCTAACTGAAATCCTTTCTAACACTGGAAATCCTACCGTTCTCATTTTGAGAGTAATCATCAGGTCTCGACATAAACCCCCCCTGCAATGCATCCAGTTCTGTCCGCCTCATAAAGTATCCATCCATCCATCGGGACCATACTCTGTACAGAGCGTTGGTGCTGCCGAAGCAGTTTCCTTGGCTATTGGACACAATCCTGGATGGGTCACCACTCCACCACAGTGTACCAGCAAGCTGGCACTCATTTTTGCCGACCTCAGAAGGATGACAGGCAGTCAACCCCACCTGGTATTAATTCAACAGCCGAGTGAGGTTTGAACTCAGGATCCTAGGATCCCAAGCCCACCACCCGAACCATTGAGCCAACACCAGGCGTACAAAGTATCCCCGCTATATAAACATGTGCTCTCAGTAAATATGCCTCTTACAGAAACCTCGAGATAGGTTTTGAATGACCTATTGCAATCCAGAAAATGTCAAGGTAAATATGTGAAGAGCTAAGATGGATATGGGAAACTCGAGAACAGAACAGATAGTGCTGCACACAAGATATAGAGATTATAAAGTTACAGACTTCTCTTGTTGGATCCTCAGGATTTGAGCAGATAATTATCACAAATACTGGGGCAGGGGTAAAATCGAACCAAAAGGTCCTATTGATCTTCTAGGCTACCATGTGTTATATCCAGAGATCTCAGGACGTTTCGCCTTTAAGGTAGAGTGCATACCTCCGCCAAGCTGAAAAATTTACGGTTTCTATCCCACTGACAGGCCGGATCTGAATCCGGACCTGAACTAAAATCTAATTGGCTTGTTCTCATCACCGAACCAACTCATCCACCTAGTTTTGTCATAACTTGTCCATAACTTTTTGAGATATCATGCTCTATATCGTTTTAGGATCTCGCAATGGTAGAGAACCAGTTTAAATAATTCGAGTATCTAGATTTGGATCTTCACCAAAATCTAAACATTTCCTCCTTGTCACACACACAACCCCACCAAATTTCCTCCAAATCCGTCCACAACTTTTTGAGAAATCCTGTTCACAGAGAAACAGACAAACAGGGGTGAAAACACAACGTCCATCAACCTACGGTGGCGGAGGTAACAAGACGCAAAGCCTACACAACTTGGTGCCACACTGGACTGTACCCCAACTTTCAATGAACACTTTATCTAGACCTCATCGAAAAGACCAAAAAAACCCGATTAGCAAATTAACTGGTTCAACTTGGATTCACAGAAAGAAACTGGGCTTGCCTTGAGATATTCTGTGCCTGAGTAGTGCTCCCCGACAATAGCTCAGCTCTCTTCTCACATAAAGAATACTGAATAAAACCATGTGTCTCACTAGAACAGCACTCGGTGGAGCGCATACCTCTGCCAGGCTCAACAGTTTACATTTTGTGTCCCATCGATAGGCCAGATTTGCATTCTGTACCTGAACCAAAATCTAATCGGCTAGTTTTTGTCAACTACCCAACTAATCCAGCTAGTTTCGTCATAATCCATCCACAACTTTTTGAAATATCGTGCTATAGTATATCGTATATACTTTTTTATATCGTTTTTATATCGTTTTTAGCCCCAACTCTCAATGGTGAAGGAGCACTTTAAAAAAAAAAATTTAATCCTCATATCCAGATTGGGATCTTCACCAAAATCAAATCAATTCATCCTTGTCACACACCCAACCTGTCCACCAAATTTCATCTGAATTCATCCAGAGCATTTTTGATATCTTGCTCACAGACAAACAGAAAGACAAACAGACAGATAGAGGTGAAAACACAACCTCCATCCACCTTTAGTGGTGGAGGTAATAACAGGTGCCATGAAACCAACCAATATGGACAAGTCCTGTTCAGAATGATCCTTTGTGACACAAGACAATACGTCACCCTGCAGAATCTGCTCCTTATAAGGAGCAGAATGTGTGTGTTGGCCACACAAGTTACCTTTTGATTAAACGTCAGGTCCTTCGGTACCTACCTTACGGAAACTTTATTGAATACAGAGTGAAAATAATTATCGTTTGCATACTTCCAACACTTTCATTCAGTTCTTCTCAAATTTAACAAACAGTAATCCTGAATTTATCCAATATGAGCTGTACAACAAGTATTACATGTGCTCAAGTAAGAACAGTTGGTTGTGTGCGAGAACGCTCCAGATCGCTCACCAGTGGACATCCATTTTTTTAAACTCTATGAAACTGTTAAAACAAACAGCTACATTAAAGACATGCATCAGCAACTTGTCCAGTAAATCTTCTGTAAATTTCAGCTGGTTTGGTTTTTCCCCTTCACAAGGAACTTAATGATACATCAATGTTTGACAACACGTATCCAGGTTGGCCACCATCTTGATTTTATTCAGAATGCTTTTAGCAACTTTGATGTCTCTTCCTGTACAAAATGCTCAGGGTGGAGAATATCACACAGAATCCAGCATTAAATTTATACTAGCAGGATAGCCGTCTCTGATGGGTTCGTAGATGTCTCACTTCTAATGAGCAATTTTTTGGAGTGCGTTTTGATAGAAACGGGAATTCAACGTAAAGTGATGATGTGGACCGTGACACGAGGTAAATGGTTACCTTATAGAATATAGACAATGGTGGTCCCGCTCAGAAGCTGAACTATCGTTCATGATTAAAATTTTTACAGGTTCTATAATAAAAAGTCCATATGAACATTGAGCCATTCTCATAGCAAGCGATTTCCCATCAAATAAATAAATAAATAACAGGCCTAAAAGGATGGCCTAGACTCCTGGAAGTATGCACACTCGTCTCTGAGTCGTCTAGTCTGCATTTGAATTCCGACCCAGCTATAAAGTGTCATCCTGGTGTTTCATATGCAGAGCGATGCATCAATGCATACAACATCCATTGGATGAAAGTTAAGCCAGGTGTTCCATCTGCCGGCATTAGTTGGTGGATGTTAAAGATCCCACGGTATCTTTCATGAAGAGTATGCGAGTTATCGCTGGCACTAGCCAAATTCCAAATTCGTGCTCTAACCTACACGGGGTCACATCATCAGAGGCACAGCCATACTCCCATGAACGATGCAACCAGCATCTACATTTTGCATACGAAATTAATGAATTAGTGAATGAATAAAAAAAAAGAATGGAAAAGCCAAGTTAAGATGAATATTTGTCAAGGCAAATGGTCCGTGGAATGGATCAATTTATCTTAACAAGAGTCTGTTGTGCAATGCATGGTAACTATATGTTGCCTGACAAGTAACAAATTTTTTTTTTTAATGCAGTATATTGACGTCGTACCCTTTTCGGAGATGTTTGCGTACACTTTGGTAAACACTCTCAAACATGGCGAGATCCTCGGCCCTTCCAAAAAGAACATAGGCCTTAATCAAGTACTCGTAGAAGGAATCGAGACCTGCACCTAAACCGCTTTGCCTCCCGACCCATTCCTCACTCTGCAGGTTCACCACATTACCTGCAAGGCAAAAAGTGAACAAAATAAGTCACACTTGCATAATTACAAGAGCAAGACAATGCAGCTTACGAATGAGATACAAACGTTTGGGTTGGTCTGATTGTCATTCCAATACGAGCGTGAGACTCATAATGCTGGGATCCCAGATTCAAATACAGTACACTTGTGCATTATCTAGTAATGTCTTTTAATTCATATGAAGTGCTCTTCGTGTATTCGTTCTACATATTATTTGTACAGTCGTGGCCAAAAATATTGGAACATTTGCACTCTTTTTCAAATAATGCACCATTTCTTCCAAAGAAAAAAATGTTGAAATTTAAAAAATATTTTGGTATCCACATAAGTATTTCTTTGGTTTGCAGTGGAACAAAACAAAAAAAATCTGAAAAAAAAATTACTAAATCTTAGCTCATTCCACACAGAAATCCTAAAATAGTCGAAACAATATGATTGGCACCTTTGAGAAGTTATTAGAAATAATTAGATTTCAAGCAGGTGATTCTAATTCACTTTGGAATTGAACTCACCTGTGGTGAGTTGCAGGTGCCTGCAATATAAAAAAAATCACCCATTCAACCACTTTGAATAGAGAAAAGGAGTCGCTCTGCTGTTTTGTGTCACTGTGCGTACCACAATGAGCATGGAGAAAAGAAAGAAAAACAGAGAATTGTCTGAGGAGGTCAGACAATATTTGTAGCCAAGCATGGACAATCTCAAGGCCACAAGTCCATCTCCAGAGACCTTGATTTTCCTGTGTCCACCGTACACAATGGTATCAGGAAGTTTAAGACCCATGGCACTGGAGCCAACCTCCCTGGACGTGGCCGCAAGAGAAAACTTGATCGAAGATTGCAGCGAAGGATTGTTCAAATGGTGGAGAAAGCACCTTGATCAAACTGCCAAACAGATTCAAGCTGTCCTTCAGACACAAGGTACAACATTTTCAACTCTGATCATAGAGCCCCCTTTCATTGAGTTGGTGACGGATGGTGTGAGACCCAGGAGGACCCCACTGCTGAGAGAGAGAGACATAAGAAAGCCTGACTGAAGTTTGCCAAAACACACCTGAACAATCCAAAATCCTTCTGGGAGAATGTCCTGTGGACGGATGAGACCAAATTAGAGCTTTTTGGTAAATCACATCATCTCTATGTTTACAGAAAACAAAATGAAGCCTTCAAAGAAAAGAACACCTTCCCTACAGTCAAACATGGAGGAGGTTCACTGATGTTTTGGGGTTGCTGTGCTGCCTCTGGCACTGTGTGCCTTGCATCATGAAATCAGGAGATTGCCAAGACATTTTGGAGCGCAATGTTCAACCCAGTGTCAGAACATCTCCGAATACTAGAAGCGACATTTATCTATTCCATGGACCCCATGTTATGTCGGCAAAAAGAGTTTGTCCACTCGCTTTGCTTATTTGTGCAAAGAAGAAGAGGAACACGAACTCGTCTCATGATCACGGATGGTTATGAAGAAGATTCTACAACAGCCGAAGCGGCTCCGCCTCAGACTCTGCAACCTCCAATTGGAGAGCTGAACACTGAACAGGCTCCTCCCACCTAGACCATTGGGAGGTGATGACGCATCAGTAGAGAACGTCCAATCAGAATTGACTTTGTTGATTGGCGTTTTTTAGACTGTTCTTCATCATTACTCACTCACTTTGTGCGAATTTCACCTGAAGAGAACACAACGAAAAGCTTTGTGGTTTTCTTTTTACGATAATGTCCTTCAAAATGTCTCCGTTTATGACAACCAGTCGTTTTATCTTGGCTTCTCGTGCCGCTCACATGTGCATTCATTCTTACATTAAATATTAAGTTGAGGGTGCCAATAATTTTGTCAATGCCATTTCTTTTTATTTTCTGATTTAAAAGGACATGTTAAGGTCTGAATCAAAAACAAAGCTTCTGTAATATTAACAGTGAAATAAAGAATTATGGAGAACAAATACTTTTGTCAATTTCAACTTATTTTAAGAGAAAATTGTGAGATATTTGAAAAAAGTGCAAGGGTGCCAATATTTCAGTTCAAGTTCAAACTTGAGAGTTTTTGTTAAATATACATTAAAAAAAAAGATTGCTCGACAAATCCAAAGTCGTTTCAATAAAGGTATGTACTTAAAAGTTTGCACTTGCATTTCTATTTTCATGACCCTGTCGTCGTGATCAATGGATCACTGGAATACAAAAAAAACAAAATTGGCTTTCGGGGTATACTTTCGACATTGTGCATCATGTTTCTTTAGTATTTATGAACTTGGTTAAATAACATACTGCAATTGATTGGGTGAGCCACAATACTGCAGTTAAGAACTATCTCCAATATGTACAATGATGAAATTGATAGTTTCCTCCAACAAATTGCATATATAATAAGCCGGGAGGCGACGATGGTTCGCGGGCATTATTGAACAATGCCACGATAGGTATAATTGAGTTAGTGGAAGCTTTTGAGGAAGCACTACCGTAAAAACCTATCTCTTCCGACAAAATTGACCAAATCAAATCGGATTTTTTTATATGTTGTACTTATGGACATTACGCACAGCTTCTAGTAAATGAAATTGCGAGAAAAATAGATAAAAAATAAATAAATAAAAAGTTAAAGTGGGCGTAGCTCCGCCCACAAGGGGCGTGGGACGCCCCTCATACAAAAACACATAACTAGACCATGATATCTAGCTTGTGTCCAAGTTTCATCAAGATCACATCAAAAGTCACGGAGCTATGCTCTGGAGAGTCACAAACAGACACACAGACACAACGAAAATAGAGGTCACTGCTGGCACCCACGAACCAATAAGTTAATGATCCTGGCATCCAAGGCCAACGGCACTCTTGAGTTACCGACTTCATGCACTCTCATAGCCAATGTGTGGCTCTCAATGGAATCCTTTCACATCCTCTCCCTGTCAAGGCTGGAGTGCCCCAGACAGTGTTCTGGGCTAGTCTTATTCCTGATCTTCATCAATGATCTGACTGTGGAAAATCCTCTTTATCTATTTGCTGATGACTCCACCCTCTGCCATCCCTCATCCCAGGCATGAGAGTGAGTCTAAAAAAAATTAGCTGAAAAAAAACGATGGAGCGCGGCGAGGCGAAAAATTTTAGGCCGGGGTTCGAGGGGCCGGCGCCGAGCCCGGAAGCGGCTAAAATTAGGTTGCCAGGTGTTCTCGACCTGGCATTTCTAAACTCTGCATTTGCGCTGGTGGCCCTTTTAAGAGGATTTTTTGTGAGATACTTTGAGTGTTCTGTCCCTTGTTAACGGTTAGTAATTGACCCCTGCTGGCTAGTGTGAGTTGGTGTGCTTGGTAAAGTGATAGACACTAAGAACGAGATCATTGAAGAGCATAGAAATGTCATCTTGCAAATTATTAATCGTCAAGTGTTGTAAATGTAGAGATTTGGTTTGTCATTAAACATTCATTGTAGGAGTAATCATGAACTCACATCTGTAGGTAATAAACGTAATATTCATTCGTCATTGTCATTTATATGGCAAAATCTAAACAAAAGTTGAGCAATGAATTGATACCGCAGTGCATTAAGTACAAGCTTGGAGCCCATGTATGTCGGATCAGCGGCGAGCAGGAAGGTTTTGGGCATACAATAAATGTTTGGGCATAAGATGAAGTTGAGAATAAGATTGAGTAAGCAAGTTTGGCATCTAAAAGTTTGGGACATCATAAGCTTGCACAATTGGTAACAGGTGTTGCAAGGACACTGTTGCAGTGTGCCCTAGTTGTTAGAGGCGTGATGGCTATGGCTACTTCTTGGAAATTTCTTGAAGCTGACTCTAGATACATGTCGACAGGCGCCTAACGCACTAGAATAGCCGGCATCAAGTAGTTCAACGCTTCTGTGTTGTCGTTGTTGGTTCAGGGTTGTGGCTGATCTTGTGCTTGCTTGGCAGCGTTGGTGGGGCGCTGCGGTAATGTCTTAGGCTATGCTTTGGGCAGCCCTTCTGAGTCAGTCTCTTTGGTCTTGGCGCTTGGTCACATTTACTGAGAGGCAGCTGCACCACTTCTCGCCTTTCTTTCTTCTTCTTTGTCCCTCTGTCTGCCAGTTCTGCCTTGTAGGTTTTGTAGGCTCCCCTCATGTTCTTGCACAGGTCTAGGTCTATGGGACTGTGCAGTTTGTCAGTCCCTACTGTAGTACTCCCCTGCGTTTTCGCTGATGATGCATCACGAAGATTGTACTTGACACCCATCACTGCGCTGTAGGTCTCCATGTTTAGTCGGTGCTGTATCTGACATCCAAGACATCTCCCATGAGATTGAAGGCACTCTCAACTTGTGGCCCATGGAAGCAGGACAGCAGAGCTTCACCATTCTTGAGAGAAGGGGGTATTTCCACCTTCAAAGACCTTGGTCCACCAGTCGTCGATGCGAGCAGACTCATCTTCCTGAGCTGGTGGCAGGCTAGAGTCGATCTGGAAACTCCGAACCTCCAGTTCAAAGGCATCACATTCCTCTGGTGCAAGGACATTTGTCACCAGGCGTGGAAACTTCAGGAGCTGCTCTGGCTGACAGTTGCCCTCTGCTGAGTGGATCAATTGCTGAGCGCATTCTGAGGACAGCATTATGAAGGGGCATTTTCTTCTGGAGGTACTTTCCACATGTCACATAGGCCTTCTCCAACACTCTGCAAGAAGTCATGCACTTCTCATCTCCACTACGGGCAGTGTTGACAATCTCAGACACACCAACTCCAAGAAACATCTTCTTCACTTGTAGCAGGTTGGCTTTCTCATCCAGGTCGAGGGTCTGAAGTCTCTTGCCTGAGGATGGCAGCTTCTCAGGTTTGACAAAGCAGGCCATGAACTCTCGGACAAGGTCCAGTCCTGCTGGTCATGTATAGCGTATTGTGATACGAGTGTGGATGCATGTCAGTAGCTTCACTAAACAGGAGGACGTACTTCTTCGCAGCGGGAACACTGATGTATAGAACATCATATCAGTCTCATCAATTTCTTTCTTGTGAGAGACTCGCTGCAGTATACGCTCGCTTTGTGCGCTTGCCATCTTTGGTCATATTTCTTCTTCTTCAGAACATCATGGAGTCGGCGTATCTCTCTCTTAGGCTTTTGTGTCTATGTGCCTGCAATAGTAGACGCTCACAACCCGTGACAGAGTAGTGTGTTGCGATCGCTGAGAGGAGGAACGCAAAGTAGACGGTAGATCAGAACAACAAAGTCCATGCTATTTATCTATATATAATTTAGAAATAGTGTTAAGTCAACCTCCCGCAAAAAATTCGCCAGGCAGGCCGGGCAGAGTCTGTCGACCACTGGCGAGTGATGTCACTCGCATGTCATATCTCGCAATTCAATGGACATCATACCACGACAGGAGGCTCAGCGCGCCGCCGCGCCCCCCGGCCGGCCACGCGTGCCGCCCGGGCCGCCCCCCCCCGCCCCCTGTGAGACTCGACATAGCGAGCGGCTCTGGCGCATGGTATAAATGCCTGACAGCCTAATCAGCGCCAGTCCACCGAGAACGCGCAGCAGGATTATGCCTGCAAAACTGGCTTTAAAGGTAGCGCCTTTGATGTGCTCCGACAATACGTAGTTCCGGCGCCTCGGGGAAGATGTTTCTCCCGACGGTGGCTGAGATAGTTGTGAGGATCATTATTGATGCTGTAGTCATGCGGTGATTCATCGGGGTTGGGGGTTGATCAGGGACATGCCCGACCCACACATGTTGGACATAGATGGGGACTCCTTGTCACCATGCGCTCACCAATGCATCAAGAAGACCTGAGCGACCCATTTGACCAACTTCGCAGAGCGCTGCTCTCTGACTCTACAATGACACGGTCTACTGAGTGTGACGGCAGGCTTGAAAGTGCATTGTAGATGTCAGAGAGCATCGGCTCTGCGAAGTTGTCATCTGTCGTAATGGTCGCCACTCTTGGATGCATTGTGAGCATGGTGACAGGAGTCCCCATCTATGTCAACATGTGTGGGGCATTGTTTTCCCTGATGCGAACTTCACTCTGACTGTGGATCCCGCATGACTGAGCAGGATCCATGAGGATGGATGCAGTTCTTCCACGGTAGCTCATACTTCTTCAACAAGTCAACCAGTTCCTGGTGCAACGAGGCACTGTCCACTTTGATCACAACAAGGGACTCTAGATGCTGCACTATGACCTGCTTATGCAGTGGGCTGTAGTAACTGGCCAGGACACATAAGACCTCTGATGGTTTGTGCTTGTTGACTCATCAATGTTCAGAGAGAAGTATTCCTCTGCAGTGCTGATATCAACTGGTGATGTACAGTATGTCCTAGTCCAAACCAAAGCTTGTAGAAGCAGATGTCTGTCCATTGTGAGCTGACCAAGGGCCTTTGCATCCAGGTTGAGTGCTTTGGCCAGGCTTATCAGTTCAGGGGCAAGGCTGAATGGTAGGGAATGCTGTGCGAGGAAGGCAAGGACCATGGCTTGAGCATTGGATACCTGTCACCTATTGGTACAGCAGCAGTCGGTGTACAGGGGATGGGGGCAGTAGAAGCAGCAGTGAAGAGGTAGCAGAAGGTGAGGAAACACCTGGAGAAAAAGCAAACCCAAAGCCAATGCAGAGTAAAAAAAAAAAAAGCCAATCACCATTTATAATACGTGCTTCAGAAAGTGAATACAGAGACCGGTACAGTGATTACACTAAGCCTCAGACTATTAGTCATTGCCAGGTGCATTGGTGGTAAACAAGACTGACCCAATTCTGAGTTGTGGCTTGCTTGCCAATTAACATAATTTATTACTGTAGTGAAAGTGCACCACACCACACTACACTACATTGACAGCATAGATGTCTACTGTGTACATGTATACTGATAACTGTACATGTATAAAGCCCAAGGCTATATTTCCCAGGAAGACTGTAATGGATGCCCGGATTCTCTGAATATCACGATGCTTCTTGCTCTCCGCATGGGTTTCCAATGACTTGTACCCACGTCCTCCATAAACAATCTCCTTTGAGCACCATGTGCATACAGCCTTTCCTGGCTGGGCTATCTTTTGAATGAAAGCCCACAGCCACCGTACCGCATGGCATACGCTCCAGCCATTCCCACTTCCAGGAATTCTTGCAAGTCTTGTCAATTAGTGCGCCAAAAAGCATCACAATCCCGGGACAGCCGCGCGCTACTGAATGCGGCCATGTTTTAGAAGCGACCTTGGCCTTGCACACTCGGAACACCACGCCTCTAGCTCGATTAATGCGCTGTGACAGTTTCAGGAGTAATGCGGCGAGTGGTCCGAATGTTATGTTAATGAATCTGGCAATGACGTCAGTGCAGAGTGCCGGGAATCTGTATTAGGGACCTCAGAATACTTTTTTTATAAAGATCGTCGGCGGCGTGAAATCACTCCCAACAATTGACTTAACCCCCCCCCCCCCATACCCCTATTTTTTCTCAACGGATTTGTGCTTAACTCAGGAACGTTCCTGGGTGAATAAATTCGCGGAATTTTCTCATGCCGGTCATCCTTCAGACAGGCAGGCAGCAACCTCTTCCTACTCTTCAGATGTTAAAAGATTATAATATATTAAGTTATAGTACGTCTATATAATTAGTATTATTTACCTAACTATATATACTATAGTTATAGTATATAGTAATAATACGGTTGCGGCGGTTAGTTTGTGGGGAGGGGGTTACGTATTACAATAGAACAGACAGTAATGCATTGTATAGCATGGTCCGTGTGTGAGAAGATAGCCATCTCGATGTACAAGTAGGGAAACGTCAGCTTAAGCATTGTCACGTTTGCCTGTACACCATACAGGGGATGCTGGTGGTAATAATTAGTTCGGCATTATGGATAAGGAAATTGTGTGTAAAAACCACGATATAAACCTCTGCCGGGAGGCACCAGGAGGTTTGACACGGAAGTGTAGGGGGTGGAACGATGGATCGCCTCCCAAGGAGCGGAGCGAGAGACGCCTCCCAAAGGAGCTGTCCAACAAAAGAGGAAGAAACAAATTGCCATTGGAAAGAGAGACAAGATCGGAAGAGAAGAGAAGAACAGGGACAGACAGCATTTGGAATGCTGAGAGAAAGGGTCGAGGAGAAGGCCGATAAGTCGAAAACGCGACGGGAGTTGTTGGCATGCGAGAGCGAGTAATAAGAATGCTTTTCGTTGAAGGGGGGGGGGGGGGGTCGCCTGCCTGCTGCCCCTGGTGCGCCCAAAAAGCCATTGTCAACCGGTCCTGTGCGTGACCCACTGCTGATCTCAAATTCTGCGATTGTCGACCCCATGTTGCTCGCTTCATCGTCGCCTCACCTCCTCATCATCTGACTATCCCACTGCAAAAAAAGCTTTGTTCCCCTGGTTTTTTCCCCTCCCCGTCTGTCACTGCATCCAGAGTGCGGCACCTACTTCTTTAGATTCATTCTTTCAATTTGTACAAAATTATTTATTATTGATTCGGTATTTTCCTTTTCTTCCCCACCACAATCCGCCATTGTCTCCGCAGTCACGATTAAATCCTCCCTGGTTCTTTTATTATTGATTGCAGTTCGGAAAATAAACCTGTTAGGTTCAAAAGCTGAAGTTTCCTCATGTCTCCTTACGACCCACGTGCACACCGCTGCCATTAATTCAGAACGCCTCACTTGAG
>CM068964.1:16763147-16781118 GCA_035128595.1 Eptatretus atami | reverse complement strand
TTGTTCAGGTGAAGGACGGTACACTGTGGTAAAGACACGAGGGGCAAGCAGGTCAGAGGGTACCGTGGATTGTCTTGCTGTAAAAAAAAAAAAACACCATCCGTGCAATTCTTAAAGAGGTATTTGTTTGCATGCCTTTTCTAATGCAATCGGCAATTCTCCCCAGCTTATTGGAAGCTCAAATCGACAGTCCAGCACTGAGCGCACGTCACTCGCCGCACATTGCCGTGTTTCGGGCTTCGCCCTGGAACGAGACTCCGGGTGCAGCGGATCCTTCACGCAGCGCGGCAGGTTGCCCACCTTACAGCGAAAGCGCACGTGACTGATTTATCCCAGAAAAGAAAAGAAGAAGAGTTGGGCATGAAATGAAAAGAAAATGATTAGCAACCTAATTATTAAATCATCGCAACGCACTCCCTGTTGTCCCGCTAAACAAAATGAAGGGAACTATCTACATGTATAATAATGGGATAACTGTCTTGGGACACCAATCTGTTGTACGCAAGCAGTTCCGAGAACCACAACAGTATATCACTAATATATATACATATATATATATATATAATATATTATATATATATATATATATAGTATATATGTATTATGATATATATTGTTGTGGATTTGGAAAGCTATCGCACTCAACATTCAAGTCCTTTAGCTCAGTTATATCGGTAAGTACATTTTGCCAGTTAGGTCCCGACCCTGGTCTAATGGGTAATTAAATGTTCCTGCGCTGTGAAGTTGTTTTAATAGTTAGATTTTCTTTTAGTTATTTTTTACACCACCAACATCATAATTGACTCCACCCCCGACCACACCGCATCGCCTCACCTTCGCTTCACTCCAAGTGATGTCACCACGCCACCGTGGCCGATCGGCGGGGAGCCGGCGTCTTCCGCGCTCCGCCTCCGACCAGCACCGTCTCCATTAACCACGCGGTCTGAGGAGAGTCCGTAGGCAGAGCCATGAACGCCCCCCCCCCCCCCCCCCGCAGGAGACTCGCCCAAGGGAGGGAGTGTCACGCCCACGCGCGCCTTCCAATCGGGCAGGACGAGGAGTCACATTGGGCCACCGGTCCAATGGGAGGGGCAGTGGAGAGGAGCGGAGGTTCGTTGAGCGGGAGGAGAGAAAGTGTGTTCTGAGGAGGGGAAAGTTGTTCCTGAGTCGGCTGGGTTTTACCTACGAATGAGGATTTCAAAAGAGCGTACACAAAAAGCCTGTTCTGAGGAGATTTCGTCGTCGTTCGTCCCTGCTTGTTTTCTTCTCTGCCCGGCTCATCACCTTGGCTTCTGGGGCGACCTCGTCCCGGCCCCAGAGCTTTCGCGTCGTCGCCTTCCGCCTGGCTGGACGGCGACACCAGTCTCACGGCCAGGGACGTCCAGCTGCCGCTCGTGGCCAGGTCAGCTACCCTGAACCTCAGCCTGAAGGTCCTCCGGGCTGGAGGTCCCATTAAAGACCCAGGGGTCATTTCTGTCTGGGTGTGTGTGTCTATGTGTGGGCCCGTCTAATAGTAGTGAACAGTATAAGTGCCTGTTGCTTATATTATTTGCCTTGCTTTTTATTCGGTATAAATCATCCCTTGCGTGCTCCCTAACAATTCCCTCATTATTTGTATAAAAACCCTAATTGTTAAAATTACTCAGCTCGTCATGTCGTTTCCTTCATTGGCTGAGCGTGTCGTGCGTGTGAGGGATTAGTGGACCATTGCCAGGGTCCCAAATAATCGGGCCGGCGGATTCGGCGATATCACGCTCGGCTACGCCACACGGGACGGGCCGCTTAAGCGGCTCGCTTCGAACGAATTCCGCCCGAGGGTGACGTACCCCAGTAGCTGGATCACGTGGGATACTTAGATAAATTGAAGTTGGCAATTAACCCTACCCCACGTGATCTCCCCATTGGCGTTATTCGGTCCTAAAACTACCAGGACCCGTCGACCCGGGCTTACCCGGGCCGGCGATCTGAAATTCCGGCGATCGAGCCGAGACGGCCATGCTTCATCGAGGGTCGTGCTCGTGGCGACGGGCGACGTGCCGGCGGGAAACCACAACAATATATATAGTATATATATATATATATATGTAAAACCCTCCCATCTACTTTAGCAATCCTCTTAAAGAAATTCAGTCATTCAAAGTCCTGGGTCTCACGATCAGCCATGACCTTTCTTCAGCAAACCACAATTCAAAGTTGGCCTCCAAAGCCAGACACGGACTCGGCATCCTCCATCATACAAAGTCCTTCCTTGGCACACCTGAACTCCGACAAGGCTTTCATCCACAGCTTGATGGAGTACTGCTCTCCCCTCTGGGCTGACGCCCCTGCCTCACAACTTCCTCAGCTTGACGGGTGTTAACCAAGGCCTTCAAGATTATTGCAATGTCCGTGATGAAGCTGCGTCTATGGGCCTATCACTTTGCCAGTACCAACAGGTCGGTGGTCCTTCTGTCTTCTTCCAACTTCTTCATGGTATGGTATTGCACTCTCTGTAATCAGTGCTTTGCCTCCCTTCCCTCCACTCCCTTCACCCTCAGGTATCTGCAGGGTGCACACAGTCCATCAACCCCCTTCTGGTTAGACTATTTGGTGAAACAACATTTGTTCCTTTTTTCCCCACCAGTGGAACCAACTCCCACATTATCTTTAATCTCATTCTTCCTCCAGGTTTTCAAGAGATCTGTTCACCACCATCTCACATCACTCCTTACCCCATCCAAAACCATGATATTTTCTACACCCGTTAAACCAACCCCTTCCTCCAAATCTTGCTTCTGTATCCATCCTCGATATTCTCCTCTACCCCTCATCCCTTGTTTGTCCATTTTCTCCCTCAGCCCTGCTGTTGGCATTTCCCCCTTCTCTTTCTGCTGTTCCTTTTGTTACGTTGCGTCCCTGCTCTTTCAAGAGCCTCAATTCTGTGGAATATATACATATACATATATATATTGTTACGGAAATGGCCCTTATTGGACTACTAAATATAGGATTAGCTCAGACCCCCCCCATTAAATGCCTGTTTAGCTAGGTTGTTTGGAAAACTAGGAAAGCTAGGAAAGTTTAGCTAGGAAAGAAAAGGAAAGGCAGTGGTGAATCGGCCGGGAGAGAATGCTGAACCTGAGGGTCGAGTCTGCCATTGGCCGATAAAGAAAAGGTGATTCGACAGAGAGAGGAACTGAGAGGACGAAGCGGAAGTCGGGCTTCGAGGGGGAAAGAAAGAGAGATATACAAAAACCAGATAACACGTTTACAGTCAAGCAAGAAAACACAAGCAAGGAACGATGCAGAGCTACAACCGAATAAAAGGCAATGTACAACACTTATCAGTTTCTACTTTACGGGACTGGCGCCACACCACACACATTTACACAGAAGCCGTCGCAAAAGAAAGGAAGTCGCGAGCTTCCCTGAGCGTGTCGTTGAGTCCTCCTTTGCGCGACCTCAACTCCGCGAGCCCCTCCGGCGTGGTTCCGCCGGCAGCTCTACCTCGCGCCGGCACGTGTGGCCGTTCGACGGCCTACGAACGGGTCCGGGACGAACGGAACGGAGCTTTCGCGCGTAATCGCCTGGTGCGGACGGGGGGGGGGGGGGGAATGGCAGGCGCTCGTCCCACCACGGGGTCTCGAACCGCAACCGACTGACCCTCTGACAACCGACAATCCTTCCGACCTCGACAGCCGTTTCCCCGGGAACCAACAACCGGGACCACAGAGCACAGGTAAGACCAAGACAAAAACCAGACCCAATTCGAACGACCAGCCTCTCCAGCCGCCTTGCGCTCGCCTTTTTGTAAGGGCGGGCCCCGCCCTTGCGCTCCACCCGTTCCTTCTCCACCTCCTTCGCGCGTTTCCAGAAAAGTCTCGAAGGGGGGCGTTTCCCCTCCCCTGGCGCGTTCACAGCCGCGCATCCCCAATCGGGAGCGAGCTGCCCACCCTGCGCCCCCTTGCTCACCAAGCGCGAACGACGATCCGCTCAAGATTCAGGCGGGAGAAATTCGGCGCGGAGTTGTTTCCGGCGCCCTGCCTGCGCACCTCGCTCCTTTATTCAAGTCTGCGAGTATCGTGACCGCGCGGGTGCGCGTGAATGGAGAGTGGCGAAGATGGTGGTGTGTATTGTTGAAGGTGGTGTCGTGGTGTAATGGCGTCCGTTGTTGAGATGTTGGTTGTGGCGATGTTTGTTTGTTGTTTGTGCACCAAAAATAACGACAGCAAAAGAAAAAACGGCTAACTGAAGAATCGCAAGCCCCGAATGGATCACATATATTCCCTCTATAACAACGGTTTAGGGCTAAACTACACCATGAACTTAGCCGCATTAACTGATCTAAGACCCTTTATGGTGTTATTGTCGAATTTCCACAGCCGATAACACTACCCCCTCCTCCTGTTACAGACTCGTCGCGAGTCGGTCAAATATTTCGTGTGCCATCAGTGCTATTCTCCCCTAATACGTTTTACCTTCGGATCCCTGAGTGCGACATTCAGTGTATTCGTTCCCCAAAATAATAACCTACGGCCTGAGAAACTAACGAACAAACCCACTCATACAGAACGACTTAAATAAATTGCCGGCGCTAAGACTTACATGCCGGCGGGCCACTCATATTACAGGTACATCACACGCATTAACCTTACAATTTACACTACTCCATGGCCCAGCTGATCAGATGACTCTGCAAAGAGAAAAGCAGTTAGCAGAAGCCAGGCTGCTCGCATGCCAGTCTCTGGCTCAGGGCAATGCCAGGTGACGGGAATGTGGCCGGCTGCACACGCCACAGTCCAAAGGCTCCCCTTTATGAAAGAACGCAGTGACCAAACGAAAAACGAAAGTGCATGCCTTGCACCAAAACGCAGTCTCCGTGCCAGCTCAAGTGGCACACATCGCAATGAAACACAAGCGATGGATGGAGGCGGAGGATGAATGGATGAATGAAAATGTAAGGACGCCAAACACGGTGCACGGGCCGCCACTGCAGCGCCGTGTGTACTCCAACGAGGGCAGTCCTTGCAAACTGCGCGACGAATCCTGCGCGCACCTGGCAATGAACATGGGGGGGGGGGAATTCAAACAGAACGGGGCAAAAGAGATGACAGGGCAGTAGCGATGGATGGCAAAGGTAAGAGGCATAGGCATGGCAACGACAGGGCCGCCTGTAGCAAAACGCAGCCGGCAGTGAAGCTGGACTGGCACAGCCCTTGTGCAGTAAAACAGCTCGGCAGAACGTCGACCGGCACAGGCCTTGCAGTAAGAACAGCCGGCAGACGAAAGTGGCCGCAGCAGGCCCGAAGTAACAACAGCCAGCCGATGAAGTTGGCCAGCCTTTGCCTTTCAGTGGAGGTTGCGTGGAGGGAGTGCGGTGGTGCTGCCACTCGGAAGGCGGCTTGGACTACCTACTATCTCTTCGCCAACCTAATCGCCTTTGCCTGTCTCCGTCCATACCCCACCCCCTAATTTGTCACAAAAACCCAATTTAGCCCAAACTTATTTTTTTTGTTTTTATTTTTATTTTTTTACTTCCCCTCTATAAATCGTCCCCCTAAACTCCCTTCTATGGCTCTGTTCGGTAAACCTATCCTGTCCTAGCACTCCCAACCCCTACGTTCCGTTGCCAGGAGGGAATAAGGAAGCTACGCGTCCTGTGTCGAGGCCAACTCAAGCCTCAGGATAGCCTCCCGGAGGTTCAAGCGATCTCAACCCAAAGTGGTCCAGCGGCCCATAACGAGCAGCGAAAGGGATGGATGGTGCGGAGGGTAACACTATCCTAATCTACCCTAACCATTATCACTTAAACACCCGCGGGCTTTCAACAAAGCGGCCACTCCGCTTATCTACTGGTTGCTATCACCCAGATTCCCGTCGCCTGTGTTGTTGTACTCACAATTTCGGGCCATCGCCCCCAATTTTCCGCCGTGGCCCTCACACAGTTCGTGGCTGGGACGCGTGGCCCCTTGGCAGTAACACCTGCTGACCGATTTCCCAACGATGGCACCTCCGGTGCAACTTCACTGCCTCCGTAGCCTACCAGCCTCCTAAAGAAACCGGGAGTGCCCTCCATGCGATCTCGCCCTGAACGCTCACAGGTGGCAGGCTGGCTCTGCGGCCCCGTTGTCGAGGGTAGCCCTGCCCGACAGCACTGCCACTGCGGCAATAGCTGCCCCGGGCCCCCGATCATGCGGCGCACCCTGTGCCACTACGCTATCCGGCCCCCCATAGGCCCTTGGCCTAACACGCCGACTAGCCGGTGCCCGGGTACCCACCAG
Organism: Eptatretus atami; assembly: GCA_035128595.1. Taxonomy (NCBI): domain Eukaryota; kingdom Metazoa; phylum Chordata; class Myxini; order Myxiniformes; family Myxinidae; genus Eptatretus; species Eptatretus atami. The sequence goes on along the minus strand of CM068964.1, from coordinate 16,774,858 downwards.
GGCGATACTCACCGTTTCGTTACCGCACCGCTTCCCAGCCCGTCAACAGGGCTCCTGCACCCCTCCAAAATTCAGGTTCGAGCCTACTTTCCCCACCAACAACAAAACACCTTCCATTTTCCAATTTGTCTAACCCAGCTAACTCAACTCTACAACACTGACCCCGGGTCTCCTTGGCGCGGAATCACTCCTCCCCCAACACTTCCATCGACCATTGCATTCCAACAATCACTCATTTAACTGCAGACCCAGCTCCGGCCTAACCAACTCACCAAGTACATTTTTCCTTCCACACTTCATAACTCACACCGCTGAATCCTTTGCCATCCTGGTCACATACTGGTCCCCTAACTTAACTCGTGCTCCAACCGTCTCCTTACACTACAGCACGTCCTTTTATCTAGACGTAGCCTAAGCTACGTCCCCTCATACACAGCTCACAGTCTTCACTGTCCTCAAAATAATCCCAATACCTTCCATTCCATCCTAAATCTCACCGTAACAATCCCTCTTATCTAAATCCATTCCATGGGCCCATGAGACTTTACCCCTGCCCATGAAGACCGCCGTCTAGCTATCACTAACCCTTCCCCCTAGTGGTTCATCCTGTTGCCCACAAGGGGTCGTTTCCACCCCTTGCCCAGGAATCCTGTTTCACGACCCGAAGCGAGGCTTGCTTTTTTTTATTTATTGCGCAGTCACCAGCGCTGGCAACTCGCAACCTGCGCTTTCCCCCCCCCGTGACGTCATGGCAGCTGCTCGCGCACCTTCGTCCCTCTTGGACGCGTACGCATCCCGCAGGGATACCCTCCTGTCGGATTCAACCACGTGCACCATGACGTCACCCTGCGCATAAAAAAAACAAGCCTCAGCGTTTCGAGGGTTTCCCCACGCGAACCACAGTGCTCTTGCCGCGTTTTGAGCTTAACATCAAGCTCGCGTGGAGAACCCGTCCGGTCCAAATCCGTAATCCAGCCTAACCTTTGTCCGTCGTGGGATCGCAACATCCACGCGGCGGCGTTTCCGGACCGGGTTTCACTCTCCGCAAGCGCGCACGTGGCAGCCTGTGCGTACCACAGCACGACCTCGCGCTCGCGCTGGGTTAAACGCCGGGCCAGTCCTCAATGCAACTTTTTATGGCCGCTACTTGCCCTTGTCTCTCTGTCGCCTCGTCGTCGCCATCTCGACCCACGCACACCTCCGTGTCACCGACCTCCACACACCATTCCATGACTACTCACTCCTGGACATTGCTTGGCATGTTCTGCATGCACAGCCGCCATCTCCCTTGGCATACCGCTCTCTCACACACACGGTTCTGTCACACATTACTTTCACTCACACAGCGGGGTCTCACTCGCAACAATGCGATGCCGGAAAGCACGCATCTCCGCGCACTCGCAAACACCGCACACCTGCACAACCAACACGGGGATTCGCGCCACCACTAGGTGTCCCGGGCTCCATACACCCCCAACTGCACGTGCCACCCGTCAACAGACTCGCCCCTTCAAAAACCCTCCGCGAAGCATGACCGGAACCCACGCTGTCGTGATCCACCTCAAGGCAGCATAGCTCCTCCCTCTGCTTCCGAAGAGGCTTATCCAGCTGCTTGCACCCCGGTCCCCACGACGTTCTGCCCATCTCGCCCCCATCGTCCTCCATAACCTCCGTGTGTGTTTTTCCCCTCCCCCCAAACCCTGTCTTTATCTGCAGTCTCCCCTATTTTTTCTATTCCCGCGTCTCTATAGTCATTTTCTCTCCTTGTTCCTTATTTCTGTTTCTTCCTGGATCTCTGTCTCTTTTGATTTTTTCGGAGCGTCGTCCCCCCCCTCGTGTCCTCGTCTTACACGTTTCAGTCTCCGGGCTCCCGTTAATTTCCAGCTGTCTCCATTTCAGGGTTTGCCCTAATTGTTGTTTCAATCCGACGAAGTGCATGTCAATCAAGTTCCCGCACTCAATAACATTATTATCCTGTGGTGCTGTCACACATCCCACCTCATTGTGCTGCTTCCATTTCCATGGCTCCTTTTGAGGCCGTTCCTACCTCTCAAACTTTTTGATTCTTCGTTCTCTTTTCCGGAGTTTTTCAATCTCCCGTGGACGCGCAATTCTGCTTTCTCCTCGATTCGGTTAATTTCAAATCGTGCATTTTTGTTTTCTCTCCCTGTTCCTCTCGTTCTTCCCTCCTCCAAATCTCTTGTCCCTTCAATTGACCTGATTTCTATTCTCCTGTCTCACTTCCTTGTTCTTGTTGTTTTCTATTCCACTGTCTTCCTTGTTCCTCATTCTGCATCTGGCCTTGGCTTCCAGCTGTTCGAATCTGTACAGTGTGGTCCTTAACGTTTCATCGCTCTGCTGTGTTCTTTCATTCTCTCACCATCCTCAACTCGTTTTTGTAATCCGTCTCTTGTTTTGGTGCTTCTAGCAACTCCGAAGCTTTCTTTCACTTCCTTTCTCATCTCACGCCACACTACACTCTTGCTTTGGCTTCCAACTGTTTATCTGTACAGTGTGTTTCCTGCAACGTTTCATTTCCCTCTCTTCCTACTCCTCGTTTTAACATCCTTAGTTCGTTTATGTAATCCTTCTCTTTGTTCGGTTCAGTATCTCAGAAGCTTGTTTCCCAGAATTCTCTCCTCAATTTGCAATGCTTCTTCCCTCACTTTCCGCACAACTTTCCCATGCTTCCTCTTATTCTCCATTTTCTACTGATTCCTTTAGTTTTTCCTGCCGTTCCTTTCCATCCTATCTCCCTTTCCAGGGTTGTCTCTTTTAATCTGGCCTGTCTTTACCTCTCTGGCTTCAGTAGTACCAATTCCCGCATCTTGTTTGCGTTTTTCCATTTTCTAGCTTTGTTTTCCTTTCTCCTTTCCTCCCTCATTTCTCCCTGCAGTTCTTCGAACTGTTCTGACTTTTCCAAGCAATTCCTCCGTCCTCTTTCCTCCACTGTCCCTCTCCTCTTTTTATCTTCCGTTCTAGCTTTCTATTTCCTGTATTGCCTGTTCTTTATTCTCCTTCAATTGTTTTCATTTCCAAATGCGTGTTCACAATTTTTCTCTTCCAACTGTATTTCCCTACTCTCCCCTCTAGTTCTTTTGAACCGCCTTGCCCCCTCCAATATTTTTTTCCATTAGTGTTTACTTCCAAATCGTGCTCCTTTTGTTTCTTTTTCGAGCTCGGTTTTCCATTCTTTTCCTCCAATTGTTCCGAAGCCCGCGCGATGTCCCCCTGCTCGCCGCTGCCATGTCCCACGTGGCTTGAAACCAGTTGTTGGGAGGCGCTCGCCTCGTGTCTTGCCACTTCCTTGCGCTAGAAAATACCGCCTCCTCACTGCCTATAGTGCCGCGCTGAAGTGTGGCCGCGCCGCATCTTGCGACTCCATTCTGCCGGCAATAAGTTCGTCTGCTTCAGAATTAGGGTGAGCTCCCGACACGGAATTAAAATTTACAAGAAAGTACCATCCGGGCCATGGATCTCATATTCAAACACATATCTAATACCCCGGCACCCGCTCGCCTGAGAATGCCAATCTATTTTTCTCCTAAGGATTTAACTTAAATTGGCTCCGTAATTTATGGAACACGGAGGTCGCTCCGACTCACCCTTGACCCGGTTCCGTAAATTAGTTGAGACCGAGGTGATTTGAATTCCCACACTCCGTGTACACCAGTGTGTGAATTCAGCCGCCCGCCGGCGTGCGGCGAACGACCGCGGTTTAACAACCGATAGGCGGCCGCTTCGCCCACCGAAACCGTGCAATTCAGTCCGTTACCTGCTCTCGGAACAACGCCGCGGAGCTAGTCACGGGTGGGGGTTTCAACGCTCACCACAACTCAGTCCGCATTCTACCCCGCGAAATTAGGGTCCGATCGCCCGAATGGTCGATTACCTAAAGTACCCGCGCGGGTAGCGTACGTAAGGCAGTTGTACCACGCGCGCAGGTCGACTCCGGACACGAGCCGCTTAAGCGGCTCGTATCCGTACTGCAGGGAGATTAACCGACGGAGTTTATCGTCGACCCTCGACGGTTCAGATTATTTATCGGGAACTTACACCCACTATCAATCCCTTAACGTGATGCAGATGGAAATTCAAACAAAGGAATGGACGCAGCGAAAAGGGAACAATTGGACAAGCACATTTATTCGCGCACACGGCAGGCACGTATTCTAATAGGCAACAGTTGTACAAAAACAATACCACGTATACAGTCAAGCAAGAAAACACAACAAGGAACAGGCAAGCTACAACCAAATAAAAGCAATGTAACAAGCACTTAATCAGTTTCTACTTTACGGACTGGCACCACACACACAACATTTACACAGAACCCCAAAAGAAAAAGGAAGTCGCGACTTCCCTGAGCGTGTCGTCGAGGGTCCTCCTTTGCGCGACCCTCAACTCGCGAGCCCCCTCCGGCGTTGTGTCCCGAGCTCGTACCTTTCGCCGCCGGCACGTGGGAGCGTTCGAACGCCACGTAACCGGGGTTCGGGAACGAACGGACGGAAGCTTTCGCCGCTTATCACCGTGCGGACGGGGCGGCGGAATGGCAGGCGCTCCGTCCACCAGCGAGTCTCCGGAACCGCACCGACTGACCTCTGACACCGACAATCCTCCGACTCGACAGTCGGGAACAAACAACCGGACCACCGACCAGGCAAGACCAAGATAAAACCAGACCCAATTCGACGCCCAGCTCTCCAGCCGCCTGCGCTCTGCCTTTTGTTAAGGCGGGCCCAGCCTTTCGCTCCGCCCCGTCCTTGCTCCACCCCTTCGCGGCGTTTCCCAGAAAAAGTCATCGAAGGGGGGTGTCCTCCTCCCTGGCCGCGTCACAGACCGCGCATCCCCCAATCGGGCGAGCGAGCTGCGCCGACCCTCCCCCTTCTCACCAAGCGCGACAGACTGATCCGGCTCAAGATTCAGCGGAGAAATTTGGGCGGGAGTGTCTTTCCGCGCCTTGCTGCTGCCCACCCCGCTCCTTTCACCGTCCCGCGGATGATCGTGACCGCGCGTGCGCGTTGGGGAAATGGCGGGGGCGGAAAGCAGTGGGAGTGGTGCTGTGTAGTTGTTGAAGGTGGCGTCGTGGTGTGATGGCGTCGTGTTGAGAAAGGTGTTGGTTGTGCGATGTTCGTTGTTGTGTTGTTGCACAACAATAACGACAGCAAAAGAAAAAACGGCTACTGAAGAATCGCCAGCCCGAATGATCACATATATTCCCTCTCATATACAACGGGTTGGGCTACTACACAGAAATCTTAGGCGTCATAACTGAATCTAAAGGACCGCTTTGATGGTGTATTGCGAATTTTCCACAGCCGTAACAATAATAACCAGGTTATTGCATGAAGCCAAAAAATACCATTCTGCCTTGAATCAAACACCTTATGTACTGGAAAATGTGGTAAAAGGACATACTTACGTAAATGGTAAAGAATTTGTAATAACCCTCCCCCACCGAGACGGCCAGCACTACTCATGTACATTTACATCGAGAAACTTGCATACCCCCCCACCGCCCCCCACCCAAGACCACTGGCAAAGCATAAAAACGCCCTAATACATTAATTGGGAATACATTCTGATCCTCTGTAGGAATCCTGGATGTAATTGACGCAAAACTGTAAGAGTAAGCAGCCGACAACAAACAAACCGCCATAGCACAGGTCTGTGAATTATAGTAAATGATATATTAATTATAGTAAAGCCGTTGAATTAGTAAGGAACATGTAAAATATTTGTTTGCGTCTTGTATTCGCCCCCGTTGGACTTGGTCTAAACAGGCGTTTGGTGGGGTTTGGTGTTGATTTTTCGGTGTGTGCGTGCGTGCGGCTTGCAACCGAATACTTGCGGATACGTATGGACCTATTTTTATTCGTACTTGGCAACAAGACAACACATGACGAGTATATATATATTGCGCGGGGTGAGGGTCGGTGAGAAGACACCCAGAGGGAAGCTATCTCGGTTTCCTAGCCAGGCTTCGCCCGGAATTGCAGGCCACACACCCGCGATAATTCTGTAAACGCGCGGGTCGCTAACTGACCCGTGAGATGCCAATAACTCAATCACGTGATTCTCGGGTCCGCCGTCTATTGGTTAATTGGGTTAGACCTACATTATCATGTGACCAAATTACCGGGGTGACACACCCTTCGGTACACCTTGTCCGAACCGGATCAGATCAGCCGAGCGGACACCTGCAAGGCGTTAACGGCTAAAGGAAAGGTCTAGGGAACAAATTCCGGCTAAATTAGGATATACAGACCATGCTGGGACAATGAAACCAAGGACGAAAACGGAGCAGGGAACATTTCTACAAAGGATTTATTACAGGGCAGGCGAGGAAAGATATGTGCACAGTTAATGTTCTTTATTGTTTCTGTAGCAGGAATAGGAAGAAATGTGAGATGGTGCGGCAAATACAAGCAAACAACTTAAAAAGCAGACACAGAGCAGATTATCGCGATAATAATTCTTGTAGCAATCTTAACTTCAGCGAAGACAGGCACCAGGACACACACACACACACACACACACACACACACACACACACACACACACACACATACACACCCCTGATTGATGAGGCTAACGGTGTCTCAATACCTTGCACGATTGCCCGACCTCGCCCAACCAATACGTTTGGAGGTGCTCCGCTGGGCGATACCTCCTGATAGCTGCGCATCGTCTCTTCTTCGTGCAGCTGCGCTTCGGATCCAAGCGAATGAGACGTGACCGGCAGGCATGAAGATAGGACTTGGGTGGACAGCAGCTGAGTGGGTGGAGAGAAAGGTCGGAGGCCCGAAGCCAAGTGACGGAGTGACACATAGGACAGGGGTGGCGGTGGTGGAGTCAGCAACGAGTGGCGGAGAAGGCGAGTCAAGAAGCGACGGGTGGAGAATGGCCACGAGGGTGGTGAAGAAGGTGAGTCAGCAGGTAATGGTAAAGAAGGGCGGAGCCAGCAGGCAAATGGGTAGGTTGTCAGTCCGTCAGGCCAAGGAACGACCGTTCCAGGGCACACACAAAGCTATCAGGCCATGTTCTCCGTTCCAAAACATTAGTTCCAAAATTTTTAGTTGCAAAACGTTTGAGGAGGGACTCAAAAAGCAACAGCTTTTCATCATTGATTGCAACGAAATAGGTATTGATAAGATTGTGGCAAATAGTAGGGTGTTTTGTTTTTGGTCCCTTGAGGAGGCACTCTTTGCATTTGATAGTCAATTTCTACCACACCTGCTTTTCTTTTGTTCCCAGTGTAATGGGCTCTCTGCTCTCAGCCCCATGCCTCATGACATGAGCCAAAAACAGCTGCTTGGTGAGGCTGGCACCACCAGGTTATTACGGAGAGCTGCTGCAGATGCACACGAGCTTGCCTTGCGTCTCATGCCGCTTTCCACCGATAGCTCCTTCTGACATCCGCATACCACGGTCACGTTGCCAACCACCCCACCCCTTATTTTTCCTCCTCACAGTTGTTTCTGCCTCTTCTTACCTTCACATCTCAGTTGTTTATGTATTGATTTCGCGTCAGATAATTTTGAAAAATTATATGACTAATTTCCAAAGGCCATTTCGCTGAGATTTCACATTTGTGAGGATAGGGTCATTAGTAAACTGTCAGTCCTTTATCATGGACAGTGTGCTCACCTAGGATAATTCATTTTACCTGTAACAAGGACTTAAGATTGTACAATGTTTGTATGCTGTTAGGAAGGTGCTGCAGTGTGGTTTCTAGATATAAGCGTGTCGCGTTGTCTGTCTTCGGTCCTGAAACGGCAAGGACCAGGGTAAAGGACAGTGAAGGCGACGCCCAAAAGGGTTATTACTATGAGGATAGCACATTAAAAATTTGCTCGCATTCTGAACTCTCCCACTCCCTCCTCCGTGTGGGCGCCGGGGACATGATGTCCACGGTAAGTGGCCATCCAATGTCATTGTTCCTTGCGGAGCCCCCGGGATGACTCCCGCCTTTGCTGCAGCAAAGTGCTGTGGCTGTGGCCAGACCAACACAAGGAGAGGTGCCGCATTGGCTTGGAGCCACAAGGCTGTGACCTGATGGGCCGGTGGTGCGAAGCGCCGCCGAGAAGCAAGGCCGCTACCACGTCAAGTGAGGGCCAAGAGGAATTAAGTGGGGAATATACGAGTGCCTCAGAAGCGATTTCATTTGTTTTTATCTTAGGCCAAGGACCATCGTTAGCGTACAGACTGCTCTCTTTCACTCGACCTGTTTGTGCTGTAGCTCTCCTGCTTTTTTGGGGCTGTGATCTCTGTACCGTAGCCCTGTTATTTTCTGTTTACTCACTATTCAACAACCCGTTTCCTCGAGAATTTGCAGCTTTAACAATCAATTTCCTGTTTGTTTGTGCTGCTTCTGCATTTTGTATTTGGATCGCCTCGATTTTTATGTAATATAGGCTTCATTGATGAAATTACGTTATGTCATTGATGGTCTGTCTTCATCTGCTGCGATCTGTCGCTTAAACATGTCTTTCGTGGCCTGAGCCTAGTATTTAAGTCCCTATTATGTGAGATGGCCCGTGCCCTGCTCTGCTCCCTCGGCCTCCTATCATCGCTTTATTTTTGGAATATTTTGGCTTTCTACCTGAGATCTACATAGTTAAAATCCTGATAAAAATTGTTGTGGAGTTTAGTGCATGCACTGAATAAGATTTTCCAGCCTACCGCCGGGCATGCAGTTGCCTCCAAATTGGCATAATCCTGCCATCCACAACGTGAACTGGCTTTGGCATTGTTGTAGTCTTCTCACCCGCATTCGTTAAACAGTCAGTAAACCAACCGGTAATATTTGTTGCAGCTGTGTGCATTCATAAATCGTTAGCAATGACTGCTGCAGTGTGTAAGGTGTCTGGAATAAGAATATTGGATCTGTCAAGCACTCAACCTTTTCACTAATAGCTTCCTGCCTTACTGTTCCACAGGTAAATCTGAGAATGGTGTACCAGTGGGCTGTGCCAAGGAAAGTGCACAGCTGGGCTGGCATCACTACTTGTGGAGTTTGAGGTGCTGAGTCGCCTTATTGGTAACAGCGTTTGAGTGGGCTGCCCGGCAGAGCCAGTGCAGACTCCTGGTGCACTTACGTGTAATGATACAGGCTTGCTTGGGTATGGAATTACCCATTCATTATAATAGTTTTTTTATTTTGTTCTAATAATATGATGAAAGTGCTGGTCTTGTATTTTGATTCGTTCCAAGAAACGTGAATGCATTTTTGCCAATAGTAGTATAATAAAAAACGTTTAGGTTAACCACCATTAAAATGTTACAGAGGTAAGTGTGCATTCTATCAATTGCTCTATCCTTGGAGTAAGTGGGTAAAACTAAAGCTGTTTATATTTATTTATTTGTTTTTATACTTTAGTCTGCCTATGTAGATGCTTGTTCTGTGTTGAAATAGCATGACCTTCATTTTTGCAACCTGCACTTTGCGAGCTTCTAGGAGTGGTTTAAACACTAGTGATAGACCACCAGCACAGCAAAGGATTAAACCCAATTTCACAAAATGAACAGTTAAGAAAATATGCACTTTAAGAGTGATGATCAAATTAATTTGGAAATGAGTGGAGATATGGCTTGAGATGTGCCATTATTTTCTGTAATCGCAGGACCATGTTATAATGTATATATATAGTATATATGATATATATATGTATATATATATATATAGTAGATAATATATATATATATATAATATAGAATATATATATGATATGCATATGTATATGAAGACCACAAGGAGAAAACCAGAGATGTCACTTTTTATAAATTCAGGGTTATTGCACCTGCCAATAGTTGGCAACATAAGTTTCCTCTCACAATATTACTTTAACAAATAACCAGGGTGTCACATAATTTATTATGTATATAAAGTTTAGGCCGTGCAATGAAAAAACAAGTGTTGTCAAAGCTGAACAATAGAAACCAGAGTTGTCATTACTTTACTCTGGTTATCTCCCTTTCATTCATGTTAACTGTTCCACCATAATATTCAGAGTGAGAAACTAAAAAATGAAAGGTTGTAAAAGCTTTCACAGCATAAACTCTGAGCACTACAATGGCCTATTTGGTTATATCATGGGCTCCGTAGTTGGGTGCATATCGTGGTTCAAGCCTGGTCAAACCTTTATTGTGACTTTTATGGGACCACGCCGTGGCTTAATGGTTAGCGCATCTGAGTACCCATCCTCATTCGATGTACCCACCGCCCAATCAACCTGCTTAGGTATATGAGGGAGTCACATGAGGTGACCAGCTATCGCGGGGGTGGTTTATCCTTGGTTTCCTCCCGGTTTTCCATCATATTAAGTAGTACGGAGTAAGAAATGGAGAATCCGTCGTCATATAAGCAAAAGTTACCCTTGAGTATGGCGTTGAACACCAATCAAACAAAAAAAAATGACCGTTTAATGTTGAAAAAAATAATCTGTGATCACCAAAGTCATGTAATGTATGCTTAATACCAAACAAGCATGAATTTGCTACACATCTGGGTTAAAATTGCATGGCAATTATTAAACAAGGGAATAACCAGTGATGTCAGTTTTGCAACATTGATTCTTCTTTGCTCTTAAATGAAATAACACAGAAGCTTGGCAAATGCTACATGCTTAATTTGCATCGGCCATATCACTCTTCTTTTACTGAAAAGAAATCTATATGACAGTTATTAAACAGTCCACCAAGTCTTGAAACTTTGTTTTCAGTTTCTTCAAAATTGACTTACCCTGACATCTCTGGTTTTCCCCTTGTGGTCTTCATATGTATATATATGTATATCTATATGTATATAATATATGTATATATTGTTGCGGATGCCGGGGTGGCGGGATTCTCCACCGGTCCTAGGCGCCACCTTCACCACCACCGTCTCCGGGGTTTATAACGCCGGCCGGCTCAGCACAGGGCCTCGGGTCACGCGCCTTCAATCGCGATACCAAACGTAATCCTTTACCTTGCCAGTTGGGTAAATAGAACCCCTGGTTACAGACTGGTTTTGTCAGATGCCGAGCGTTTTCTGCCATTCTGTAACCATTTTTGGTTGTCATATGCCAATCGAACGGATCGTTCCTCAACGCGACACAAATTAATCCATAAGCGGCAACTTCATACGAATTAACCAGATTATTGGGAACATCGGGGATCACAACAGAAGCAAAATCACGAGCAATGTTTTTATTAACAATCCTCAACCGTCTTAACTAGGAACCACGGTCTACAGGTTTTGAGGGGATCGCTACCGAATATGCCTATACAACACGTGCAGACAAAGAACAAACAGCATGCATGCAAGACAAGACAGAGTACTTGGTGAGTTTCATGGACGAGAGGACAGTGTCAAAAGCACGAATGTCGCTCGCAACAGGCGGATGTCCACGGATTCGAACTCCCAGCTCGAACGACGCCGCGTGGCAAAATGGCGCTTGTCCTTTTGTCGCAGACCTCACGCATGCGGTCGTCCGCGTGCTCTGGCCCGCGCAATGTCGATGGCACAAGTCCGCCAGATCAACGATGGGCCTCAGCCGATCTCTCTCCAGGGTTCAGCATACAAATCCAGGCCTGGCCCGTTCACCAGACAAGCCCAAATCGAGGTGCCGGGCTCCACAGGCGGATCGACAGACGTATCCAGCCGTGAGGTGAGTAAGGACCGTCAGCGGCTCCGGCGTTCCTCTCCTGCCTTCCCCTCGAAGCCG
>CM068964.1:16741955-16763122 GCA_035128595.1 Eptatretus atami | reverse complement strand
GCCGATCTCTCTCCAGGGTTCAGCATACAAATCCAGGCCTGGCCCGTTCACCAGACAAGGCCCAAATCGAGGTGCCGGGCTCCACACGGCGGATCGACAGACGTATCCAGCCGGAGGTGAGTAAGGACCGTCAGCGGCTCCGGCGCTCCTCTCCTGCCTTCCCCCTCGAAGCCGACTTCCGCTTCGTCCTTCTCAGTTCCCTCTCTGTCGAATGTCGATCACTTTTCTTTATCGGCCAATGGCAGACTCGACCCTCAGGTTCAGCATTCTCTCCCGGCCGATTCACCACTGCCTTTCCTTTTCTTTCTAGCTAAACTTTCCTAGCTTTCCTAGTTTTCCAAACAACCTAGCTAAACAGGCATTTAATGGGGGGGTCTGAGCTAATCCTATATTAGTAGTCCAATAAGGGCCATTCCGTAACAATATATATAATATATGATATGTATATATTCCACAGAATTGAGGCTCTTGAAGAGCAGGGACGCAACGTAACAAAAGGAACAGCAGAAAGAGAAGGGGAAATGCCAACAGCAGGGCTGAGGAGAAAATGGACAAAACAAGGGATGAGGGGTAGAGGAGAATATCGAGGATGGATACAGAAGCAAATTTGGAAAGGGGTTGGTTTAAACGGGTGTAGAAAATATCATGGTTTTGGATGGGGTAAGGAGTGATGTGAGATGGTGGTGAACAGATCTCTTGAAAACCTGGAGGAGAATGAGATTGAAGATAATAGTGGGAGTTGTTCCACTTGGTGGGGAAAAAGGAACAAATTTGTTTCACCAAATAGTCTAACCAGAAGGGGTGATGGACTGTGTGCACCCTGCAGATACCTGAGGGTGAAGGGAGTGGAGGGAAGGGAGGCAAAGCACTGATTACAGAGAGTGCAATACCATACCATGAAGAAGTTGGAAGAGACAGAAGGACCACCGACCTGTTGGTACTGGCAAGTGATAGCCCATAGACGCAGCTTCATCACGGACATTGCAATAAATCTTGAAGCCTTGGTTAAAACCCGTCAAGCTGAGAAATGTGAGGCAGGGCGTGTCAGCCCAGAGGGGAGAGCAGTACTCCATCAAGCTGTGGATGAAAGCCTGTCGGAGTTCAGTGTGCCAAGGAAGGACTTTGTATGATGGAGATGCGAGTCCGTGTCTGGCTTGGAGGCCAACTTTGAATTGTGGTTTGCTGAAGAAAGGTCATGGCTGATGTGAGACCCAGGACTTTGAATGACTGAATTTCTTTTAAGAGGATTGCTAAGTAGATGGGTAGGTTCTACATTACTATATAATATATATATACTATATATATTGTTTGTGGTTTCCCGCCGGCACGTCGCCACGAGCACGACCCTCGATGAAGCAGTGGGGCCGTCTCGGCCGAATCGCCCGAATTACAGATCGCGCGGCCCGGGTAAGCCCGGGTCGACGGGTCCTGGTATTTTAGGACCGAAATACGCCAGCATGGGGAGATCACGTGGGTAGGTTAATTGCCAAACTTCAATTTATCTAAGATCCACGTGATCACAGCTACTAGGGTAATTCACCTCCGCGGAATTTCGTTCGGAAGCGAGCCGCTTAAGCGGCCCGATTCCCGTGTGCGTAGCGAGCGTAGACGCCGGAATATCGCCGGCCCGATTATTTGGGACCCTGGCAATGGTCCACTAATCCCTCACACGCCAACACACGCTCAGCCAATGAAGGAAACGACATGAACGAGCTGAATACATTTAACAATTAGTTTATTACAAATAATGAGGGATATGGTTAGGGAGACCGCAAGGATGATAACCGAATAGAAAAGCAAGGCAAATAAGTATACAGCACAGGCACTATACTGTTCCACACTTATTAACGGGCCACACAAGACACACACACCCAGACAGAAATGACCCCCTGGTCTTTAATGGGACTCCAAGCCCGGAGGACTTCAGGCTGAGGTTCAGGGTAGCTGACCTGGCCACATGCGTGCAGCTTGACGTCCCTGGCGTGAGACTGGTGTCCCGTCCCAGCCACGGAAGGCGACGACCGAAAGCTCTGGGGGCCGGGACGAGTCGCCCAAAGCCAAGTGATGAGCCGGCAAGAAGAAGACAAGCAGGGACGAACGACGATCGAAACTCCTCAGAACAGCGCTTTTTGTACGCTCTTTTGAAATCCCAATCCGTAGGAAAACCCAGCCGACTCAGAACAACTTCCCCTCCTCAAACACACCCTTATCTCTCCCTCCGCTCAATCGAACCTCCGCTCCCTCCACTCTGCCCTCCTTGTGTATTTCTCGGGCCCAATGTGACTCTCGTACTGCCCGATTGAAGCGCGCGCAGTGGGGCGTACACTCCCTCCTTGGCGGAGCATCTCCTGCGGGGGGGGGGGGGCGTTGCGTTCTATCGGCTCTGCTACAGCCTCTCCTCTGACCGCGTGGTTAATGGAGACGGTGCTGTGGAGGCGAGCGCTGGAGACGCCGGCTCCCCGCCGATCGGCCACGGTGGCCGTGGTTGACATCACTTGGAGTGAAGCGAAGGTGAGGGGATGCGGTTGGTGGTCGCGGTGGATGTCAATTATGATGTTGGTGGTGTAAAAAATAACTAAAAAGAAAATCTAACTATTAAAACAAACTTCAAACAGCGCAGGAACAATTTAATTACCATTAGACCAGGGTCGGTGACGCCTAACTGCAAATGCATTACGATATAACTGAGCTAGGACTTGAATGTTGAGTCGGATAGCTTTCCAATCACATTATCAAACATAACTTATATATATATTTATATATATATATATATATATATATTATATATGATAACTGTTGTGGTTTCGGAACTGCATTGCGTACAATCGAGATGTGTCCAAGACAGTTTATCCCATTATTATACATGTAGATAGTTCCCTTTCAATTTTGTTTAGCGGGACCTAACAGGGAGTGCTGTTGCGATGGATTTAATATAATATAGGGTTGCTAAATCATTTCATTTTCATTTCATCCCCACTCTTCTTCTTTTCTTTTCTGGATAAACAGTTCACGGTGCGCTTTCGCTGTAAGGTGGGTCAACCTCCTGCGGCTGCGTTGAAGGACCGCGTGCACCCGGAGTCCGGTTCCTATAGGGCGAGCCCGAAACACGGCATGTGCGTGGCGATGTGACGTCGCGCTCAGTGCTGGAGCGTCGATTTTGAGCATTCTCAATAGAGCTGGGAAGAATTGCCGATTGCATTAGAAAGGCATGCAAACTAAATCCTCTTAATGATTGCAGGATGGTGTTTTTTTTTTTAAACAGCAAGACAATCACGTACCCTCTGACCTGCTTGCCTCCTCTGTGTCTCGTTTACCAACAGTGTCCGTCCTTTCACGCTGACACACGTGCGCGGTCCACGATGACTCGAGATCTCAGCAACGCCTCCGGAAATCCGCAAGACGGCCTCTGATGGGAGGATTACGTGGTCGTCCGGGAGGTTCCCGGAAAGACCGGCGGGTCCATGTCGTTCACACCCGAGGACAAGGGGTCCAGACCGAAAGATTATGCTGTGATTCACTGCCGATTTTGGTGTGGGCGATTCGTGCGTCTGTGGAGGCAGGAGCACAATGTTCCGCTTGTGGTATGGCCTTGCAGAAACGAGTGAGGCGTTTCCGACCCAGCTGGCGGAGCCTAGTGGAGGGTCGTGGCCATCGGAGCAACCCGAGTTCGGGCGATGGACGTTGGAATTCGCATGGCCGCCTCCCCCGACTGTCGGGCCTATGAAGATGGAGAAGTCCTCGTGTCTTGTGTGTGTGTGTTTTTCACGGGTGTGTTCCTGTTCCGCCTCGGCTTCTAGTTCGCTCCACCCGCCTCGCGGCTCATCGATCTTGCCCCTGCTTCTCGACTCCGCCTCCTATCCTCCGCCCCACGCCTCGGACGTTGCCCCCTCGCCTACCTGGCCCGCCCCACCACTCCACCCTCGCCACTCTGACTCCGCCCTTCTCCACTCAAGCTCCTCCTTCAGAACACAGTCTCCGCGCGTGTGCTGGGGCAGAGACAACGCGACTTACTGTGGGTACCACACCACAGGAGCATTCCCCCCCCCCCCGAATACGTATTGTGGCGCGTCGTGCCAATCGGCGCACAGTACCGAAAGCATAACCTCAACTCCCTCCTCCCTCCCTGGCTGCGCAAAAACTCCCTTCTCGTTGGTTCTTTTTCTATGTGTGTGTGTGTGTTTCGTTCCTGCGCCCTATTGGTTAAGTAAGTCTGATAAAGATCATTATTTGTTATTTAACTCTCGCGTCCAGTCGCTCTGTGTCTGCTGTTGTAAGTTGCTTGTATTATGCATGCACCCCACGCTTCTTTCTAGCCCTGCCATTTGAGGCCCATCGTTGATCTGGCGGACTTGTGCCATCGACATTGCGCGGGGCCAGAGCACGCGGAGACCGCATGCGTGAGGTCTGCGACAAAAGGACAAGCGCCATTTTGCCACGCGGCGTCGTTCGAGCTGGGAGTTCGAATCCGTGGACATCCGCCTGTTGCGAGCGACATTCGTGCTTTTGACACTGTCCTCTCGTCCATGAAACCTCACCAAGTACTCTGTCTTGTCTTGCATGCATGCTGTTTGTCTTTGTCTGCACGTGTTGTATAAGGCATATTCGGTAGCGATCCCCTCAAAACCTGTAGACCGTGGTTCCCTAGTTAAGAACGGGTTGGGATTGTTAATAAAAACATTGTCGTGAATTTTGCTTCTGTTGTGATCCCCGATGTTCCCCAATAAATCTGGTTAATTCGTATGAAGTTGCCGCTATGGATTAATTTGTGTCGCGTTGAGGAACGATCCGTTCGATTGGCATATGACACCAAAAATGGTTACAGAATGGCAGAAAACGCTCGGCATCTGACAAAACCAGTCTGTAACCAGGGGTTCTATTTACCCAACTGGCAAGGTACAAGGATTACGTTGGTATCGCGATTGAAGGCGCGTGACCCGAGGCCTGTGCTGAGCCGGCCGGCGTTATAAACCCCGGAGACGGTGGTGGTGAAGGTGGCGCCTAGGACCGGTGGAGAATCCCGCCACCCCGGATCCGCAACCATATATATACATATATATACATATAGATATACATATATATACATATGAAGACCACAAGGGGAAAACAGAGATGTCAGGGTAAGTCAATTTTGAAGAAACTGAAAACAAAGTTTCAAGACTTTGGTGGACTGTTTAATAACTGTCATATAGATTTCTTTTCCAGTAAAAGGAAGAGTGATCATTGGCCGATCAAATTAAGCATGTAGCTATTGCCAAGCTTCTGTGTTATTTCATTTAAGAGCAAAGAACGAATCAATGTTGCAAACTGACATCACTGGTTATTCCCTTGTTTAATAATTGCCATGCAATTTTAACCCAGGATGTGTAGCAAATTCATGCTTGTTGGTTATTAGCATACATTACATGACTTTGGTGATCACAGATTATTTTTTTCAACATTAAACGGTCATTGTTTTTTTGTTTGATTGGTGTTCAACGCCATACTCAAGGGTATTTTGCTTATATGACGACGGATTCTCCATTTCTTACTCCGTACTACTTAATATGATGGAAAACCGGGAGGAAACCAAGGATAAACCACCCCCGCGATAGCTGGTCACCTCATGTGACTCCCTCATATACCTAAGCAGGTTGATTGGGCGGTGGGTACATCGAATGAGGATGGGTACTCAGATGCGCTAACCATTAAGCCACGGCGTGGTCCCATAAAAGTCACAATAAAGGTTTGACCAGGCTTGAACCACGTATGCACCAACTACGGAGCCCATGATATAACCAAATAGGCCATTGTAGTGCTCAGAGTTTATGCTGTGAAAGTTTTACAACCTTTCATTTTTTAGTTTCTCAACTCTGAATATTATGGTGGAACAGTTAACATGAATGAAAGGGAGATAACCAGAGTAAAGTACGACAACTCGGGTTTCTACTTGTTCAGCTTTGACAACACTTGTTTTTTCATTGCACGGCTAAACTTTATACCATATAAATTATGTGACACCCCTGGTTATTTGTTAAAGTAATATTGTGAGAGGAAACCTTATGTTGCCAACTATTGGCAGGTGCAATAACCCTGAAATTTATAAAAAGTGACATCTCTGGTTTTCTCCTTGTGGTCTTCATATACATATGCATATCTATATATATATTCTATATTATATATATATATATATTATCTACTATATATATCTATATATATACATATATATACATGGTCCTGCGATTACAGAAAATAATGGCACATCTCAAGCCATATCTCCACTCATTCCAAATTAATTTGATCATCACTCTTAAAGTGCATATTTTCTAACTGTTCATTTTGTGAAATTGGGTTTAATCCTTTGCTGTTGCTGTGGTTCTCATCACTAGTGTTTAAACCACTCCAGAAGCTCACAAAGTGCAGGTTGCAAAAATGAAGGTCATTGCTAATTTCAACACAGAACAAGCCATCTACATAGGCAGCACAAGAGTATAAAAACAAATAAATAAATAAAAACAGTTTAGGTTTTCCACTTCACTCCAAGGAAGAGCAAGTGATAGAATGGCAACACTTACCTCTGTACATTTTAATGGTGGATAACCTAAACGTTTTTTTTATTATCACTACTATTGGCAGAAATGCTTCATCCGTTTCTGGAACGAATACAAATACAAGACAGCACTTCATCATATTATTAGCACAAAAATAAAACTATTATAATGAATGGGGATTCCATACCCAGCAAGCCTGTATCATTACAACGTAAGT
This sequence comes from Eptatretus atami, assembly GCA_035128595.1. Lineage (NCBI taxonomy): Eukaryota > Metazoa > Chordata > Myxini > Myxiniformes > Myxinidae > Eptatretus > Eptatretus atami. The sequence goes on along the minus strand of CM068964.1, from coordinate 16,756,378 downwards.
GCACCAGAGTCTGCACTGCTCTGCGGGCAGCCCACTCAAACGCTGGGTTACCAATAAGGCGACTCAGCACTCCAAACTCCACAAGTAGTGATCCAGCACCGGCTGTGCACGTTTCCTTGGCACAGCCCACTGGTACACCATTCCTCAGATTTACCTGTGGAAGAGTAAGCAGGAAGCTATTAGTGAAAAGTTGAGTGCTTGACAGATCCATATTCTTAATCCAGACACCATTACAACTGCAGCAGTCATTGCTACGATTATGAATGCACACAGCATGCAACAAATATACCGTTGCGTTTACTGACTGTTAACGAATCGGGTGAGAAGCTACAACAATGCCAAAGCAGTCACGTTGTGGATGGCCGGATTAATGCCAATTTGGAGGCAACTGCATGCCCGAGCGGAGGCGAGAAATCTTATTCAGTGCATGCACTAACTCCACACCAATTTATCAGGATTTTAACCTAATTGTAGATCCTCCAGGTAGAAGCCAAATATTCCAAAAATAAGCGATGCATAGGAGGCCGAGGGAGCAGAGCAGGCACGGGCATCTCACATAATAGGGACTTAAATACAAGGCTCAGGCACGAGACATGTTTAAGGACAGATCCAGCAGATGAAGACAGACCATCAATGACAATAAGTAATTCATCAATGAATCCTTATATTACAATAAAAATCGAGGGAGCCAAATACAAACTGGCAAGAGCAGCACAAACAAACCAGGAAATGATTGTTTAAAGCTCAAATATCCTCGAGGAAACGGTTTGAAAGCTGAGTAAAACAGAAAATAACAGGGCAGACCGGTACCGAACAGAGATCACAGCCCCAACAAAAGAGGAGAGCTACAGCACAAACAAAGGTCCGAGGTGAAAGAGAGCAGTCTGACGCTAACGATGGTCCCTGGCTAAGATAACAAAAAAATGAAATCGCTTCTGAGGCACTCGTATATTCCCCCCACTTAATTCCTCTTGGCCCTCACTTGACGTGGTACGGCCTGCCTCTCGGCCGGCGCCTTCGCACCACCGGCCCAATCAGGTCACGGCCTGTGGCTCCAAGCAATAGCGGCACTCTCCCTTGTCGGTTGGTCTGGCCAACAGCACAGCACTTTGCTGCAGCAAAGGGGGAGTCATCCCGGGGGCTCCGCCCAAGGCAATGACATTGATGGCACTACCGGTGACATCATGTCCCCGGGCCCACACGGAGGAGGGAGTGGAGAGTTCAGAATGGAGCAAATTTTAATGTGCTATCCTCATAGTAATAACCCTTTTGGGGTCCCTTCACTGTCCTTTACCTGGTCCTTGCCGGTTCAGACAGGAAGGACAGACAACGCGACACACTTATTCTAGAAAACCACCACTGCAGCACCTTCCTACAGCATACAAAACAGTACAATCATAAGTCCTTGTTACAGGTAAAAATGAATTATCCTAGGTGAGCACACTGTCCATGGTAAGGACTGACAGTTTACTAATGACCCTATACCTCACAAATGTGACAATACTCAGGAATGGTCTTTGGAATTAGTCATAATAATTTTCAAAATTATCTGACAGCAAAAGCAATACAATAAACAACTGAGATGTGAAGGTAAGAAGAGGCAGAAACAATGTGAGGAGGAAAAATAAGGGGTGGGGTGGTTGAGCAACGTACCCGTGGGTATGGGATGTCAGAAGGACTGTCGTGGAAAGCGGGCATGAGACGCAAGGCAAGCTCGTGTGCCATCTGCAGCAGCTCTCCGTTATAACCTGGTGGTGCCAGCTCACCAAGCAGCTGTTTTGGCTCTGTCATGAGCATGTGGGCTGAGAGCAGAGAGCCCATTACACTGGGAACAAAAAGAAGCAGGTGTGGTAGAAATGATCTATCAATTGCAAGAGTCCTCCTCAAGGGAAACCACAAAACAAAACAACCCCTACTATTTGCCACAATCTTATCAAATTACTATTTCGTTGCAATCAATGATGAAAAGCTGTTGCTTTTTGAGTCCTCCTTCAAAACGTTTTGCAACTAAAATTTTGGAACAATGTTTTGGAACGGGAACAATGGCCCGATAGCTTGTGTGTGCCCTGGAACGGTCGGTCGTCCTGGCCTGGGACTGACAACCTACCCATTCGCCTGCTGGCTCCACCCTTCTTTACCAATTCGCCTGCTGACTCCACCTTCTTCACAACCTCGTGGCCATTCTCCACCCACTCGCTTTTGACTCTGCCTTCTCCGCCCACTCGTTGCTGACTCCACCCACCCACCTGATCCTATCTGTCACTCCGCTCACTTGCTTCGGACTCCGCCTTTCTCCACCCACTCGCTGCTGGCTCCACCCAAGTCCCTATCTTCATGCCTGCACGGTCACGTCTCATTCGCTGGACCGAAGCGAGCTGCACGAAGCAAGAGACGATGCGGCAGCTATCAGGAGGTATCGCCCAGCGGAGCACCTCCCCAAACGTATTGGTGGCGAGGTCGGGCAATCGTGCAAGGTATTGAGACACCGTTAGCCTCATCATCGCGGGTGTGTATGTGTGTGTGTGTGTGTGTGTGTGTGTGTGTGGTGTGTGTGTGTTGTGTGTCCTGGTGCCTGTCTTCGCTGAAGTTAAGATTGTACAAGAATTATATCGCGATAACTCTGCTCTGTGTCTGCTTTGTTAAGTGTGCTTGTATATTGCCGCACCTCTCACATTTCTTCCTATTCCTGCTACAGACAACAATAAAGAACATTCACTGTGCCACATATCTTTCCTCGCCTGCCTGTAATAAATCCTTTGTAGAAATGTTCCCTGCTCGTTTTCGTCCTTGGTTTCATTGATCCAGCATGGTCTGTATCCTAACTTAGCCAGAACTTTATTCCCAACGATCCGTTCCTTTTAGCCGGTACGTCCTTGGCAGTGTCGCTCGGCTGCATCTGATCCGGTTCGGACAAGGTGTACCGAGAGTGTGTCCCCCGGTAATTTGGTCACATGATTAATTAGGTAACCCAATTAACCAATAGACGGGCGGACCCTAGATCACGTGATTGAGTTATTGGCATTCACGGTCAGTTAGCGATCCGCCGCGTTACAGAATTATCCGGGTGTGATGGCCTGCAATTCCGGGGAGCCTGGTAGGAAACCGAGATAGCTTCCCCCTCTGGTGGTCTTCTCACCTGACCCTCACCCCGCAGCAATATATATACCGTCATGTGTTGTCTTTATGCTAAGTACGAATAAAATAGGTCCATACGTATCCGAGATATGGTTGCAACCGCACGCACGCACACACACAAAAATCAACACCAAACCCACAAACGCCTGTTTAGACCAAGTCCAATGGGGGCGAATAAAGACCAACAAATATTTTACATGTATCCTTACTAATTCAGACCTTACTATAATTACATATATCGTTACTATAATTCACAGACCTGTGTATGTGGGTTTGTTTGTCAGGCTGCTACTCTTACAGTTTTGGTCCAATTACATCCAGACTTCCTACAGAGGATCAGCATGATCCCAATTAATGTATAGGGGCGTTTTTATCTTTGCCAGTTCGGTCTTGGGGGTGGGGGGGGGGGGTGATGCAAGTTCTCGATGTAAATGTACATGAAGTAGTGCTGCCTCCAGGTGGGGGAGGTATTACAAATCTTTACCATTTACAGTACAGTATCCTTTTACCACATTTTCCAGTACAGTAAGGTGTTTGGAATTACAAGCAGTTGGTATATTTTTGCTTCATGCACATAACCTGGGTTATATTGTTACGCTGTGGAAATTCGCAATACACCATAAAGGGTCCTTAGATCAGTTATGACGCTAAGTTCATGTGTAGTTAGCCCCAACCCGTTGTATAGAGGAATATATGTGATCCATTCGGGCTGCGATTTCTCAGTTAGCCGTTTTCTTTTGCTGTCGTTATTTTGTGCAACAACACAACAACGAACATCGCCACAACCAACATCTCAACAACGACGCCATTCACACCACGACGCCACCTTCAACAACTACACCACCACCATCTTCGCCACTCGCCATTCAACGCGCACCGCGCGGTCACGATCTCCGCGGGACGGGTGAAAGGAGCGGGGTGCAGCAGCAAGGGCGCGGAAAGACAACTCCCGCCCAAATTTCTCCGCCTGAATCTTGAGCCGGATCGTCGTCGCGCTTGGTGAGAAGGGGGAGGGGTGGCGCAGCTCGCTCCCGATTGGGATGCGCGTGTGACGCGGCCAGGGAGGAGGAACACCCCCCTTCGAGACTTTTCTGGAAACGCCGCGAAGGGGGGTGGAGCAAGGAACGGGGCGGAGCGAAAGGCGGGCCCCGCCTTACAAAAAGGCGAGCGCAAGGCGGCTGGAGAGCTGGTCGTCGAATTGGTCTGGTTTTATCTTGGTCTTGCCTGGTCGGTGTCCCGGTTGTTGTTCCCGACTGTCGAGTCGGAGGATTGTCGGTGTCAGAGGGTCAGTCGGTGCGTCTCGAGACCCCGCTGTGGGACGGAGCGCCTGCCATTCCCCCCCGTCCGCACCGGGATAGCGGCGAAAGCTCCGTCCGTTCGTTCCCAACCCCGTTCGTGGCGTCGAACGTCACACGTGCCGGCGAGGTACGAGCTCGCGGACCACGCCGGAGGGGCTCGAGTTGAGGTCGCGCAAAGGAGGACTCGACGACACGCTCAGGGAAGTCGCGACTTCCTTTTCTTTTGGGGTTCTGTGTAAATGTGTGTGTGTGTGCCAGTCCGTAAAGTAGAAACTGATTAAGTGCTTGTACATTGCCTTTTATTTGGTTGTAGCTCTGCATCGTTCCCTGCTTGTGTTTTCTTGCTTGACTGTATACGTGTATTGTTTTGTACAACTGTTGCCTATTAGAAAACGTGCTGCCGTGTGGCGCGAATAAATGTGCTTGTCCAATTGTTCCCTTTTCGCTGCGTCCATTCCTTTGTTTGAATTCCATCTTGCATCACGTAAGGGATTGATAGTGGGTGTAAGTTCCCGATAAATAATCTGAACCGTCGAGGTCGACGATAACTCCGCTCGGTTATCCCTGCAGTACGGAACGAGCCGCTTAAGCGGCTCGTGTCCGGAGTCGACCTGCGGCGTGACAACTCCTCGCGTACGCTACCCGCGCGGTACTTAGGTAAATCGACCATTCGGCGATCGGACCTATTTCGCGCGGGTAGAATGCGGACTGAGTTGTGGTGAGGTTGAACCCCACCCGTGACTAGCTCCCGGCGTTGTTCCGAGAGGTAACGACTGAATTGCACGTTCGGGGCGAAGCGGCCGCTATTGGTTAAACGCCGTCGTTCGCACGCCGGCGGGCGCGAATTCACAACACTGGTGTACAGGAGTGTGGGATTCAAATCCACCTCGGTCTCCAACTAAATTTACGGAACCGGGTCAAGGGTGAGTGGAGCGACCCTCCGTGTTCCATTAAATTACGAGCAATTTAAGTTAAATCCCTTAGGAGAAATAAGATGGCATTTCAAGGCGAGCGGGTGCCGGGGGTATTAGATATGTGTTTGAATATAGAATCCATGGCCCGGATGGTACCTCTTGTAATTTTAATCCGTGGGGAGCTCACCCTATTCTGAGCACGAACTTTGCCGGCAAATGGAGTCGCAAGATGGCGGCGCGGCCACACTTCAGCGCGGCACGAGGCGTGAGCAGGCGGCTATTTTTAGCGCAACGAATGGCACGACACGAGGCGAGCGCTCCCAACAACTGTTTCAAGCCACGGGGCATGGCAGGCGGCGAGGCAGGGGGCATCGCGGCTTCGGAAACAATTGGAGGAAGAATGGAAAACCGAGCTCGAAAAGAAACAAAAAGGAGCACGATTTGGAAGTAAAACAACTAATGGAAAAAATATTGGAGGGGGCAAGGCGGTTCAAAGAATAGAGGGGAGAGTGAGGAAATACAGTTGGAAGAGAAAAAATGTGAACACGATTTGGAAATAAAACAAATTGAAGAAGAGATAAGAACAGGCAATCAGGAAATAGAAAGCCTAGAACGGAAGATAAAAAGAGGAGAGGACAGCTGGAGGAAAGGACGGAGGAATTGCTGGAAAAGTCAGAACAGTTCGAAGAACTGCAGGGAGAAATGAGGGAGGAAGGAGAAAGGAAAACAAAGCTAGAAAAGGAAAAACGCAAACAAGATGGGGAATTGGTACTACTGAAGCGAGAGGTAAAGACAGGCCAGATTAAAAGAGAAACCCTGGAAAGGGAGATAGAAATGGAAAGGAACGCAGGAAAAACTAAAGAATCCAGTAAGAAAATGGACGAAATAAGAGAGGAAGCATGGGAAAGTTGTGCGAAAGGAGGGAAGAAGCATGCAAATTGAGAGAGGAATTATGGGAAAAAGCTTCTGAGATACTGAAACACGAAACCAAAGAGAGAGGATTACAAAACGAACTAAGGATGTTAAAAGAGAGAGGAAGAGAGCGAAAATGAAACGTTGAGAAACACACTGTACAGATCAAACAGTTGGAAGCCAAAGCAAGGTTGGAGTGTGCGGAGATGAGAAAGGAAGTAGAAAGAAAGCTTCGGAGTTGCAGAAGCACCAAAACAAAGAGACGGAATTACAAAACGAGTTGAGGATGGTGAGAGAAGAAAGAACGACAGCAAGGATGAAACGTTAAGGAACCACACTGTACAGATCGAACAGCTGGAAGCCAAGGCCAGATTGCAGAATGAGGAACAAGGAAGACAGTGGAATAGAAAACACAAAGAACAAGGAATGAGACAGGAGAAAGAAATCAGTCAATTGAAGGAGACAACGAGATTGGAGAGGAAGAACGAGAGGAACAGTGGAGAGAAAACAAAAACTGCACGAATTTGAAATTAAACAATTCGAGGAGAAAGCAGAATTGGCGTCCACGGAGATTGAAAACTCCGGAAAGAGAACGAAGAACTCAAAACGTTTCGAGAGGAGGAACGGCTCAAAAGGAGCCAGGAAATGGAACAGCACAATGAGGTGGGATTTGTGACAGCACCACAGGAATAATGTTAGTGGTGCGGGACTTGATTGACATCACTCGTCGGATTAAACAACAATTAGGGCAAACCCTGAAAAGGAGACAGTGGAAATAATAACGGAGCCCGGGAGACTGAAACGTGTAAGACGAGACACGAGGTGACGACGTCCGAAAAATCAAAAGAGACGAAGATCCAGAAGAAACAGAAATAAGGAACAGGAGAAAAAATGATAGAGACGCGGAGATAGAAAAAATAGAGAGAGAACTGCACGATAAAGACAGGGTTGGGGACGAACACACACACGGAGGTAGTGGAGGACGATGGGGGCGAGATGGCAGAACGTGTGGGGACCGGTGCAAGCAGCTGGATAGCCTCCTTCGGGAACAGAAGGAGACGCTATGCTCCCTTGAGGTGGATCACGACCAGGTGGGTCCGGTCATGCTCGCGGAGTTGAAGGGGCGAGTGCTGTTGACGGGTGCACGTGCAGTTGGGGTATGGAGACCCCGGGACACCTAGTGGTGGCGCGAATCCCAGTGTGGTTGTGCAGTGTGCGTGTTTGCGAGTGCGCGGAGATGCGTGCTTTCCGGCACGCATGTGCGAGTGAGACCCCCTGTGTGAGTGAAAGTCAATGTGTGACAGAAACCGTGTGTGTGAGAGAGCGGTATGCAAGGGAGATGGCGGCTGGCATGCAGGAACATGCAACCGCATGTCCCGGAGTGAGTGTCATGGAATGGTGTGTGAGCGTCGTGACACGCAGGTGTGCGTGGGTCGAATGGCGACGACGACGGCGACAGAGAGACAAGGGCCAAGTAGCGGCCATAGTTGCATTGAGGACTGCGCGGTTTACCCAGCGGCGAGCGCGAGGTCCGTGCTGTGGTACGCACAAGGCCGCACGTGCGCGCTTGCGGAGTGAAACCCGGTCCGGAAACGCCCGCGGTGGATGTTGCCGATCCCACGGACGACAAAGGTTAGGCTGAACGGATTTGGACCGGACGGTTCTCCACGCGAGCTTGTGTTAAGCTCCAACGGCAGAGCACATGTGTTCGCGTGGGAACCCCTCGAAACGCAGCTTGTTTTTTTTATGCGCAGGGTGACGTCATGCTGCACGTAGGGTTGGAATCCGACAGGAGGGTATCCCTGCGGGATGGTACCGTCCAAGGAGGACGAGGTCGCGAGCAGCTGCCATGACGTCACGGGGGGGAAGACGCAGGTTGCGAGTTGCCGCGCTGGTGCTGCGCAATAAATAAAAAAAGCAAGCCTCGCTTCGGGTGAACAGGATTCCCTGGGCAAGGGTGGAAGACCCCCTTGGCTGGGCACAGGATGAACACTAGGGGAAGGGTTAGTGATAGCTAGACCGGCTTCATGGGGCAGGGGTAAGTCCTCATGGGCCCATGGAATGGATTAGATAGAGGGATTTTAGGTGAGATTTAGGATGGAAATGGAGTATGGGATTATTTTGAGGACAGTGACAGACTGTGAGTGTGTAGAGGGGACGTAGCTTAGCTACGTAGATTAAAAGGAACGTGCTGTAGTGTAAGGACGACTGGGAGCACGAGTTAGTTAGGGAAGTAGTGACCAGGATGGCAGGATTCAGCGGTGTGAGTTGAGAAGTGTGGAAGGAAAATGTACTTGGTGAGTGAGTGAGGCCAGCGGGTCTGAGTAAATGGAGTGATTGTGGAATGCATGGTGCGATGAGTGATTGGGGGAGGAGTGATTCCCGCCCAAGGGACCCCGGGGTCAGTGTAGAGTGAGTTAGCTGGGTTAGACAAATTGGAAAATGGAGGTCGTTTTGTTGTTGGTGGGAAGTAGGCTCGAAACCTGTTTTGGAGGGTGCAGGAGCCCTGTTGACGGGCTGGGAGCGTGGCTACGAACGGTGAGTATCGCTGAGTGGGTACCCGGGCACCGGGCTAGTCGGCCGTGGTAGGCCAAGGGCCCATGGGGGGCCGGATAGCGTAGTGGCACCGGTGCGCCCGCATGATGCGGGGGCCCGGGGCCTATGGCCGCGTGGGCAGTGCGTGGGCACGGGCGACCTCGGAAAGGGGCCAGGAAGCCAGCCTGCCACGTGAGCGTTTCAGGGGAGTCGCCATGGAGGCACTCCCGGTCTTTAGGAGCTGGTAGGCTCGGAGGCAGTAGTGCCCGGAGGTGCCATCGTTGGGGAATCGCAGCAGGTAGTTCCTGCCAAGGGAGCCACGCGTCCCAGCCACGAAACCGTGTGAGGGCACGGGCGAAAATTGGGGCATGGCCCGAAATTGTGAGTACAACAACACAGGCGACGGGAATCTGGGTTGATAGAACCAGTAGATTAAGCGAGAGGCGCTTGTTGAAAGCCCCGGGTAGTTTAAGTGATAATGGTTAGGTAAGTTAGGAAGTGTACCCTCCGCACCATCCATCCCTTCGCTCTCGTTATGGGCGCTGGACCCACTTTGGTTGAGATCGCTGAACTCCGAGGAGGCCATCCTGAGGCTTGAGTTGGGCCTCGACACAGGACGCTAGCTCTCCCTTATTCCCCTCCGGAAGGGAACGTAGGGGTTGGGAGTAGGCGGACAGGATAGGTTAGCCGAACAGAGACATAAAGGGAGTTAGGGGCGATTTATAGAGGGAAGTAAAAAATAAAAATAAAAACAAAAAAAATAAGTTGGGGCTAAATTGGTTTTTGACAAATAAGGGGTGGGTATGGACGGAGACAGGCAAAGGCGATAGGTTGGGAGGGAGATAGTCAGGTAGGTCCAAGCCCGCGCTTCCGAGTGGCCAGCACCACCGCACTCCCTCCACCAACCTCCACTGAAAGGCAAAGGCTGGCCAACTCATCGGCTGGCTGTGTTACTTCGAGGCCTGTGCCGGCCACTTCGTCTGCCGGCTGTTTACTGCAAGGCCTGTGCCGGTCGACCGTCTGCCGGCTGTTTTACTGCAAGGCCTGTGCCAGTCAGCTTCACTGCCGGCTGCGTTTGCTACAGCGGCCCTGTGTTGCCATGCCTTGCCTGCTACCTTTGCCATCCATGCCTACTGCCCTCGTCATCTTTTGCCCCCGTTCTGGTTTGAATTCCCCCCCCCCCATGTTCATTGCCAGGTGCGCCAGGATCGTCGCGCAGTTTGCAAGGACTGCCCTGTTGGCAGCACAACACGGGCCTGCAGTGCGCCCGTGCACCGTGTTTGCGTCCTTCCATTCATTCATCCATTCATCCATCCATCCATCCATCCGTTGTGTTCATTGCGTGTGCCACTTGAGCTGCACGGAGACTGCGTTTGTGCAGGCCATGCACCGTTGTGTTCACTGCGTTCATTTCAAAAGGGGAGGCCTTGGACTGTGGGTGTGCAGCCGGCCACATTCCCCGTCACCTGCATTGCCTGAGCCAGAGACTGCATGCGAGCAGCCTGGCTCCCTGCTAACTGCTTTTCTCTTTGCAGATCCATTGATCCTGGGCCATGGAGTAGTGTAAATTGTAAGGTTAAGGTGTGATGTACTGTAAATATGAGTGCGCCCCGGCATGTAAGTCTTAGCGCCGGCAATTTATTTAAGTCGTCTGTATGAGTGGGTTTGTTTCGTTAGTTACTCAGCCCGTAGGTTATTTATTTTGGGGACACGAATACACTGAATGTCGCACTCAGGGATCCGAAGTAAAACGTATTAGGGGAGAACTACACATGATGGCACACGAAAATTTGACGACTCGGGACGAGTCTGTAAAAAGGGGAGGTAGTGTTACGGCTGTGGAAATTCGCAATACACCATAAAGGGTCCTTAGATCAGTTATGACGCTAAGTTCATGTGTAGTTAGCCTAAACCCGTTGTATAGAGGGAATATATGTGATCCATTCGGGCTGCGATTCTTCAGTTAGCCGTTTTTCTTTTGCTGTCGTTATTTTGGTGCAACAACACAACAACAAACATCGCCACAACCAACATCTCAACAACGACGCCATTCACACCACGACACCACTTCAACAACTACACCACCACCATCTTCGCCACTCGCCATTCAACGCGCCACCGCGCGGTCACGATCTCCGCAGGACGGGTGAAAGGAGCGGGGTGCAGCAGCAAGGGCGCGGAAAGACAACTCCCGCCCGATATTCTCCCGCCTGAATCTTGAGCCGGATCGTCGTCGCGCTTGGTGAGAAGGGGAGGGGTGGCGCAGCTCGCTCCCGATTGGGGGATGCGCGGATGTGACGCGGCCAGGGAGGAGGAACGCCCCCCTTCGAGACTTTTCTGGAAACGCCGCGAAGGGGTGGAGCAAGGAACGGTGGAGCGAAGGGCGGGGCCCGCCTTACAAAAAGGCGAGCGCAAGGCGGCTGGAGAGCTGGTCGTCGAATTGGGTCTTTTTTGTCTTGGTCTTACCTGGTCGGTGGTCCCGGTTGTTGTTCCCGACTGTCGAGTCGGAGGATTGTCGGTGTCAGAGGTCAGTCGGTGCGGTCTCGAGACCCCGCGGTGGGACGGAGCGCCTGCCATTCCCCCCCCCCCCCGTCCGCACCGGGATAGCGGCGAAAGCTCCGTCCGTTCGTTCCGGACCCCGTCGTGCGTCGAACGGCCACACGTGCCGGCGCGAGGTACGAGCTCGCGGACCAGCCGGAGGGGCTCGGAGTTGAGGTCGCGCAAAGGAGGACTCAACGACACGCTCAGGAAGTCGCGACTTCCTTTTCTTTTGGGGTTCTGTGTTAAATGTGTGTTGTGTGGCGCCAGTCCGTAAAGTAGAAATGATTAAGTGCTTGTACATTGCCTTTTATTCGGTTGTAGCTCTGCATCGTTCCTTGCTTGTGTTTCTTGCTTGACTGTATACGTGTATTGTTTTGTATAACTGTTGCCTATTAGAAATACGTGCTGCCGTGTGCGGAATAAATGTGCTTGTCCAATTCCCCGTTTCGCTGCGTCCATTCCTTTGTTTGAATTTCCATCTTGCATCACGTAAAGGGATTGATAGTGGGTGTAAGTCCCGATAAATAATCTGAACTCCTCAGGTCGACAGTAACTCTGCTCGGTTATCCCTGCAGTACGGAACGAGCCGCTTAAGCGGTTCGTGTCCGGAGTCGACCTGCGGGCGTGTACAACTCATCGGTACGCTACCCGCACGGGTACTTCGGTAAATCGACCATTCGGCGATCGGACCTATTTCGCGCGGGTAGAATGCGGACTGAGTTGTGGTGAGGTTAACCCCCACCCGTGACTAGCTCCCGCGTTGTCTGCTTTTTTTTTTTTTTTTCTTTTTTTTTTTTTTTTTTTTTTTTTTTTTTTGGTTTTTTTTTTTTTTTTATTTTTGATTTCTTTTTTACGAGAGGGTCACGACTGAATTCGACGTTCGGTGGGAAGCGACGCTATCGCGTTAACGCGGCTCATTCGCACGCCGGCGGGGCGCGAATTCACAACAATATATTTTCCAATACAGAGCTGTCACTTGCCTATACACCGCCCAAATAAAGGTATGCGTCAGAAGAACGTGTTGCATGCTTGGAAAAACATTGCCTGTAGGGCAGGTATGCTGCGAGTTCAAATAAAGACCAACAAATATTTTACATATCTTCAAATAAAAACCAACAAAACCTTTATATATATTCCACATAAGTTCAATTAAAAAAACTACAAGGGCACTTGGTAGAGTGCATACCTCCACCACACAATGCCTGATTCAGGAGACCATAACTAAATCCAGTGGACCCAATCGATTTTTGAAATATCATGCTATACATCATTTTTGGCCCAATCTCTCAATGGTGAAGAACACTTTGAAAATTAAATAATTGTTGTATCTAGATTCGGATCTTCACCAAAATTGAATAAATTCTTTCTTGTTACACACCCAATGTGTCCACAAAGTTTCATCCAAATCCACCCCAAACTGTTTGAGATATCATGCTATATATTGGTTTAGCCCTATCCCTCAATGGTGAAGAACCACTTAAAAAATTGTCAGACTCGGATTTGGATCTTCGCCAAAATTGAATCAATTCTTCCTTGTTACACACCCAACGTGTCCACCAAGTTTCGTCCAAATCCACCCACAACTTTTTTGAGATATTCTGCAAGCAAACAAACAACCACATCATAGTGAAAACATAGCCTTTCCACCTTCGGTGGTGGAGGTAAAAATGCAAAGATAGTTGCTAATTCCAGCACAGAACTATCAATCTGCATTAATGGCACAAGAGAATAAAAATGTTAAAACTTCCCGCAATAAAAGGAAACAAAGCACTGAACCCTTTATTGGAGCAAAAGTGGGTGATGGGAAACAGGAAAGTGGGATATATAGGGTGGGTGACATCATCAATAACAAACACTTTCCTTCTTTTCGTGCCAGTGGCTAAGACACAAGGAAAAGTTGGAACATATACTTTATCTCCGACAAGAACAGGAGACATCTCTGCACTTTTACATTTTACAATTTTGTTTTCCCCTCTCGCTTGTCAATGGTTTTTAAATGCCCTCCCTGGATTCGTACATTACTTTAGCTGTTCTGCACGCAGTGATGGACAATCGAGTGCATGAACCGTCTGTGGATTCAGCGACATCTTTGCCTCTGCAGCAGCATCTCGATGGTAGTGTTTTGCCATTTCACTCGGCAATGATTACCGAGGCCGAGCTAGAACGCTGCTGGAAATTACATCACCACAGGAAACCTGAGTCCAGTTAGCCAGAGCCAGCACATCTTGATACTTGGTATTCCTCTCGCATAATAGTGTAAGATAGAGGGTTGCGACCACTCTCCCTTCAGATGCCTTCCTGTATAGTAAAGGGTATGTCCAGTTCCACCACCCATTTCTCCATTCATCCCGCTCACCATCCCCAACTAAGCCTTTAAATTTTATCATCTCTGTGCCTTAAACTCTTCAGTCTTACATCATTCCCCACCCCCTCCCCCCCCCCTTTCTGGCAGCAGAAGCAAACTTACAACTTTACCAGCTTTTACTAATCTACCTATCCCTGATCCTAAAATTTAGACATTTCTCACCTTGTAGACTGTTCTTTAATTAAATATTCTTTCTTCTCTTCCTCTCTCCTTCTCCCATGTTCGTAATTTAAAATAGATTATTTAGTTGTCTTAATTCGATTTTGTCTTTTGTTTGTGTGGTCTTTAATATTTCATGAATGCTCGAACACAAAAAGGACAAAAGGACATCAGGCAATGCACATACAGCAGTGTTGATATAAGTTAGGTTTTTCATACCGTATAGTGGCCTCAAAGACCTGTACAGTTGCATCCTGGTCAAATGAAACGGTCTCCACGACAAGCTGGACGGCCCGTTGAAACTCTGACGTGTTCCCCATTACCTGTAGGGAGCCCAAAAAAAATGTTTAAAGTCTGGGACAATAGTGATGTTCAAATTCAAGAAAAACAACAATTTCATGTTGTTCAGAGATAAAATAATAAAGAATAACTCCAACAAATGTTCAAATAATTGCAGAGAAGAGCTCAGGATATCATAGAGATAATTTTTGTGTGCATTGTTGTGGATTCTCACCAGTCCGGCATGCGGACGACCGCCTTAGCCCAATTGCGGCCGCGCGCGCC
>CM068964.1:16692231-16707852 GCA_035128595.1 Eptatretus atami | reverse complement strand
CACTGGTCATGGGGAGGGTGCTTGAAGACTTGCGGCTGAGGGGGGGAAGGGGAGGGGGAAGGGGAAGGGCTTAAGAAGAAGGTTCATACTTGAAGTGGAATTTTTAGATTACGTAGAAATTTTTAGCCACGTCTCGAACGTGCTTTAAGAGAGCTTCTTCTTCTTCTTCTTCTTCAAAACTTTAGGACTTGGTTCTTGTATATACAGGATCCGAGATCTCCTTAAATACTAAACACTTGTACACATCCTCACATAGACGGTGCCTTTTTGAGAGCGTCTATCATGAACTTTTAAAATATATTCGGACATTTGCTAAAGTTTCGAAAAGTTCACGTTACTATTTAAAGATTTTCCATTTAATGTGTTGTAATTTCGTAAATGCACGATTTTCTCGTCATGAACGACGATCGTCCATGACGGGTCTCGCTATTGGCTCCATCAAGGCACGTGACGAAATATCGGAAGTTGGTGGTGTTTTTTTCTTTCTTTTCTTCTTCTTCTTCTTCTTCTTGTGAAGACAAAACCTTTAGGACACCGGCTCTTGGACACATTTGTCCTTGTTCCATATATGGGTTCCTGCCATTATGCTGTCATTCAGGGCCGAATAAAACAGCCCAGGACCCTTGCCACTGAATCTGTAAAGGGCCCTCCTCACCCGGCTGGTATTGACAAAAAAATCCCAATTTCAATAAAAGCAAATTTATTGATTGGCAGATGTGCATGCCCCCCCTTCCCTCTCCCCCCCCTTGTACAGAGCTACAACACTACCTACAGATGTGCATGCCCCCTCCTTCCCTCTCCCCCCCCCCCTTTGTACCTCTCTACAACACTACCTGCAGATGTGCAAGAGGCATTGTAACTTTGTACTTATTGGCATACTGTATGTGCAGAATTAAATTTTATATCAATATTTTTTGATATAATTTCAAAACGGCGCGGAGTTATTCCAGGAAATATCGCTGGATTAGAGTTGCTGTAACGTACTTCCAGCATGACAGTTGGCAATTAAATATGAATAAAAGTAACCGGCAAATGAAGGTAAAGTTCGAGGCCTCCCCAAGACGAAAGGCCCCAGCCTGTGCTGCTTCGGCACCATTGTCAATTGTAGATACAGATAACACAACGTCAGTACAAATTTTAAAACATTTATTGAACAAACAAACAGATTAATTACATGTGCCAGCATAGGAGATCCTGGACAGACAGATTTACTACCAGATCTCTCAACATAACCGGAGGGAATCTTCATCTTTTAAATATATGTTTTCCAGTAAGACACAGTTTTTTTTTTTATTATTTTACTTGACCGCTGATGCCAGTTCGCCCAGTCTTAAACAATTTCCAGGTGAACCTTATCTTCAGTTTCTTTGACAGCTCCTGCTTAAATGGTTGGAACACAAATTCAAACCCAGACATAATTAATCGCACAGAATGCTGGAATGACGTCAAATGCCAACCCTAATGGCCATTAAAACCAAGGTTCCATCTTATGTAGGTTAAAAATCAGTCTTGCTTCTCCCAAAACTGGGAAGAATATTATCATTGAAGTGACCAGAGCTTCGTTAATACATCTGGACACCTTCTCAAATCCACATTCCAACTTGTTTGTGTCTGTTTTAAAAAATTCCTTTAGATTAGCTTTTAAATGAATAGGCAAATTCTTATTATATTCAACTTACTGGCAAAGTTCAACCTGTTTACACATTTTAATATACGGTGATCTTTCCATACAGAGGAGAAATAAATTACGTTAATTCCAATGGATACATACTTAAAAAGAATCATATCATATTTGAGTACATTTATTTCAGGATTAATATATTTTATTTTAATATCAGGTTTTAAATCATCATCAATTTATTTTATCACCCCCAAACCCAATCATGATAAAATGTTTCTACCACAATCCAGGCCTGCTGTCATGAGGACATTCCGAAGGAAACTTCCGTAAATGTTCCACATTTTAAGGGAACATAATTCTCTTACAACAGCCTTGTGGAACCGGATTAGCTGCTCGTTTGAATTAAACGTTTCTTCCTTCTTCCTTTAAAAGCATTTTAAAACATTTTTAATGCTTCGCTTTTTTTGTGATATACAGAATCAATGCTCATGGAAGAGCTAGAACACTGAAGGGATCAGGATGAAACAGAACAAGAGGAACAACAGAGACAGGGGGCAAACACCAACAGCAACCAACAAGGAAGGATTAAAATAAAAGCTAGACTTGACATGAGGGGTACAGGGAGAGGACGCTGGGATTGTTTACGTGAGATAAGAAGCAAAACTCTCAGGAAGACAAAACGGGCAATTTGGAAGAGTGTTTGGGGGTGGGGAGGGTTGCTGTTAACAGGCTCAAAAGATCATGGTTTTGAATGTGATGATGTGAGGTGAATGGAACAAGACTTTGTCTTCAAACTTGGAGGGACGAATGAGATTGAAGAGAATGTGGAAGTTGGTTTACAACACAGGTTGGAAAAAAAAGAAGAAAACAAATGTGTGGAATGAGCAGTGATTTTTGGATTTTGAGAGTTTCACTAAAGGGGGTTGATTATGGACTTGTGTGACACTCTGCAGAACTCTGGGACGGTATAAGGGGGCAAAGCACGAAAAGAGCAAGAGGGTGTAAGACCAGAAAAGAAAACGAGACACCGACCTGTCTGCGAGCGGAAATGAATAGGCCGTGTAGACTCAGGCTTCATAGAAGATATTCTCCATAATATTGAAGACCTTGGTTTTCCGTGCTTCAGCTGAGGCAAAGCGTGTGAGGCTAGGGGCACCAGCCAGAGGGGAGAGCAGTACTCCATCAAGCTGCCAGATTGAAGGTCTTGTAGGTGGATAGGAGTTCAGGTGTGGACCAAGAAACGATGCATGGTGGGCCCAGTAGATTTTTAATCTCTTGTTTAAAAGATTGTGTGTTGTTGTTTAGCGTTGATATGCACTGCGCCGCTTGCTCGTATCGACAGGAAATGGTAGGAACTCGACACCCTCCGCCTCCACGGATATGTCTCGCATTTTTCGTGAGTCCGATTTTGCATCCAGGAACACGACAATTATGGTTTAAACATTTTGGAATTGCCCGTTTTCGTTTAAATTGCTGAAATTATTGTTAAATAGACTATTTGACTTCTCACATATCTCTTCTTTCGCAACGTCAGGTTAAAAACACCCACACCTAGCAGACGCGACGTCACTGAAAATGCACACACAGCACATTCGAGAAAAGCCTCGTTTAGCATTTTATTTCATCATTTCGAAACTCCTGGTGTTTGCACATATAAATTTATAAATACGTCACCTCCACCTCCACCGTTCGACATGAGAACTTAAAATCATGAAATAGGAATGTAGAATATTAAAAGTGTTCATTGTGCGGCTCAGATGGACAGTAAAGAATAAAGTTGAAGAAACTCGATATCTGCGATCTGCCAAGGCACGCCGTCTACCGGGCTTTGGGTAGACTTACTCTTTGGAATTGCCGCGATTTGACCTCGGCGCAACGATCCAACTGATGGCCTATCTTCTTCGGACTCTGCTGCTATGGTGCTTTGACCTTCAACATTTGCGGATAAGAGTGCCAAATTATAGAAAATGGTCCCCATTGTACCAATTGTATCCATAAAACTCCATCATTGGAAATATTGAGGAAAAACTATTTCACAGTAATCAATAAATAAACAAACATACAGGTGTTTTTATTTTTGATATGTTATTAGGTCAAATCCCAAAAAGTTAGGTGACGAACACCAGAATGAAATGTCAGGTACATAACTTCATTACAGATCCACTATTATGATGCAAGAAACTTTCTTGGAAGGCCAAGTATCCTTTGAGCATTCTGCATTGGCAAAATTAAACGATGACAAGAAAAAAGTTTATTTATTTATTTATTTTCGTTTTATTTCTTTTTTTCAGACTCCATTTGACCTTGATCCTTACCCGGATGAGTTATGCTGTAAAACTTTCAACGCATAATGTACCTCTGCTCATAGCTATCTAAGAGAGGGCAATTTAGTTCCAATTGCACCAACCTTAGTTAAGTTTCTTGAATGAAAAATATTAAACACGTCCGATATTTACGTTCATGACCTTAAAAGTTGGCTATGGCAAAAAATAATAAAGGCAAACGTTATTCACAATTATAGGTATAATTTCAATTCAGAAGTCCCACTGGCTCCAAGATACAGTCTGAAATTGGGAGTGCGAGAAGAAGAAAAAAACCCTAAATGTCGTTTCGTACTCTTAGGAATTTTAAGAAACTCTGGGATAGCATTTAAGAAGTTGTGAGCATTAAATTGTAAGAAACAAACCTTGCCAACAGTTATAAGCCTACCCATCCCACAATTCTAAGAAAAGGTATTGCACAACATTGTCTTCTTTGTCGCAACCACAACATTCTTGCACCACAGTGGAATGGGTGAAGAGGATGAATGCGCTATGGCCTCTGATGCTCCTGGGGTCGCAGCACCACCCGCAGAACCGACATCCCCGTGAGCTGCCATGTACTCAGACATTTTGGGTTCGTGGCGGTTTTTCATTCCAACAGCACCCTTGGCGCGACAGCAAACTGCTCGGCAAACGACCCGGTGGGTCTCCCGTGAAAAATTTTTTTCCGGCTTGGATGTGATGTTGCTTCCGTGTTTCTCTCCGCAGAAGCTTTTTGCATGTTTTTTTTTTGTTCAACATTTTAATACACACTTTTCATTATCCCAACGGTATTAATTTGCAGGCAATGTCCTGTCTCTATCGTGTACGTCTGAAAATCATATAAAAAACATGGCTGCCCGATTCTTCCCAAATTTTTGCCACATGTGTTGGTAGTACCCAGGGCAGGTCAATGGGACCAGGGAAAAAGTAGAAATTAAAAAAAAAAACCCAACCCCCCTTGTGAGCAGAGTTGCAGCGTTAGATGATTTCAATTTATGCCTGTATTCGTGCCGCACAAGTGCGTGGTTTCTATTTCCTCGCCTTCAACCACAAAAGTTGAAAATGCGATAAGACAAATAGCGAGTGGTACATTCAATTGGATGCGTTATTTTGGGATGGGTGACCAACTATACCGTCAACCAGTCGAAGCTGACATCCGGTGTTTTCCCAGCAGAGTGATTCATCAATGTGTGTGGTACGTCCAATCGTGATGGGCGTTAACAACAAGGTCGTCCCGTCTGCCAGCATTCGTTGGTGTGAACGTTAAAGATTCACCGGTGTCTTTGCGAAGAGTTAGGTGAGCTATCGCTGGCCCTCTGATGCAAATTACAAATTCCTGCCAGAACCAGCAAAGGGACACCCCACATCCAGCGGCACAGCCTTGTCCTGAGCCTAGTTGATGCTACCCCTCAGCTATGTGCTACATTACGAACGAAGAACTGACAATGGAAGAGCAAGATGCTCATACTCATGCTCTGTTGCTTTTCCTCAACATTTCCTGGCCTCCTAGTTCTTTCGTTCCTCTTTACTACAGGCTTTAAACTCTTTCAATCATAACAACACATACTATAAAACCCTGTGTGGCTGCTGGTTGCATCAATTTCTTGAGCTTTTGATGTTGATGTAGTGCCCTCATTTACCACGTGCACTGGTACTCATTCGCCGAACTCAGAAGGATGACACGGCTGAGTACACCCACCTGGTGTGATTTCAACGGCCGACGGGCCTCGAAACTCGCAGACCCTAAGATCTTAAGACAGCCACCTTAACGCGAAGCTCAAACAACCAGGCTATAAACTTGCAATAAGCGCATGGTATTTTCACAAATCGCACCGGTAATAGTTACGCGGTTTATGATTGCAGTATTTTATCCCCGCGCGTGGGCGGACAGGGGTTATATTGTTGTCACCCGGGTCGTTCCGTCCCGTCGTCCGTCCGGCTGGCTGGCTGGGCGTTCAACATTTATAGCTGTGAGTGCGATAACTCATAAACTGTTCGCCCTAATCGATTTGAAATTTCTTTTCAATGGCAGGGGATTCCCAATCTCTGATGGTATGTTTATTCCCTCATTTGTAGTTAACCTCCATGAATCAATGGGTGGATCTAAGGAAAATTGCTTTCCAGATAGATAGCCGAGACAAATCGATTGTAACCTCGTGCTTCATGTATCAAATGCTGGTGACTTCACCAGAAATTGTCCAGCACAAAAGGGCAGTGTTTATTATTTATTTATTTATTTGCTTGGGATTTGGCTTTAAAGGACTGATTGCTGGGTGGATGATTCGTGGAGGCTAAGTTTAAAATCGTATATCATTAGTAAGCTAAAGCTGTCTATATTGCCAATATAATTTAAAGAATCCACATGCAGAGATATGCATTTTCATAATCTATACTGCAACCAGAGACTGTTGGCTGGCTGTCTCTGTAGCGAAATTTTCTCAAGAGATAATCAAATGGATCTTTATCAAACTTTCAGAGTTAGTCAGTGGAGGTGCTGGCGAGGGTTTTAGGCAACAACAACAAAAAAATTTCAATTTTTCATTGCTCGATAGTGCCTAAGCCTTTGTTGCTATGTGGAAAGGTGATATTAATGATCCCTGAGACCCATTCCTTAGTGGGTGTAGGGAAGTGTCTTTGGCGCCCCAACAAAAGAAATGAAGAAAAAAAAAGAAGAAACCTTGATTTCTTCAAAATGCCAACAGGATTATAACGCCGATTTAGAACCGGGCGATGGTTCCGGTACCCCTGCTATATAATTACATATGGTTGATTTTACATTCAAGCTAATATATCTTTGATATCAGAAAAGGAAGTTTTGATTGGGTCACAGTGTACTATTTGCCTTCAATGGTCCCACCTGGCAGGTTCTCGAGACCAAACCAGGACAGTGATTCGGCTACAAAAGCCTCAACATTGCCAATGGATGAGGCATTGGGAAACGTAGGGAACTTTACCATTCGTTCTACAATCAAAGGGGTTTGAAGTGAGATCTGGCGGATACCCCTAAAAAGTTTTCGGGTTTGGTTTTCGCCTTTTCTTCCCCTCCCTGTAAGTCGAATTCTTTTTTTTGTTTGTTTTTTTTAATACGAGTGCAGTGTTTTTCTTTACAACCAAAGTCATTCCCTTATACGCATGTAGACCTTAATGATCCATGGCTCCTTTCTTAAAGAATCGACCTTCTGAGATGTTGCGGTGGTTAAAGGATGACTCCACTCCGTTCTCTTTGACCCTCACTAACCAGCTCTGATGATTGCCTAAATTCAATATCCCAATCGAAACTATATCTCTTTGCAATAGCGCGCTTGAGTAACCCCCAATGTACGAGTAACTAAGTTTGAGTAACTCGTAACATTTGCCTAACATGTGTTGCAAAGTTTATTATTGCAGCTCTGTGGAGGTGTGGGGGTTTAGAACTCCAATATAGCTGCTTTAGAGAGGTTTGGTCCGTGTGTGTGTGTGTGTGTGGGTGTGTGTGTGTGTGTGTGTGTGTGTTGTGTGTTGTGCCTGCACTGACTGCAATCTAAATTAACAATAAATATGAGAAGATCAGGGAGCACCAAGGTAATCCTATTTCTTGGGTTTTTAGTCCCCTATTTTGAATAGCAGTATGGGACTTTGGGAAATGAAGTATGAATGCTAAAGCAGGTTTCCCAAAACGTCTTTCCAATTACAGACGTCCATTAATAAATCACCAAGAAAGGTTGTTTTTTTTAAAAATATCTGGGGTGTGTTCAGATTACCAAGTTTATTTTAGAGCGCTCACACAAGTTGGCCTCAAGCACCAAGCAAGCCTCCATTCAAAAGCGTTTCATAAGGAATGGCTGGCTTTGGCAAAGTGCTCGCGAAACTTTAACTGAAAACACCGTCTTGTTGTAGATTAATGTTGAGTGAGAAGTGGATCTGAATATTTTGATCAGATTCCAAAGGTGTTTCATTGCAGGTTGTTATTATTTTTCCCATGGGGAAATTTTGGGTGGCTCTACCATTTCTTAAGCCAGCATTGTACTGCTCACCCAAGTTGTCTGTGGACATCAAGTCGCGTCACAATGATGTTGACTGAAGTCACATGTAACAGACCAGACTGGACTAGGCGAATTACCCCCACCATGAAGGATTTGGTGAAACCAGATGGAGTTTTTTTTTTTTTTTACTGACTATGAGATGGTGCCATGGTAATGTTCTGAGACTGTTGTTTGGGTTTTGGACCTTCCAAACTTAATACACTCCATCTTCCCTGTCTTCAGCTGAATTTTTAAAACTTCCAACCTTTGGATAACTAATCTGAGCGTCCTTAGCAACCAATCAATCACCATTACAATTCACAGTTCACGATTATTCACACTTTAGTTGCAAAAACTGGTATCTTGAGTGAGTGCTTCTCACCTAGAATTACATTGATCTCATCTCTATCTTCATAGACGTTTAATGTTTATAAAATGATGTTCTTACAGGTACTAATGGCCTTTTTTTCTAATGACAGTTCTTCAGAGCAATGGGGACAGTCATCAGCTACTGATAAGGCCGACAACCAGGATGGGTAACAGATGTCCTTGGATCGACAGTGGGCTGTTTCTACGGGCAACGCATAGATCACCAGCAAATTAAAACTCCTCTAGTCTTCATCCCACATTCTTCAAAGGGTTTGTTTTTTGTTTTGTGTTTTTGGGACAATACATAGCTTTTTGTCTCTGAAGTTAAGAGTATGCTGTCCAACATTTGTCAACCAGAAGAACGTTTGTTGCCTTGGTAATTGATGAAGGATCATTCGGCTTTAATTATTATTCATTATTAAGACCTGACAACTGCAAGATCATAAATGCACATCTGGCGTCACAATCTATGAAACGATGTAATTGATCATTTGCAGTTGATAACAGACGTTTGGTGAAAAAATTGATGAATGTGAATATTAGGTGTATTTCGCAAATAATATTTTGTGTATTGGCACGGACCTCATCCCATCTCGTTTTCAGTTATCCTACCCTTCTTCCCGCCCATGGGTACCGGAACCCGTGGTGAAGCCGGAATGCTCTTGAAACACTTGTCTTATTCTTCCTTGGAAAGCTAACACGACCGAAGGCAATCTCTTGCATTCCAAAAGCCTGCCACCAATGCTGTGTCCATCTCAGGAGAACAGAAAACAACAATCTATCCAACATCAAGATTGAACTTTTCAACTTGTCCTCCTTCTAAAACTGGGTGGATGCTTGTTAATCTGTCTCTGGTGTATGCTGCCCCTCCACCCTTCCCACACTTCAAATGGCACCACAAGCTGACTCCGCTCATGCAAAGGCCGAAATACGCCTCAATTCCCTTTTTGCTTCCAAATCTTGTGTCCCTTGCCTTCTCTTCTCTCTCTTCTGTACCCACCCTACCCATCTTGCTCCAAACGGTCTGGGCTCTATTTTTTGCACCTAGAAGGTGAAGTTTAAACCTTGACTCTGATTCTGCGGCACTCGACAGGACGCACAGCTCATGTTCCTCAACAAAAACCAAAGCAAAGCACAAGACACAGAGATAGGGGGGGGGAGCACCTACCAGCCTGGTTGAAGGACGAAATTTGGTGAGAGAACTTAAACAAACTATGCAGGGGGAGAAGGAGGGTAGGGAGGAACCTGTGGGTTGACAAGATGGATCACAGAAGGAGAGCTTTCAGGAAGAAGAAAAACTAGAAATTTGAAGAGTAGGCTTGAGGGTGGGGGGGATAATGGGGGTAGTAAGATCATGGTGTTTTGGTGAGGGAATGACATGAGATAGTGGTGAACAGTTTCTTGAAAAACCTGGAGGGGAGAGCGAGATTGAAGAGAATGTGGAAAGTTGGTTCCACAAACGGGAAAAAAATAGGAACAATGAATGTCCGTGAGCAGTGATATTTGATTTTGGGAGTTCAACCGGAAGGGTGGTTGATGGTGGACCATTGTGCACTCTCCAGGACTCGGTGTGGGGGGGGGGGGGGCAGAAATGAGCAGAGCATACAAAAGATAAAGGAGGCGGTAGAAGACAGAGTGACCACGTACCTGTCTGCAAATGCGAAGTGATTGGACTGTAGGTTAGCTTCATCCGGGAAGATTCCAGTAATCTTGAAAGACATTGGCCCCCCCTTTTCCCATGGGATGTAAGCTGCAGTAAGAAATGTGAGGCCAGCGGTAGCCAGCCAGCGGGAGAGCAAGTACACCATCAAGCTGCGGATCGAAGCTTGTATGGTGGAAGGCAATTCAGCATGGCCAAGGAAGGACTTTGCCTAATGGAGGATGCCTGGTCAGCTGTTTGGCGCTTTAGTAGGCCAACTTTGAAATTGGCTTGCCCAAGGAAAGATCAATGGCTGATCGGGAGGACACAGCAGTTTGTTGAATGACTTGAACTTCCTGAGGGGGGTTGCTAAGAAAGAGATAGGGTGAGGGAAGGTTACCAGACGGGTCCTTTCGGGAGAGAATGCTGTCTTCAGCGAATCAACATCTGATCGTATTTGAGAGCTGGGTTTGCCCCGCTTCAGCCTTCCTGTTTTAGGTTGTTCTGAGTATAAGATTGGAACAGTTTGTTTTTGCAGCGGTAGCTTGCCCAACATTCTGAGATGTCTTCTAATTTTAATTTGATAGCCTCAGAAGAAGGTCCAGAGAGCTCTTTATTTGTCGATGTTTAACAATGGATATTGAAAGCTGAACAAAGAAGTCGAGGTACGTGTTCATCAAGTCCTTTCTCTCATGGGTGCAGTGAGGGGTCATGCTTTACTGCCAATGAAAGCAGGAATAGACTTCCTGGTTGTGCCATGAACAGTCGTTCCTTTGATATACTGAAGAGGAGAGTCCGACAACCCATTACAGTGTTCTTAAACAGTTCTTATTATTCTGTCATATTCAATTCGGCAACTTCGATGATTATTAGCGTGATTTTTGAATTTTAGTTTTGGTATACTTTCAATCCTGTTCGTGAATTCACGATTTTGATGAACGGTACTTTCTGGTATGTTTTGTTTTTCAGAGTGCCAAGACAGTTTGTTTAAAAACAACCCAACATTGTCAATGCAATTAACCGGATATCAGACAAATCGGAAGCACGCCAGTACCCTGAGTATCAGACAAGCCCCTGGAGATTGTTGGAAGAAACGAGCTGGTGGTTGTCATTGTCACGTTTATGCTCACGTAAGGCCCGCCTGCAGATATGGCCCCAATTGACACATCCAGTCTGCTTTTTTTAAATTGGAATTTTTCAAATGAAAGTTTTTAAAGTAGTTTTAACAATTTTGAGTCATGGAGAATGTATTGATTGTTCAAACATTAGCCCTTTATCAGAAGACGTCACTCTCGCTTCATTTCCCCGTAGTGTTACACGACCCCTTATCAAATTTAGTGGATAAAAGCATCGTTTATTTTTCTATATTCATCGGACTGCAATAATGTGAAAAGATTTGTGGATAAAAAATCATCAGTAAAAATATAAATCTTGGGTTTGCAATGTCATATTAAAAAATTGAGATTTCTCCTTTTCATGATGGTCATGAAACTAAGGATGTTGATTAACAATTTCTACAGATGGAGTTAAGACGACTTGTATTTGACCAACAAAGTTTCAGCTCACTGGATAGACCTAATGACTGAGGAGAAGTTCAGTTCATAGGCGCTAAGTCACATTTGGCACGGCGGCCGTAGGGTCTACAAAAATTTACGGCCACTAGCAATTATAGGGCGGCTGCAGTATTTCCAACGGTCACACAATGTAGGCAGCTCACATATGTTTTTATTTTTTCCGGGGAGCCGCACGGGGGTATTTAGAAATGATGGGGAGACCGAAAAACGTGGGGTTGCCTTACGCGTTCCTTGATTTCGATGGTCGCACGGTGGACCTTAGGGGGCCCTGCGGCGGCCATATATAATTTTCAAGACAGACGCAAGGTAGCCTCAAGGTCCTGCAGGCGGACCGCAGGGGGGCCTAAGGCGAACGTGCGGCCAGACGGACGGTAACGAGTGGGTTTTTTTTCTTTTTTTACCGTTCTTTTTTTTTGCGGCTTGTCGAATTCCTACGGCGAACGTAGAAATGAAAAAGTTATAACTCCGCGCTTAATTCCACGGCGAACCCCTACGGCCTGCTAAAATATAGCCCATACGCGTTAGGGCCACCCTGAAGGCCACCTCAGAAAACTCGCGGGCCGCCGGCACGTTTCTTGTCAATTTCAGGGGGGGGGTACGGCCGCCGTATCCTAGCCGCTTAGAGCAAAATGTGACTTAGCTTTAGGAGGCGGAAGAGGGAAAAGGTGGACAAGGGACATATCGTCAGGGGCAAGCAGACAAATTTAATCGATATGTTTACAGAAAGCCACTGAAAAACTGGGTGGAGAACAGGCATAGTGCATTGGGGGTACTATCGAGATGCAGTGGAAACGCCATCTGTGAAGAGTGGAGTGACTAAGTGACCGCGCCAACTCTGAGGTTGCGTTATTGGAAAATAAGGTGCAGGGGTCAAAAGGGGCCAGAGGTGACAAGTAAAACATAAGATTTGGGTTTTATCAGAAGAGCATCATGACCATGTCCACTGGGAGTGGCTGGGGAGGAACAGAGTACTGAAGTGAGGCAATAAGACTGGCCAGCTAGATTCACTAACCTCTCTGTGGTGGAGAAGAAGAAAGTCTTGCCATATTCAGCTTCCTACAATGAGTATCAATAATCAACAAAGGCATTGGCCATCATACCCACAAGGATGCAAGAGAGATGCTGTATTAACCAACACAGATTAGAGTCTTACTCCATGGGACTGTGCATGAATGTCTCCACTTTCCAACAGCCCCCCCCCCCCCCAAATTAAATTGTCATGCAAGAGCTTACATTTAAAGTTAAAAATAAACTATGCAGATGAAGACGTTATGATTACAGTTATTGATCATTTTAAATTGTTGCCAAACTAATTATTAATGTAGTTTCCCCTTACTTTCCCCAAGTAAATTTTACTTCATAAAAAAAACATTGACCAAAATACGGTATAATCAATAATAAATGAGGTGTGTGTGTGTGTGTTTTGCATTTGTTATGTTTTGTGTTGTGTTATTACCTCCCCACCGAAGGTGGGACAGAGGTTAAGTTTTCACCCCTATCTGTCTTTCTGCCTATCTGTCTGTCTGTCTATCTTTTCTTTAAGGCATATTTGTCTTATGCGGATTATTTCAAAAATATATTTAATTTAATTTCATGGACAGATTTGGACGAAATTGGCTCGACCAGGTTGTATGTGTTGACCAGGACTAATTGATTCGATTTGGGCTGAAGAACCGGAATCTGATCCAGATCTGAGAAATTAGTGATTTTTAACCTCTTAGAGAATTGGGGCCAAAAATGATAGAAGCATGAATTCAAAAAGATTGTGGACAGATTTGGAAGAAACTTTCTGGACAGGTTTGGGTGTGTGATAACGGTAAGAATTGATTAATTTTGGGAAGATCCGCGATCCAATAATGTTTAGGTAATTCTTCACCATTGAGAGATAGCTCCAAAAACGAATGTTGCACAATATTTTCAAAATTTGTGCATAGATTTGACAAAACTTGCTGGATGAGTTGGGTAGGTTGACAAGAACAAAGCCGATTTGAGTTTGGTTAAGGTCCGGATGCCGATCCGCCGATCAGTGTGGTACAAACTAAAGCCACCCTTCTAGTCAAAACCCACTTGCTCCTTGGTAAATTATTTTTTCCTTGTGCACCTCAGAAGGTTGGAAACGTTTTCTGGCAACCCTTGAATCTGACTCTGCAGCCGCAACCGGACGGCATCAAGTTCACGTGTCCAAAAAACCTATTGGGTCTGCTGCTCTTGCTCACCCTCTCTCTGTATCTATTCACCCTCTTCATTGCTCAAGGTCATCTGCCATCTGCTTGGAAATCAGCAAACATTACCGCCCTGCATAAAAAGCGTGCAAAAAAACAGATCCCTTGGCAACTACAGACCAATCAGCCTTCTTCCCAAATCATCAGCAAGGTTATGGATCCATTCATCGCTTTTTCAGACATCAAATCCTCCTCTTCTCCAAAAGCCTCAACTCACATCATCAATTCAGATTCAGACCCTGGTCACTCTACCTTGGACATGCTGCTTCTACTCTCCCAACAATGGATGGAGGTTTCTTCAATGTCAGACGTGAGATCCAGGGCCGTCGCTTTTGACCATACTGGTCTCGAGTTTCGATACAGTTTGGCATCCTGCCTGCTCGTCCAACTGTCTGCCTATGGAATCCAAGTCAACTGCACTCTTGCGATTTCCGACTTCCTCAAACTCTCGTAGCCAATGTGACTGGCTCTCAACGGAACCTTTTCTCTCCTCTCCTTGTCAAGGCTGCAGTACCCCCAAGGTACCCCTAGTGTTCTACGGCCCCATCTTATTCTTAATCATCCATGGATTGATCTCACTTACTCTGGAAAATTTCCTCTCTTTCTTTGCAGATTATCCCACACTCTGCCCTGACATCTCTCCTCCTTCTGACAGACAGCAGCATCTCTTCCCTCTCATCAGACGTTGACAAAATTCACAAAACTGGTTAAACACTTGGAATATGTCCTTTCCATCCCAAGAAATTGCTCTTCTGTTCTCTGTCTTCCGAAAGCGATAGTTCTGCAAAATCCTCTCATCTACTTTCTTTCAACAACCCTCTCAAATAGTTTCAGTCACTCAAACTCTTGGAGCCGTGATCTCTCTTGAGCAAGCCACATTTTCAAAGTTGGCCTCCCAAACCAGACGCCGACTCGGCATCCTTCATTGGCAAAGTCTTTCCTTGGCAACCTGAGTCCCTTACCACCGACAAGCTTTCATCCACAGCGTGATGGAGTAATTCTCTCCCCTCTGGGCTGGCTCCCCTTGCCTCACATCTTGCTCAGCTTGAGCGTGCGAAACCAAGGGCTTTCAAGATCACGGAATCTCTTCACGCATAAAGCTGAGTCTATGGGCCGATCACTTCACCATCGCTGACATGTCGGTCTTCTCTCGTCTTCTTGCACTCATCCTGGGTCTTGCACCCCTCAGCCCTCTCATGCTTTGTCCCCTCCCCCTCCCCCAGGGTATCTGCCAGGATGCCCGCTGTCCACCCAGCAACCCCTCCTAAGTGAAGCTGCCTAAATCCAGAATCCACTGCTCACCTCCATTCATTTATTCCTCTTTTTTCCCACCATGTGGAACCACCTTGCCACACTCACTTCGATTCTCATTCTTTCCTCCAGGTCTTCAAAGACAACAGTTCACCACCATCTCAAGTCATCCCCCATCCAAAACCATGCATCTTATTCTACACCATTTAATCAAACCCCACCCCCTCCCGAAATTTGCTAATGTATCCATGTTGTCCACCGATTTGCGTTCTCCCGTGACCCCCACTGTTACCTGCATCCCTTGTTTGTCCATCTCCGTCTACGTTCTCCCTCTGCCCTGCTGCTGGCGTTTCCCTTCTCCTGCTGTTCCTTTATGTTCTGGTCCTTTGGTCCGTTCTGTGTTTCTCGATCTTCCACGAGCCTAGACCATTGTATTAAAAATAATAATTCATAACTGTTCAGCCTGGTGGAGATATCTCTCTCTCGACGATCGTCCATGACGGGTCTCGCTATTGGCTCCATCAAGGCACGTGACGAAATATCGGAAGTTGTTGGTGTTTTTTTTCTTTCTTTCTTCTTCTTCTTCTTCTTCTTGTGAAGACAAAACCTTTAGGACACGGCTCTTGGACACATTTGTCCTT
>CM068964.1:16659787-16692206 GCA_035128595.1 Eptatretus atami | reverse complement strand
TGTTCCACTTATGGGTTCCTGCCATTATGCTGTCATTCAGGGGCGAATTAACAGCCCAGGCTTGCCCACTGAAATCTGTAAAGCGGCCCTCCTCACTCGGCTGGTAATTGACCAAAAAAAATATCCAATTTTCAATAAAGCAAATATTTATTGGATTGGCAGATGTGCATGCCCCCCTCCTTCCCTCTCCCCCCCCTTGTACAGAGCTACAACACTACTATCAGCTGTGCATGCCCCCTCTATCCTGCTCCCCCCCCCTTTGTAACTCTCTACAACATACCTGCAGATGTGCCAAGAGGCATTGTAACTTTGTTACTTATTGGCATACTGTATGTGCAGAATTTAAATTTTATTATCAATACTTTTTTGATATAATTCAAAACGGCGGCGGAGTTATTCCAGGAAATATCGCTGGATTAGGTTGCTGTTAACGTACTTCCAGCATGAAGTTGTAATAATGATGAATAAAAGTAACGGAAATGAAGGTAAAGTTCGAGGCCTCCCCAAGACGAAAGGCCCCAGCCTGTGTGCTTCGGCACATTGTCAATTGTAGATACAGATACACAACGTCAGTACAAATTTTAAACATTTATTGAACAAACAAACAGATAATTACATGTGCAGCATAGGAGATCCTGGACAGACAGATTTACTCCAGATCTCTCAACATAACCGGAGATCTTCATCTTTTATATTGTTTTCCAGTAAGACCAGTTAATTTTTTTTTATATTTTACTTGACGCTGATGACCGTTTCGCCCAGTCTTAACAATTTCCAGGTTGAACCTTATCTTCAGTTTCTTTGACGCTCCTGCTTAAATGTTGGAACCAAATTCAAACCCAGACATATTAATCGCACAGAATGCTGGAATGACGTCAAATGCCAACCCTAATGGCCATTAAAACAAGTTCCATCTTATGTAGGTTAAAAATCAGTGTTGCTTTCCCAAAACTGGGAAGATATATTATCTTGAAGTGACCAAGCTTCGTTAATACATCTGGACACCTTCTCAAATCCACATTCCAACTTGTTTGTGTCTGTTTTAAAAAATTC
Source organism: Eptatretus atami (assembly GCA_035128595.1). Taxonomy (NCBI): domain Eukaryota; kingdom Metazoa; phylum Chordata; class Myxini; order Myxiniformes; family Myxinidae; genus Eptatretus; species Eptatretus atami. The sequence goes on along the minus strand of CM068964.1, from coordinate 16,691,153 downwards.
CTTTAGATAGCTTTTAAAGATGATAGGAAATTCTTATTATATTCAACTTACTGGCCAAAGTTCAACCTGTTTACACATTTTAATATACGGTGATCTTTCCATACAGAGGAGAAATATAATTACGTTATTCCAATGGATACATACTTAAAAAGAATCATATCATATTTGAGTACATTTATTTCAGGATTTAATATATTTTTATTTTAATATCAGGTTTTAATCATCATCAATTTATTTTATCACCCCAAACCCATCATGATAAAATGTTTCTACACAATCCAGGCCTGCTGTCTCATTGAGGACATTCCGAGGAAATCCGTAAATGTTCCACATTTTAAGTGGGAACTAATTCTCTTACAACAGCCTTGTGGAACCGGATTAGCTTGCTCGTTGAATATAACGTTTCTTTCCTTCTTCCTTTAAAAGCATTTTAAAACATTTTTAATGCTTCGCTTTTTTTGTAATACAGAATCAATGCTCATGGAAGAGCTAGAACACTGAAGGGATCAGGATGAAACAGAACAAGAGGAACAAAGAGACAGGGGGCAAACACCAACAGCACCAAAGGAGGATAAAATAAAGCTAGACTTGACATGAGGGGTAGGGGAGGACGCATGGGATTGTTAACGTGGAGAAGAAGCAAACTCTCAGGAAGACAAACGGGCAATTTGGACAGAGTGTTTGGGGGTGGGGGAGGGTTGCGTTAACAGGCTCAAAAGATCATGGTTTTGAATGTGGGTGATGTGAGGTGATGTGAACAGCTGTCTTCAACTTGGAGGGAGAATGAGATTGAAGAGAATGTGGAGTTGGTTACACAGGTTTGGAAAAAAAGAAGAAAACAAATGTGTGGAATGGAGCAGTGATTTTTGGATTTTGAGAGTTTTCACTAGAAGGGGGTTGATTATGGACTGTGTGCACTCTGCAGAAATCTGGGAGGTATAAGGGGGCAAAGCACGAAAAGAGCAGAGGGTGTAAGACCAGAAAGAAAGACGAGACCACCGACCTGTCTGCGATGGGAAATGAATAGGCCGTGTAGACTCAGCTTCATAGCAAGATATTCTCATAAATATTGAAGACCTTGGTTTTCCGTGCTTCAGCTGAGCAAGCGTGTGAGGCAGGGGCACCAGCCCAGAGGGAGAGCAGTACTCCATCAAGCTGGCAGATTGAAGGTCTTGTAGGTGGATAGGAGTTCAGGTGTGCCAAGAAAACGATGCATGGTGCCCAGTAGATTTTTTATCTCTTGTTAAAAGATGTGTGTGTATGTGTGTTAGCGTTATATGCACTGCCGCCGCTTGCTCGTATCGACAGGAAATGGTAGGAACTCGACACCGCTTCGCTCCACGATATGTCTCGCATTTTTCGTGAGTCCGATTTGCATCCAGGAACACGACAATTAATGGTTTTAAACCATTTTTGGGAATTGCCCAGTTTTGTTTAAATTGCTGAAAATTATTGTTAAATAGACTATTTGACTTCCACATTCTCTCTTCGCAACGTCAGGTAAAAACACACACTACAGAAGCGAGTCACGAAAATGCACACACAGCCACATTCGAGAAAAGCCTCGTTTAAGCATTTTATTCATCATTTCGAAACTCCTGTTGTTTGCACAATATAAATTTATAAATACGTCACCTCCACCCTCCACCGTTCGACATGAGAATTAAAATCATGAAATAGAGAATGTAGAATGATTAAAAGTTCATGTGCGGCTCGAGATGGACAGTAAAAGAATAAAGTTGAAAACTCGATATCTGCGATTGCCAAGGCAATCGCCTCTACCGGCTTGGGTAGACTTACTCTTTGGAATTGCCCGCGATCTGACCTCGGCGCACGATCCAATGATGGCATATCTTCTTCGCTTGCTGCTATGGGCCTTTGACCTTCAACATTTTGCGGATAAGAGTGCAAATTAAGAAAATGTGTCCCCATGTACCAATGTAATCTCATAAAACTCCATCATTTGCGAAAATATTGAGGAAAACTATTTCAAGTAATCAATAAATAAACAAAATAAAGGTGTTTTATTTTTGTTGTTAATTAGGTCAAATCGCCAAAAAAAGTAGGTGCACGAAACACAGAATTGAAATGTCAGGTACATAACTTCATTACAGATCCACTATTATGATGCAAGAAACTTTCTTGGAAGGCCCAAGTATCCTTTGAGATTCTGCATTGGCAAAATTAAAACGATACAAGAAAAAGTTTATTTATTTATTTATTTTCGTTTTATTTTCTTTTTTCCAAGACTGCCATTTGACCTTGATCCTTAACCCCGGATAGTATGCTGTAAACTCAACGCCATAATGTACCTTGCTCATAGCTATCTAGAGAGGGCAATTTAGTTCCAATTGCACAACCTTAGTTAAGTTTTGATGAAAAATATTAAACGTCCGATATTTACGGTCATGACCTTAAAAGTTGGCTATGGCAAAAAATAATAAAGGCAAACGTTTTCACAATTATAGTATTAATTTCATTCAGAATCCCATCTGGCTCCAAGATACAGTCTGAAATTGGGAGTGCAGGAAGAAGAGAAAAAACCCTTAAATGGTCGTTTCGTACTCTTAGGAATTTAAGAAACTCTGGATAGCATTAGAAGTTGTGAGCATTAATTGTAGAAAACAACCTTGCAACAGTTATAAGCCCTACCCCATCCCACATTCTAAGAAAAGGTATTGCACAACATTGTCTTCTTTGTCGCAACACAACATTCTTGCACCACAGTGAATGGGTGAAGAGGATGAATGCGCTATGGCTCCTGATGCTCCTGGGGTCGCAGCACCACCCGCAGAACCGACATCCCGTGAGCTGCAATGTACTCAGACATTTGGCGTTCGTGGCGTTTCTTCATTCCAACAGCACCCTTGGTCGCGACAGCAACTGCCTCGGCACGGACGGGGGTCTCCGTGAAAATTTTTTCCGGCTTGGATCGTGATGTGCTTCGTGTTCTTCTCCGCAGAAGCTTTTTAGCATGTTTTTTTTTTGTTCAACATTTTAAATACACACTTTTCATTATCCCAACGGTATTAATGAGGCATTGTCCTGTCTCTATGCGTGTACGTCTGAAAATCATATAAAAAACAAGGGCTGGCCCGATTCTCTTCCCAAATTTTGCACATGTGTTGGTAGTACCCAGGAGCAGGTCAATGCGGCAACCAGGAAAAGTAGAAATTAAAAAAAAAAACCCAACCCCCCTTGTGAGAGAGTTGCAGCGTTAGATGATTTACATTATGCCTGTATTCGTCCACAAGTGCGTGGTTTCTATTTTCCTCGCCTTTCAACCACAAAAGTTGGAAAATGCGATAAGACAAATAGCGAGTGGTACATTCAATTGGATGCGTTATTTTGGGAGGGTGACCAACTATACGTCAACCAGTCGAAGCTGACATCCGCGCTGTTTTCCAGGCAGATGATCATCAATGTGTGTGTACCGCCAATCGTGATGGGCGTTAACAAGGTCGTCCCGTCTGCCAGCATTCGTTGGTGGACGTTAAAGATTCCCGGTGTCTTTGCGAAGAGTAGGTGAGCTATCGCTGGCCCTCTGAAGCAAATTACCAAATTCCTGCCAGAACCAGCAAAGGGACACCCACATCCAGCGGCCACAGCCTTGTCCTGAGCCTAGTTGATGCTAACCCCTCAGCTATGTGCTAAATAACGAACCAGAAGAACTGACAATGGAAGAGCAAATGCTCATACTCATGCTCTGTTTGCTTTCCTCAACATTTCTGGCCCTCCTAGTTCTTTCGTCCTCTTTACTACAGGCTTTAAACTCTTTTCATCATAACAACACATATATAAAACCTGTGTGGCTGCTGTTGCATCAATTTTCTTGATCTTTGATGTCTTGATGTAGTGCCCTCCATTTACCACCGTGCAACTGGTACTCATTCGCCGAACTCAAGAAGGATGACACGGCTGAGTCACCCACCTGGTGTTGATTCAACGGCCGACGGGCTCGAACTCGCAGACCCTAAGATCTTAAGAACAGCCACCTTAACGGCGAAGTCAAACAACCAGGCTATAAACTTGCAATAAGCAGCATGGTATTTTTCACAAATCGCACCGTAATAGTTACTCGGTTTATGACTTGCAGTATTTTTATCCCCGCCGCGTGGGCGGACAGGGGTTATATTGTTGTCACCCGGGTCGTCCGTCCGTCGTCCGTCCGGCTGGCATCGGCTGGGCGTTCAACATTTATAGCTGGAGTGCCGATAACTCATAAACTGTTCGCCCTAATGCGATTTGAAATTTTTTTCAATGGCAGGGGATTCCCATCTCTGATGGTATGTTTATTCCCTCATTTGTAGTTAAACCTCCATGAATCATGGGTGGCATCTAAGGAAAATTGCTTTCCAGATAGATAGCCGAGACAAATCGATGTAACCTCGTGCTTCATGTATCACATGCTGGTGACTTCACCAGAAATTGATCCAGCACAAAAGGGGCAGTGTTTATTATTTATTTATATTATTTGCTTGGATTTGCTTTAAAGGACTGATTGCTGGGTGGATGATTCAGTGGAGGCTAAGTTTAAATCGTATATCATTAAGTAAGCTAGCTGTCTATATTGCCAATATAATTTACAAGAATCCACATGCAGAGGATATGCATTTCTAAATCTATACTGCAACCAGAGACTGTTGGCTGGCTGTCCTCTGTAGCGAAATTTTCTCAGAGATAATCAAATGGATCTTTATCAAACTTTCAGAGTTAGCAGTGGAGTGCTGGCGAGGGTTTTAGGCAACAACAACAAAAAAATTCAAATTTTTTCATTGCTCGATAGTGCCTAAGCCTTTGGTTGCTATGTGGAAAGGTGATTATTAATGATCCCTGACACCCATTCCTTAGTGGGTGTAGGAAGTGTTCTTATGGCGCCCCAACAAAAGAAAAATGAAGAAAAAAAAGAAGAAACCTTGGATTTCTTCAAAAATGCCAACAGGAATTATAACAGCCGATTAGAACCGGGCATGGTCCGGTACCCTGCTATAAATTACAATATTTGGTTGATTTACATTCAAGCTAATATCTTTGATATCAGAAACGGAAGTTTTGAATTGGGTCACCATGTTACTATTTGCCTTCAATGTCCCACCTGGCAGGTTCTGACGACCAACCAGGAAGTGATTGGCTACAAAAGCTCAACATTGCCATGGATGAGCATGGAAAACGAAGGAACTTTACATCGTCTACAACTCAAAGGGGTTTGAAGTAGATTGCGCGGATACTAAAAAAGTTTTTTCGGGGGGTTTTGTTCCGCCTTTCTTGTTTCCCCGCGCGTCTCTGTAAGTCGAATTCTTTTTTTGTTTGTTTTTTTTTTAATACGAGTTGCAGTGTTTTTCTTTACAACCAAAGTCATGTCCCTTATACGCATGTAGACCTTAATTGATCCATGGCTCCTTTCTTAAAGAATCGACCTTTGAGATGTTGCGGTGGTTTAAAGGTGACTCCACTCCGTTCTTCTTTGACTCACTAACCAGCTCTTTGTTGAATTGCTAAATCAATATCCCATCGACAACTATATCTCTTTGCAATAGCGGCTTGAGTAACCCCCAATGTAGAGTAACTAAGTTTGAGTAACTCGTAACATTGCCTAACATGTCGTGTGCAAAGTATTATTATTGCAGCTCTGTGGAGGGTGGGGGTGTTAGAACTCCAATATAGCTGCTTTAGAGAGGTTTGGTCCGTGTGTGTGTGTGTGTGTGGTTGTGTGTGTGTGTGTGTGTGTGGTTGTGTGTTGTGCTGCACTGACTTGCAATCTAAATTAAACATAAATTGAGAAGATCCAGGGAGCACAAGGTAATCCTTATTATCTTGGGTTTTTAGTCCCCTATTTTGATAGCAGTATGGGGACTTTGGGAAATGAAGTATGAATGCTAAAGCAGGTTTCCCAAAACGTCTTTTCCAAATTACAGACGTCCATTAATAAATCACCAAGAAAAAGGTTGTTTTTTTTAAAAATATCTGGGGTGTGGTTCAGTTACCCAAGTTTATTTTAGAGCGCTCACCAAGTTGGCCTCAAGCACCAAGCAAGCACTCCATTCAAAAGCGTTCATAAGGAATGGCTGGCTTGGCAAAGTGCTCGCGAAACTTTGAACTGAAAACAACCGTCTTGTTGTAGATTAATGTTTGAGTGAGAAGTGGATCTGAATATTTTGATCAGATTCCAAAGGTGTTTCATTGCAGAGTTGTTATTATTTTTCCCATGGTGGAAATTTGGGTGGCTCTACCATTTTTCTTAGCAGCATTGTACTGCTCACCCAAGTTGTCCTGTGGACATCAAGTCGGTCACAAATGTATGTTGACTGAAGTCACATGTACAGACCAGACTGGACAGGCGGAATTACCCCCACCATGAAGGATTTGGTGAACCAGATGGAGTTTTTTTTTTTTTTTACTGACTATGAGATGGGTCCATGGTAATTGTTCTGAGACTTTTTTGGGTTTTGGACCTTCCAAATTTAATACACTCATCTTCCCTGTCTTCAGCTGAATTTTTTAAAACTTCCAACTTTGGATAACTATCTGAGCGTCCTTACAACCAATCAATCACCATTACATTCACGTTCACGGATTATTCACACTTAGGTTAGCAAAGAACTGGTATGCTTGAGTGAGTGCTTCTCACCTAGAAATTACACTTGATCTCATCTCTATCTCATAGACGTTTTATGTTTATAAAATGATGTTCTTACAGGTACTATATGGCCTTTTTTTCTAATGACAAGTTCTTCAGAAGCAATGGGCGACATCATCAGCTACTGATAAGGCCACACGCAGGATGGGTACACAGATGTCTTGGATCGACAGTGGGCTGTTTCTACGCGGCAACGCATAGATCATCCAGCAAATTAAAACCTCCTCTAGTCTTCACACCACCATTCTACTTCAAAGAGGGTTTGTTTTTTGTTTTGTGTTTTTGGGACAATACATAGCTTTTTGTTCTGAAGTTAAGAGTATGCTGTCTCAACATTGTCAACCAGAAGAACGTTGTTGCCTTGGTAATTGATGAAGGATCATTCGGCTTTATTATTATTCATTATTAACTGACAACTGCAGAGATCATAAATAGCACATCTCGCTCACAATCTATGAAACGATGTAATTGATCATTTTGCAGTTGATAACAGACGTTTGTGAAAAAATTGATGAATTGTGAAATATTAGGTTGTATTATCGCAAATATATTTTGTGTATTGCGCCGGACCTCATCCATCTCGTTTTCAGTTATCCTACCCTTCTTTCCCGCCCATGGGTACCGGAACCCGTGTGGCTTGAAGCCGAATGCTCTTGAAACAACTTGTCTTATTCTTCCTTGGAAAGATACACGACCCGAAGGCATAATCTCTTGCATTCCAAAAAGCCTGCCACCAATGTGTGTCAACATCTCAGAGAACCAGAAAACAACAATCTATCAACATCAAGACTTGACTTTCACAACTTGTCCCTCCTCTCTTAAAACCTGGTGGATGCCTTGTTAATCTGTCCTCTGGTGTATGCTGCCCCTCCACCCCTTCCCACACTTCAAATGGCACCACAGCTGGACTCCGCTCATGCAAAAGGCCGAAAATGCCTCAATTCCCTTTTTGCTCCAAATCTTGGTCCTTGCCTCTCTCTCTCTCTTTCTGTACCCACCCTACCCATCTTGCTCCAAACGGCTCTGGTTGCTCTATTTTTTGCACCTAGAAGGTGAAGTTTAACACCTTGACTTCTGATTCTGGCACTCGACGGACCGGCATCAAGGCTCTGTATCCTCAAAACAAACCAAAGCAAAGCACAGCACACGAGATAGGGGGGGGGGCACTAACCAGCTGGTTGAAGGACGAAATTTGTGAGAGAAACTTAAACAAACATATGCAGAGGGGAGGAAGGAGGGGTAGGGAGGAACCTGTGGGGTTGACAAATGGATCACAGAAGGAGACTTTCCAGGAAGAGAAAAACTAGAATTTGGAAGGAGTAGGGCTTTGGCGGTGGGGGGGGAATAATGGGGGTAGTAAAGATCATGGGTGTTTTGGTTGAGGGAATGACATGAGATAGTGCGTGAACAGTTTCTTGAAAAACCTGGAGGGAGAGCGAGATTGAAGAGAATTGGGAAAGTCTGGTTCCACAAACGGGGAAAAAAATAGGAACAATGAATGCTCCGGTGAGCAGTGATATTTGATTTTGGGAGTTTCACCGGAAGGGTGTTGATTGGTGGACCATTGTGCACTCTTCCAGGAACTCGGTGTGGGGGGTGGGGTGGGGGCAGAATGGAGCAGAGCATCAAGATAAAAGCGAGGCGGTAGAAGACAGAGTGACCACGTACCTGTCTGCAATGCGAAGTGATTGGACTGTAGGCTAGCTTCATCGGGGAGATTCCAAGTAATCTTGAAGACTTTGCCCTTCCATGAATGTTTAGCTGCAGTAAGAATGTGAGGCAGCGGAGCCAGCCAGCGGGAGACAAGTACACCATCAAGCTGCGGATCGAAGGCCTGTATGGTGGAAGGACAATTCAGCATGGCCAAGGAAGGACTTTTGCTAATGGAGGATGCCTGGTCAAGGCTGTTGGCTTTAGTAGGCAACTTTGAAATTGGCTTGCCCAAGGAAAGATCATGGGCTGATCGGGAGGACACAGCAGTTTTGTAATGACTGAAACTTCCTGAGGGGGGTTGCTAAGAAAGAGATAGGGTGAGGGAAGGTTACCAGACGGTCCTTTCGGAGAGAATGCTGTTCTTCAGCGAATCACATGCTGATCGTAATTTGAGAGCTGGGTTTGCCCCGCTTCAGCCTTCCATGTTTTAGGTGTTCTGAGTATAAGATTGGAAACAGGTTTGTTTTTTGCAGCGGTAGCTTTGCCCAACAATTCCTGAGATGTCTTCCTAATTTTAATTTGATAGCCTCAGAGAGGTCCAGAGAGCTTCTTTAATTTGTCCGATGTTTTAACCAATGGATATTGGAAAGCTGAACAAAGAGTTCGCAGTACGTGTTCATACAAGTCCTTCCTCCATGGGTCGCAGTGAGGGTCCATGCTTTACTGCCATGAAAGCAGGAATAGAACTTCCTGTTGTTGCCAGAACAGTCGTTCCTTTGATATACTGAGAGAGAGTCCGAACAACCCATTACAGTGTTCCCTTAAACAGTTTCCTTATTTTCTGTCATATCAATTCGGCAAACTTCGATGATTATTAGCGTGAATTTGAATTTTAGTTTTGGTATACTTTCAATCCTTGTTGTGAATTCCGATTTTTGATGACGGTACTTTTCTGGTATGTTTTGTTTTTCGAGTGCCAAGACAGTTTGTTTAAAAACAACCCAACATTGTCAATGATTAACCGATACAGACAAATCGGAAGCACGGCCAGTACCCTGAGTATCAGACAAGCCCTGGAGATGTTGGAAGAAACGAAGCTGGTGGTTGCATTGTCACGTTTATGCTCACGTAAGGCCGCCTGCAGATATGGCCCATTTGAACACACCAGTCTGCTTTTTTTAAATTGGATTTAGTCAAATGAAAGTTTTTAAAGAGTCTTAACAATTTTGAGTCATGAGAATGTATTTGATTGTTTTCAAACATTAGCCCTTTATCAGAGACGTCACTCTCGCCTTCATTTCCCCGTAGTGTTTACACGCCCCTTATCAAAATTTAGTGGGATAAAATGCATCGTTTATTTTGTCCTATATTCATGGCTGCAATAATGTGAAAAGTTTGTGGATAAAAAATCATCAGTAAAAATATACATCTTGGGTTTGCATGTCATATTAAAAAATTGAGATTTCCTTTTCATGATGGTCATGAAACTAAGGATGTTGATTAACAATTTCTACAGATGGAGGTAAGACGATTGTATTTGACCAAACAAAGTTTCAGACCTCATGGAAGACCTTAATGACTGAGGAGAAGTTCAGTTCATTAGGGGCCTAAGTCACATTTGGCACGGCGGCCGTAGGGTCTACAAAATTTAACGGCACTAGCAATTATAGGGCGGCAGTGCAGTATTTCCACGGTCACAAATGTAGCAGCTCCACATATGTTTTTATTTTTCCGGGGAGCCGCACGGGGTATTTAGAAATATGGGAGACCGAAAACGTGGGGTTGCCTTACGGTTCTTGATTTGATTGGTCGCACGGTGACCCTTAAGGGGGCCCTGCGGCGGCCATATATAATTTTCAAGACAGACGCAAGGTAGCCTCAAGGTCCTGCAGGCGAGACCGCAGGGGGGCCCTAAGGCGAAACGTGCGGCCAGACGGACGGTAACGAGTGGGTTTTTTTTCTTTTTTTACCAGTTCTTTTTTTTGCGGCTTGTCGAATTTCCTACGGCGAACGTAGAAATGAAAAAGTTATAAACGGCGCGGAGTTATTCCCAGGAAATATCGCTGGATTAGAGTTGCTGTAACGTACTTCCAGCATGACAGTTGGCTAATAAATGATGAATAAAAGTAACGGCAAATGAAGGTAAAGTTCGAGGGCCTCCCCAAGACGAAAGGCCCCCAGCCTGTGCTGCTTCGGCACCATTGTCAATTGTAGATACAGATACACAACGTCAGTACAATTTTAAAACATTTATTGAACAAACAAACAGATTAATTAATGTGGCCAGCATAGGAGATCCTGACAGACAGATTACTCCAGATCTCTCAACATAACGGAGAATCTTCATCTTTATATAGTTTCCAGTAAGACACAGTTTTTTTTTTTATAAATTTACTGACGCTGATGCCAGTTCGCGCCAGTCTTAACAATTTCCAGGTGAACTTATCTTCAGTTTCTTTGACAGTCCTGCTTAAATGGTTGGAACACAAATTCAAACCCAGACATATTAATCGCACAGAATGCTGGAATGACGTCAAATGCCAACCCTAATGGCCATTAAAACAAGGTTCCATCTTATGTAGGTTAAAAATCAGTCTGCTTTCCCAAAACTGGGAAGATATATTATCTTGAAGTGACCAGAGCTTCGTTAATACATCTGGACACCTTCCAAATCCACATTCCAACTTGTTTGTGTCTGTTTTAAAAAATTCCTTTAGATTAGCTTTTAAAATGATAGGCAATTCTTATTATATTCAACTTACTGGCAAAGTTCAACCTGTTTACACATTTAATATACGGTGATCTTTCCATACAGAGGAGAAATATAATTACGTTAATTCAAAATGGATACATACTTAAAAGAATCATATCATATTTGAGTACATTTATTTCAGGATTAATATATTTTATTTTAATATCAGGTTTTAATCATCATCAATTTATTTTATCACCCCCAAACCCATCATGATAAAATGTTTCTACACAATCCAGGCCTGCTGTCATTGAGGACATTCCGAGGAAACTCCGTAAATGTTCCACATTTTAATGGGAACTAATTCTCTTACAACAGCCTTGTGGAACCGGATTAGCTGCTCGTTGAATATAAACGTTTCTTCCTTCTTCCTTTAAAAGCATTTTAAAACATTTTTAATGCTTCGCTTTTTTGGTATACAGAATCAATGCTCATGGAAGAGCTAGAACACTGAAGGGATCAGGATGAAACAGAACAAGAGGAACAACAGAGACAGGGGGAAACACCAACAGCACCAACAGGAGGATAAAATAAAGCTAGACTTGAATGAGGGGTAGGGGAGGACGCATGGGATTGTTAACGTGGAAACAGAAGCAAACTCTCAGGAAGACAAAACGGGCAATTTGGACAGAGGGTTTGGGGGTGGGGGGAGGGTTGCGTTAACAGGCTCAAAAAGATCATGGTTTTGAATGTGGGATGATGTGAGGTGATGGTGAACAGCTGTCTTCAAGACTTGGAGGGACGAATGAGATTGAAGAGAATGTGGAAGTTGGTTACACAGGTTGGAAAAAAAGAGAAACAAATGTGTGGAAGTGAGCAGTGATTTTGGATTTTGAGAGTTTCACTAGAAGGGGGTTGATTATGGACTGTGTGCACTCTGCAGAAATCTGGGAGGTATAAGGGGGCAAAGCACGAAAAGAGCAGAGGGTGTAAGACCAGAAAAAGACAGAGACCACCGACCTGTCTGCGATGGGAAAATGATAGGCCTGTAGACTCAGCTTCATAGCAAGATATTCTCATAATATTGAAGACCTTGGTTTCCAGTGCTTCAAGCTGAGCAAGGTGTGAGGCAGGGGCACCAGCCCAGAGGGGAGAGCAGTACTCCATCAAGCTGCAGATGAAGGTCTTGTAGGTGGATAGGAGTTCAGGTGTGCCAAGAAACGATGCATGGTGCCCAGTAGATTTTTTAATCTCTTGTTAAAAGATGTGTGTGTATGTGTGTTAGCGTTATATGCACTGCCGCCGCTTGCTCGTATCGACAGGAAATGGTAGGAACTCGACACCTCGCATCCACGGATATGTCTCGCATTTTTCGTGAGTCCGATTTGCATCCAGGAACACGACAATTATGGTTAACCATTTTGGAATTGCCACGTTTTGTTTAAATGCTGAAAATTATGTTAAATAGACTATTTGACTTCCACATTTCTCTCTCGCAACGTCAGGTTAAAAACACCCACACTAGCAGAAGCGAGTCACTGAAAATGCACACACAGCACATTCGAGAAAAGCCTCGTTTAGCATTTATTCATCATTTCGAAACTCCTGTGTTATGCACAATATAAAATTATAATACGTCACCCTCCAACCTCCACCGTTTCGACATGAGAACTTAAAATACATGAAATAGGAATGTAGAATGATAAAAGTTTCATGTGCGGCTCGATGGACAGTAAAAGAATAAAGTTGAAACTCGATATCTGCGATTGCTCAAGGCAAGCCTCTACCGGCTTGGGAGACTTACTCTTGGCAATTGCCCGCGATTTGACCTCGGCGCACGATCCAATGATGGCCATATCTTCTTCGGACTGCTGTATGGGCTTGACCTTCAACATTTTGGGATAAGAGTGCAAATTAAGAAAATGTGTCCCCATGTACAATGTATCCATAAAACTCATCATGAAAATATGAGGAAAACTATTCAAGTAATCATAAATAAAAAAAATAAAGGTGTTTTTATTTTTGTTGTTAATTAGGTCACAATCCCAAAAAAGTAGGTGACGAACACGAATGAAATGTCAGGTACATAACTTCATTACAGATCCACTATTATGATGCAAGAACTTCTTGGAAGGCCAAGTATCCTTTGAGATTCTGCATTGGCAAAATTAAACGATGACAAGAAAAAGTTTTATTTATTTATTTATTTTGTTTTATTTCATTTTTTTCAGACTGCCATTTGACCTTGATCCTTAACCCGGATGAGTATGCTGTAAACTCAACGCAAATGTACCTTGCTCTAGGCTATCTAGAGAGGGCAATTTAGTTCCAATTGCACAAACCTTAGTTAAGTTTTGATGAAAAATATTAAAACGTCGATATTTAGGTCATGACCTTAAAAGTTGGCTATGGCAAAAAAATAATAAAGGCAAACGTTTTATTCACATTATTGAGGTATAATTTCATTCCAGAAGTCCCAGCTGGCTCCAAGATACAGTTCTGAAATTGGGAGTGCAGGAAGAAGAAAAAAAAACCCTAAATGGTCGTTTCGTACTCTTAGGAATTTAAGAAACTCTGGGATAGCATTAGAAGTTGTGAGCATTAATTGTAGAAACCAACCTTGCAACAGTTATAAGCCTACCCCATCCCACATTCTAAGAAAAGGTATTGCACAACATTGTCTTTCTTGTCGCAACACAACATTCTTGCACACAGTGAAGGGTGAAGAGGATGAATGCGCTATGGCTCCTGATGCTCCTGGGGGTCGCAGCACCACCCGCAGCAACCGACATCCCCGTGAGCTGCATGTACTCAGACATTTTGGGTTCGTGGCGTTTCTTCATTTCCAAAGCACCCTTGGGTCGCGACAGCAACTGCTCGGCCGGACCCGGTGGGTCTCCGTGAAATCCGGCTTGGATCGTGATGGTGCTTCGTGGTCTCTCCGCAGAAGCTTTTTGCATGTTTTTTTTTGTTCAAGATTTTAAATACACCTTTTCATTATCCCACGGTATTAATTGAGGCAATTGTCTGTCTCTATGCGTGTACGTCTGAAAATCATATAAAAAACAGGGCTGGCCCGATCTTCCCAAATTTTGCACATGTGTTGGTAGTACCCAGGAGCAGGTCATGGGCACCAGGGAAAAAGTAGAAATTAAAAAAAAACCACCCCCCCTTGTGAGAGAGTTGCAGGTTAGATGATTTACAATTTATGCCTGTATTCGTGCCACAGTGCGTGGTTTACTATTTTCCTCGCCTTTCACCACAAAAGTTGAAATGCGATAAGACAAATAGCGAGTGGTACATCAATGGAATGCGTTATGTTGGGATGGGTGACCAACTATACTGTCAACCAGTCGAAGCTGACATCCGGTGTTTCCCAGGCAGAGTGATTCATCAATGTGTGTGTACCGTCCATCGGATGGGCGTTAAACAGTCGTCCCGTCTGCCAGCATTCGTTGGTGGACGTTAAAGATTCCACGGTGTCCTTTGCGAAGAGTAGGTGAGCTATCGCTGGCCCTCTGAGCAAATTACAAATTCCTGCCAGAACCAGCAAAGGACACCACATCAGCGGCACAGCCTTGTCCTGAGCCAGTGATGCTACCCCCTCAGCTATGTGCTACATACGAACGAAGAACTGACAATGTGAGAGCAGAATGCTCATACTCATGCTCTGTTGCTTTCCTCAACATTTCTGGCCTCTAGTTCTTTCGTCCTCTTTACTACAGGCTTTCAACTCTTTCATCATACAACACATACTATAAAACCTGTGTGGCTGCTGGTTGCATCATTTTCTTGATGTTGATGTTGATGTAGTGCCCTCCATTACCAGTGCACTGGTACTCATTTCGCCGAACTCAGAAGGATGACAGGCTGAGTCAACCCACCTGGTGTTGATTCAACGGCCGACGGGCTCGAACTCGAGACCCTAAGATCTTAAGACAGCCACCTTAACCGCGAAGCAAACACCAGGCTATAAACTTGCAATAAGCAGCATGGTAATTTTCACAATCGGCACCGGTAATAGTTACTCGATTTATGACTTGCAGTATTTTTATCCCCCGCCGCGTGGCGGAAGGGGGATATTGTTGTCACCCGGGTCGTCCGTCCGTCCGTCCGTCCGGCTGGCTGGCTGGGCGTCAACATTTATAGCTGTGAGTGCGATAACTCATAAACTGTTCGCCATATCGATTTGAAATTTTTCAATGGCAGGGGATTCCCCATCTCTGATGGGTATGTTTATTCCTACATTTGTAGTTTAACCTCCATGATTCAATGGGTGGCATCTAAGGAAATTTGCTTTCCAGATTAGATAGCCGAGACAAATCGATTGTAACCTCGTGCTTCATGTATCACATGCTGGTGACTTCACCAGAAATTGTCCAGCACAAAAGGGGCAGTGTTTATTATTTATTTATTTATTTGCTTGGGATTTGCTTTAAAGACTGATTGCTGGGTGGATGATTCAGTGGAGGCTAAGTTTAAATCGTATATCATTAAGTAAGCTAGCTGTTATATTGCCAATAATTTACCAAGAATCCACAATGCAAGAGATATCATTTCTAATCTATACTGCAACAGAGATGTTTGGCTGGCTGTCTCTGTAGCGAAATTTTTCTCAGAGATAATCAAATGGATCTTTATCAAACTTTCAGAGGTTCATCAGTGAGTGCTGGCGAGGGTTTTAGGCAACAACAACAAAAAAATTCAAATTTTTTTCATTGCTCTATAGTGCCTAAGCCTTTGTAGCTATGTGAAAGGTGATATTAAATGATCCCTGACCCCATTCCTTAGTGGGTGTAGGGAAGTGTTTTTGGCCCCCACAAAAGAAAATAGAAGAAAAAAAAAAGAAGAAAACTTGATTTCTTCAAAATGCCAACAGGATTAGAACGCCGGATTAGAACCGGGCGATGCCCGGTACCCCTGCTAATAATTATCAATATGGTTGATTTACATTCAAGCTAATATCTTGATATCAGAAAAGGAAGTTTTGATTGGGTCACCATGTACTATTTGCCTTCAATGTCCCACCTGGCAGGTTCTGAGACCAACCAGGAAGTGATTAGGCTACAAAAGCTCAACATTGCCATGGATGAGCATGGAAACGAGGGAACCTTTACCATCGTCTACAATCAAGGGTTTGAAGTAGATCTGGCCGGATACAAGTGGTTCGCTTTCTTCCCTGTAAGTCGAATTCTTTTTTTGTTTGTTTGTTTTTTTTAATACGAGTTGCAGTGTTTTTCTTTTACAACCAAAGTCATGTCTATACGCATGTAGACCTTAATGATCCATGGCTCCTTTCTTAAAGAATCGACCTTTGAGATGTTGCGGTGGTTAAATGACTCCACTCCTTCTTCTTTGACTCCCACTAACCAGCTCTTTGATTGCTAAATCAATATCCCAAATCGAAAAACTATATCTTGCAATAGCGCCTTGAGTAACCCCAATGTACGAGTAACTAAGTTTGAGTAACTCGTACATTGCCTACATGTGTGCAAAGTATTATTATTGCAGCTCTGTGGAGGGTGGGGGTTAGAATCCAATATAGCTGCTTTAGAGAAGGTTTGGTCCGTGTGTGTGTGTGTGTGTGTGTGTGTGTGTGTGTGTGTGTGTGTGTGCACGTGCACTGACTGCAATCTAAATTAAACATAATATTGAGAAGATCAGGGAGCACAAGGTAATCCTTATTCTCTTGGGTTTTTAGTCCCCTATTTGATAGCAAGTATGGGACTTTGGAAATGAAGTATGAATGCTAAAGAGGTTTTCCAAAACGTCTTTCCAATTACAGACGTCCATTAAATAAATCACCAAGAAAAAGGTTGTTTTTTTAAAAATATCTGGGGTGTGTTCAGTTACCAAGTTTATTTTAGAGCGCTCACCAAGTGGCTCAAGCACTCAAGCAAGCACTCCATTCAAAAGCGTTCATAAGGAATGGCTGGCTTGGCAAGTGCTCGCAAACTTGATAACTGAAAACACCTCTGTTGTAGATTAATGTTGAGTGAAGAAGTGGGATCTGAATATTTTGATAGATTCCAAAGGTGTTTCATTGCAGTGTTGTTATTATTTTTCCCATTGGTGGAAATTTGGGTGGCTCTACCATTTCTTAGCCAGCATTGTACTGCTCATCCCAAGTTGTCCTGTGGACATCAAGTCGGTCACAATGTGTTGACTGAAGTCACATGTACAGACCAGACTGGACAGGCGAATTACCCCCACCATGAAGGATGTTGGTGAACCAGATGGAGTTTTTTTTTTTTTTACTGACTATGAGATGGTGCCATGGTAATTGTTCCTGAGACTTGTTTGGGTTTTGGAACCTTCAAATCCTAATACACTCATCTTCCTGTCTTCAGCTGAATTTTTAAACTTCCAACCTTTGGATACTATCTGAGCGTCCTTAGCAACCAATCAATCACCATTACATTTCACGTTCACATTATTCACACTTTAGTTCGCAAAGAACTGGTATCATTGAGTGAGTGCTTCTCACCTAGAAATTACATTGATCTCATCTCTATCTTCATAGACGTTTATGTTTATAAAATGATGTTCTTACAGGTACTTAATGGCCTTTTTTTCTAATGACAGTTCTCAGAAAGCAATGGGACAGTCATCAGCTACTGTGATAAGGCCACACCAGGATGGGTACACGATGTCTTGGATCGACAGTGGGGCTGTTTCTACGGGCAACGCATAGATCCACCAGCAAATAAAACTCCTCTAGTCTTCACCCACCATTCTTCAAAAGGGTTTGTTTTTTGTTTTGTTTTTGGACAATACATAGCTTTTTGTTCTGAAGTAGAGTATGCTGTCCACATTTGTCAACCAGAAGACGTTGTGCCTTGGTAATTGATGAAGGATCAATTCGGCTTTAATTATTATTCATTATTAACTGACAACTGCAAGATCATAAATGCACATCTCGGTCACAATCTATGAAACGATGTAATTGATCATTGCAGTTGATAACAGACGTTTGTGAAAAATTGATGAAATGTGAATATTAGGTGTATTTACGCAAAATAATATTTTGTGTATTGCGCACGGACTCATCCCATCTCGTTTTCAGTTATCCTACCCTTCTTCCCGCCCATGGTACACCGAACCCTGTGGTGAAGCGGATGCTCTGAAACAACTTGTCTTATCTTCCTGGAAAGCTAACACGACCGAAGGCAATCTCATTGCATTCCAAAAAGCCTGCACCAAGTGTGTGTCCACTCTCAGGAGAACCAGAAAACAACATCTATCCAACATCAAGATTGAACTTTCAAACTTGTCTCCCTCCTCTAAAACCTGGTGGTGCCTTGTTAAATCTGTCTCTGGTGTATGCTGCCCCTCCACCCCTTCCCACACTTCAAATGGCACCACAGCTGACTCCGCTCATGAGAAGGCGAAATGCCTCAATTCCTTTTGCTTCCAAATCTTGTGTCCCTTGCCTCTCTCTCTCTCTTTCTGTACCCACCCTACCCATTTGCTCCAAACGGCTCCTGGGCTCTATTTTTTGCACCTGAGAAGGTGAAGTTAACCCTTGACTCTGATTCTGCCACTGGACCGGACGGCATCAGCTCATGTATCCTCAAAACAAAACAAAGCAAAGCAGCAGCACACAGAGATAGGGGGGGGGCACTACCAGCTGAGTTGAAGGACAAATTTGAGGGAGACTTAAACAAAACTATGGCAGGGGAGGAAGAGTAGGGGAGGAACCTGTGGGGTTGACAAGATGGATACAGAAGGAAGCTTTCAGGAAGGAAAAACTAGAAATTTGGAAGGAGTAGGGCTTTGAGGGTGGGGAGGGGATAATGGGGGTAGTAAAGATCATGGTTTTTGGTGAGGGATGACATGAGATAGTGGTGAACAGTTGTCTTGAAACCTCGAGGGAGAGCGAGATTGAAGAGAATGTGGAAGTTGGTTCCACAAACGGGAAAAAAATAGGAACAAATGAATGTCGGTGAGCAGTGATATTTGATTTTGGGAGTTTCACCGGAAGGGGGTTGATGGTGACCATGTGCACTCTCCAGGAACCTCGGTGTGGGGGGGGGGTGGGGGCAGAATGAGCAGAGCATACAAGACTAAAAGGAGGCGGTAGAAGACAGAGTGACCACGTACCTGTCTGCAATCGAGTGATGGACTGTAGGCTCAGCTTCATCGCGGAAGATTCCAGTAATCTTGAAGACCTTGCTTTCCATGATGTTAAGCTGAGTAAGATGTGAGGCAGCGGAGCCAGCCCAGGCGGGAGAGCAGTACACCATCAAGCTGCGGATGAAGGCCCTGTATGTGGATAGGAATTCAGATGTGCCAAGGAAGGACTTTGCATAATGGAGGATGCCTGGTCAGCTGTTGGCTTTAGAGGCCAACTTTGAAATGTGGCTTGCCCAAGAAAGATCATGGCTGATCGGGAGACACAGCAGTTTGAATGACTGAACTTCCTGAGGGGGGTTGCTAAGAAAGTAGATAGGGGTGAGGGAAGGTTACCAGACGGTCCTTTCGGAGAGAATGCTGTCTTCAGCGAATCAACATGCTGATGTATTTGAGAGCTGGTTTGCCCCGCTTCAGCCTTCCATGTTTAGGTGTTCTGAGTATAAGATTGGAAACAGGTTTGTTTTTGCAGCGGTAGCTTTGCCCAACAATCCTGAGATGTCTTCTAATTTTAATTGATAGCCTCAGAAGAGGTCCAGAGAGCTCTTTATTTGTCCGATGTTTAGACCAATGGATATTGAAAGCTGAACAAAGAAGTCGAGTATCGTGTTCATCAAGTCCTTTCTCATGGGTCGCAGTGAGGGTCCATGCTTTACTGCCATGAAGCAGGATAGACTCCTGTTGTTGCCATGAACAGTCGTTCCTTGATATACTGAGAGAGAGTCGACACCCATACAGTGTTCCTAAAAGTTTTCTTATTATTCTGTCATATCAATTCGGCAAACTTCGATGATTATTATTAGCGTGATTTTGAATTTTAATTTTGGTATATTTCATTCCTGTTCGTGAATTCAGATTTTGATGACGGTACTTTCTGGTATGTTTTGTTTTTCAGAGTGCCAAGACAGTTGTTTAAAAACAACCCCAACATTGTCAATGCAATTAACCGGATTCAGACAAAATGGAAGGCACGCCAGTACCCTGAGTATCATGACAAGCCCCTGGAGATGTTGGAGAAACGAGCTGGTGGTTCATTGTCACGTTTGCTCACGTAAGGCCGCCTGCAGATATGGCCAATTGAACACACCAGTCTGTTTTTTTAATTTGGATTTGATCAAATGAAAGTTTTTAAAGTAGTCTTAACATTTTGAGTCATGAGATGTGATTGATGTTTTCAAACATTAGCCCTTTATCAGAGACGTCACTCTCGCTTCATTTCCCCGTAGTGTTACACGACCCCTTATCAAAATTTAGTGGATAAAATGCATCGTTTATTTTGTCTATTATTCATGGCCTCAATAATGTGAAAAGTTTTGTGGATAAAAAAATCATCATAAAATATACTCTTGGTTTGCATGTCATATAAAAATTGAGATTTCCTTTTCATGATGGTCATGAAACTAAAGGATGTTGATTAAAATTTCTACAGATGGAGGTAAGACGACTTGTATTTGACCAACAAAGTTTCAGACTCATGGAAGACCTTAATGACTGGAGGAGAAGTCAGTTCATTAGGAGTGGGGAAGAGGGAAAAGGTGGACAAGGGACATATCAGTCAGGGCAAGCAGACAATTTGAATCGATATGTTCAGAAAGCCACTGGAAAAACTGGGTGGAGAACAGGTCATAGGTGGCATAGGGTACTATCTGAGATGGCAGTGGAACGCCATCTTTGAAGAGTGGAGTGACTAAGTTGACCGCGCCAACTCTGAGGTGGTTATTGAAATAAGGTGAGGGGTCAAAGGGGCAGAGGTGACAAGTAAACCTAGATTTGGGAGTTTTATCAGGAAGAGCATCATGACCATGTACCACTGGGAGTGGCTGGGGAGGAACAGAGTACTGAAGTGAGGCAATAGAGACTGGCCAGCTAGATCACTAACCTCTCTGTGGTGGAGAAGAAGAAAGTCTTGCATATCAGCTTCCTACAATGAGATATCAATAATCAACAAGGCATTGGCCATCATTACCCACAAGGATGCAAGAAGAGATGCTGTATAACCAAACACAACAGATTAGAGTCTTACTCCATGGGACTGTGCATGAATGTTCCCACTTCACAGCCCCCCCCCCAAATTAAATTGTTCGCAAGAGCTTACATGTAAAGTTAAAAATAAACTAGCAGATGAAGACGTTATGATTACAGTTATTGATCATTTTAAATTGTTGCCAAACTAATTATTAATGTAGTTTCCCCTTCTTCCTCCCAAAGTAATTGTACTTCAGTAAAAAAAACATTTTGACCAAAATAGGTATAATCAATAATAAATGAGTGTGTGTGTGTGGTGTGTGTGTGTGTTTTGCATTGTTATGTTGTGTGTTGTGTTATTACCTCCACCACCGAAGGTGGACAGAGGTTAAGTTTTCACCCCTATCTGTCTTTCTGCCTATCTGTCTGTCTGTCTATCTTTCTTTATAGGATATTTGTCTTTATGGGATATTTCAAAAATATATTTATTTAATTTCATGGACAGATTTGGACGAAATTGGCTCGACAGGTTGGATGTGTGACCAGGACTAATTGATTCGATTTGGGTGAAGAACCGGAATCTGATCCAGATCTGAGAATTAAGTGATTTTTTAACCTCTTAGAGATGGGGCCAAAAATGATAGAAAGCATGATATCTCAAAAGATTGTGGACAGATTTGGACGAAACTTTCTGGACAGGTTTGGGTGTGTGATAAGGAAGAATTGATTAGATTTTGGTGAAGATCCGGATCCAATAATGTTTAGGTAATTCTTCACCATTGAGAGATAGCTCCAAAAAACGATATGTTGCACAATATTTCAAAAATTTGTGCATAGATTCTGACAAAACTTGCTGGATGAGTTGGGTAGGTGACAAGAACAAGCCGATTTGAGTTTGGTTAAGGTCCGGATGCCGATCCGGCCGATCAGTGTGGTACAAAACGTAAAGCCACCCTTCCTAGTCAAACCCAACTGCTCCTGGTAATTATTTTTCTTGTGCACCTCAGAAGTGGAAACGTTTCTGGCAACCCTTGAATCTGACTCTGCAGCCGAACCGGACGGCATCAGTTCACGTGTCCAAAAAACCTGGTCTGCTGCTCTTGCTCACCCTCTCTCTGTTCTATTCACCCTCTCATTTGCTCAAGGTCATCTGCCATCTGCTTGGAAATCAGCAAACATTACTGCCCTGCATAAAAAGGTGCAAAAACAGATCCCTGCAACTACAGACCAATCAGCCTTCTCCCAATCATCAGCAAGGTTATGGAATCCATCATCGCTTCAGACATCAAATCCTTCCTCTTCTCCAAAAGCCTCAACTCACATCATCAATTCAGATTCAGACCTGGTCACTCTACCTTGGACATGCTGCTTCTACTCTCCCAACAATGGATGGAGGTCTTCAATGTCAGACGTGAGATCAGGGCCGTCGCTTTTGACATACTGTGTCTCGAGTTTTCGATACAGTTTGGCATCCTGCCCTGCTCTCCAACTGTCTGCCTATGGAATCCAAGTCCAACTGCACTCTTGGATTCCTGACTTCCTCAACTCTCGTAGCCAATGTGTGGCTCTCAACGGAACCTTTTCTTCTCCTCTCCTTGTCAAGGCTGGAGTACCCCCAAGGTACCCCTAGTGTTCTAGGCCCCATCTTATTCTTAATCATCATTGATGATCTCACTTACTCTGGAAAATCCTCTCTTTCTTTGCAGATTATCCCACACTCTGCCCTGACATCTCTCCTCCTTCTGACAGACAGGCAGCATCTTCTTCCCTCTCATCAGACGTTGACAAAATCACAAACTGGTTAAACACTTGGAATATGTCCTTCCATCCCAAGAAATTGTCTCTGTCTCTGTCTCTCCGAAAGGATAGTTCTGCAAATCCTCTCATCTACTTTCTCAACAACCCTCTCAAATAGGTTCAGTCACTCAAACTCTTGGAGCCGTGATCTCTCTTGAGCAAGCCACATTTCAAAGTTGGCCTCCAAAGCCAGACGCCGACTCGGCATCCTCCATTGTGCAAAGTCTTTCCTTGGCACACCTGAGCTCCTATCCACCGACAAAGCTTTCATCCACAGCTTGATGGAGTAATTCTCTCCCCTCTGGGCTGGCTCCCCTGCCTCACATCTTGCTCAGCTTGACGCGTGGAAACCAAGGCTTTCAAGATCACTGGAATCTCTCACGATAAAGCTGAGTCTATGGGCCGATCACTTCACCATCGCTGACATGTCGGTCTTCTCTCTGTCTTCTTCTGCCTCATTCCTGGTCTTGCACCCTCAGCCCTCTCCATGCTTTGTCCCCTCCCCCCTCCCCCAGGTATCTGCAGGATGCCCGCTGTCCACCAGCAACCCCTCCTAGTGAAGCTGCCTAAATCCAGAACCACTGCTCACCTCCATTCATTTATTCCTCTTTTTCCCACCTGTGGAACCACCTGCCACACTCACTTCGATCTCATTCTTTCCTCCAGGTCTTCAAGACAACAGTTCACCACCATCTCAAGTCATCCCCCATCCAAAACCATGATCTTTTCTACACCCATTAAATCAACCCCCACCCCTCCCGAAATTTTTGCTAATGTATCCATGTTGTCCACCGATTGCGTTCTCCCGTACCCCTCACTGTTACCTGCATCCCTTGTTTGTCCATCTCCGTCTACGTTCTCCCTCTGCCCTGCTGCTGGCGTTTCCCCTTTCTCCTGCTGTTCCCTTTATGTCTGGTCCTGGTCCGTTCTGTGTTCTCGATCTTCCACGAGCCTAGACCATGTATTAAAAATAATAATCATAACTGTTCAGCCTGGTGGAGGTATGCGCTCTACCAAGTGTCGTTCCAGTTGCGTGTTGCGTTATTTGATTTCGAGATTATAAAGTATATTGTCGATTTTGTTATACTTCTCGTGATCCTGTTCAAGCTTGTATCAATTAATCGATCATGTCGAGGTCTTGGAGTCAGAGGTTCTCATCTTTTGCCGCCAAAATCCCCTGGGCTGCTTTTGCTCATTTTTACAACTTTTTGTTCTTGTTCACAAGTAATTATGGTGACATTTTTGCTCACAGGCCTCCTAGTCCTTTTCCGGTAACGCAGGATGTGAAGCGACTCGCAAGCAGCTTGCCAAAAACGTGGGACTGGCGTGATGTTAATGGGATCAACTTTGTGTCACCAGTTCGTGACCAAGGTAAGGGTTCGTGAAGCTGAGTCTCTCCGTAGAACTTCTCTAAAAATGGCAGATTTTTTTTTCTTATTATTATTTTCGTCACCCCACCCCCTTCCCCATCTTCTCAGGCCCTTCATCATATCCTTTGCTTGACACATGCCTTCCATCTCTTCCACGTCTCTTTGCTCCAACTCTTACCTTTTTTATTATTTCAATTTCTTTCTCAGTTATACAGTACTATGCGTGGTAAACCTATAAACAGTTACCATATTTGCGTGCATCTATTTTAGTGAGGTCTTCTGAAACCGAACCTCTCAAAGACTTGGTGTCTTCCTGTACATATGTGGACAATTGGGGGTCTTGTGGACGGGGCCTCAACGACACCCTTTATTTTCCATTGAAACAATAGTTAACTCATGCCAAATTTACTAAATACTGACGATCTCTAGGAACCCAATCCCTCGGCATTTACGATGGACATCTGTACGATAATTTGGATTTTGTAGCCAGTAATTGTCATGAAGCCTTATAATCGGACAGATAAATATGCCTTGCGGTACCGAAACAATCGTTCCCGAGATGATGTCACATGGATTACACAATGGTCGAGGGTTCTGTCCAGAATTTTTTGGAGGTGGTACCGAACAGATTTAATTTTTTAACTTTAACGCCTCAAAAAAGAAATCATTTAAACTTAAAAACCATGTTCAGTTCTTGGAATATTACTTACAATTCCTTATAATCGTACCAAAAAAACGTTTGCAAAATTTTTAATGGCAGTGGACCTTCAATGATCTTACATCGATACTACTGACTGTTTTTCGCCGTAACAACTCTGACAAAAATGTCTTTAAAGGATCATGATCTGAGAGTAAGTGTAGTTTTGGAAGAAAGCTTATTGCAGAAGATATTTTGCTCCCAGTGAGGAACTATGAACTGGTTTACCTATCTTGACGAATCGAATGAAGATGTTTCCCTATTTTAATCTTTGCGTGCTATGTCCGGCAGGAGGATGTGGCAGTTGTTATGCTTTTTCCTCCATGGCCATGTTAGAATCTCGTCTCAGAATAATTACCAACAATACTGAGCAGCCCATCCTCAGCCCACAGCAAGTTGTCTCCTGCAGTCACTACTCACAAGGTATGCTAATTACCCTCACCGAAGGAGAGGGTATTGCATTTGGGTCCGTTTGTTTGTTTGTTTGTTTCTTCTCTGAAGTAGTTGAAAAGATCGAGGTGAAACTTTGCATGTATGACCGCCAATCCACAAGGAACAAAAGGTTCACACATATGATGTCATCGGTCACTTGGTTTGACAGCCACAATGGATTTACCCTAAAACCTATAAAAGAAATCTTATTCTCCAGAATGGCTGGACAGGTGGAGGGGAAACTTCACACAAATGTTCCCCAAGCCATGGGTGTACAAGTTTGTTGAGAAATAATTGATAGGTCACATGGTTTGGCAGCCATATTTAATTGGAGAAAAATCTTAAATAATGTTTTTTTTCTCTGGAATTGCTTAATCAATTGATGTGAAACTTCACTTGCATAATCTAGTGATGATGGGGAATACATGTTTTAAATTTCAACTTGATCGGACGCATGGTTTAGGAGCCAGAATTATTAGATTTTTTGATATGGGTTCTTTTTGATTTTATTTTGTTTTTGTTTTTTTGAATAAGGCTCACTTGGCTGTGCCTGGATGGGTTTGAGTGTGCCAAGTGGAGGAGTAGCAGCTGAAATGCAAATCCTATCCAAGTTCCTCCTGATGACTTCATCTTTTCTTTTTGCTTGTTCGGGTTCTTGCTGATTTCTCCAATGCAGGACTGTACCTATTTGATCTTCCATTTTATTTGATTTGAATTTATTTGAATTCCATTCTAAATTCAGTTGATCAATTGATAAACGTCATGGGTCAGGATCAGGTGTCCAATCAAAGCAGGACGACTGGGTATCCAGTCATCACTGCCAGCAGATATAATGTGGCAGTTGTAATTATGTCTCTTATTGGCTACATAACACACCAGTACACAAACACCACACAAAACAAGTCCTGGCGAGGGTCTACAATCTCTGATTGCTCTTTTTCAGGTTCCTTTTGTATCCAGAATGGGAAAGTGATTTTTATGATGATTGAGGTAAAGCACTTACCTTTGCATAGCTTTTGGAGTCCATTTATCTATAATCCTCGCCACCTGGGGTAATTGATTAGGTGAGAGCTAATTGGTTTTTCTCTCCAGCCACAGGTGAGAGATGTGATCACGTGTGTGTTTTCACACACATACAGTACCAGTCAAAAGTTTGGACACACCTTCTCATTCAAGGGTTTTTCTTAAATTTTACTATTTTCTACATTGTGGAATAACCGTGAAGACATCAAAACTATGAAATAACACAAATGGAATTATGTAGTAAGCAAAAAAAAGTGTTAAACAAATCAAAATATAGTTTTATATTTTAGATTCGTCAAGGTAGCCGCCCTTTGCCTTGATGACAGCTTTGCACACTCTTGGCATTCTCTCAACCAGCTTCATGAGGTAGTCACCTGGAATGCTTTTCCAACAATCTTTAAGGAGTTCCCACATATGCTGAGCACTTCTTGGCTGCCTTTCCTTCACTCTGCAGTCCAACTCATCCAAAACCATCTCAATTGGGTTTAGTTTGGGTGATTGTGTATGCCTGGTGTTGGCTTAATTGGTTAGGTTGGCGGGCTTTGGATCTAAGGGTCCTGAGTTCAAATCCCGCTCAGCTGTTGAATTAATACCAGGTGGGGTTAACTTGGCCTGTCATCCTTCCGAGGTCGGCAAAATGAGTGCCAGCTTGCTGGTATGATTGAGCCATTCAAGTGGCGATTTCTGAGGCTGGTAACTCTAATAAACTTATCCTCTACAGGAGAGGTAACTCTGGGTCTTCCTTTCCTGTGGCAGTCCTTATTAGAGCCAGTTTCATCATCACGCTTGATGGTTTTTGTGACTGTACTTGAAGGAACTTTCAAAGTTCTTGAAATTTTCCGGATTGACTGACATTCATGTGTTGTAGTAATGATGGACTGTCGTTTCTCTTCGCTTAGTTGAGTTGTTCCTTCCATAATATGGACTACTACTGCACAGACTAAATAATGGTCCTTTTACCAACCCGACCATGTCACAACACAACTGATTGGCTCAACCGCATTAAGAAGGAAAGAAATTCCACAAATTAGCTGTTAACAAGGCACATATGTTCATGGAAAAGCATTCCAGGTGACTACCTCATGAAGTTGGTTGAGAGAATGCCAAGAGTGTGCAAAGCTGTCAGCAAGGCAAAGGGTGGCTACTTTGAAGAATCTAAAATACAAAATATATTTTGATTTGTTTCACACTTTTTTGGTTACTACATAATTCCATGTGTTATTCCATGGTTTTGACGTCTTCACTATTATTCTACAATGTAGAAAATAGTAAAAATATTGAAAAACCCTTGAATGAGTCGGTGTGTCCAAACTTTTGACTGGTACTATCTTCTTCTTCTTGTCTTCGTCTTCGGCTGTTCCCGTTAGGGGTCGCCACAGCGGTCATCCGTCTCCATTTCGCTCTTTCCTCACATCTTCCATTGACACTCCAACCACCCACATGTCCGCCCTCACCGCATCCATGAACCTCTTCTTTAGCCTTCCTCTTCTCCTCCTACCTGGCGGCTCCATCCTCAGCATCCTCCTCCCGATATACTCCGCTTCCCTCCTGTGCACATGTCCAAACCATCTCAATCTCACCTCTCTCACTTTGTCTCCAAACCATCCTACCTGCGCTGTCCCTCTAATATACTCATTCCTTATCCTGTCCATCCTCGTCACTCCCAACGAGAATCGCAGCATCTTTAACTCTGCCACCTCCAGCTCCGCTTCCTGTCTTTTTGTCAGCGCCACCGCCTCCAAACCATACAACATAGCTGGTCTCACTACCGTCTTATATACTTTCCCCTTCACTCTTGCAGCTACCCTTCTGTCAAAATCACTCCTGCAACTCTTCTCCACCCATCCATCCTGCCTGCACTCTCTTTTTCACTTCTCTCCCACACTCTCCGTTACTTTGGACAGTTGATCCCAAGTATTAAACCATCCACCTTCACCACCTCAATCCTTGCTACCGCACCATTCCACCACCCCCCTCTCATTTACGCACATGTACTCCGTCTTACTCCTACTGACTATAATTCCCCTTCTCTCCAGTGCGTACCTCCACCTCTCGAGGCTCGCCTCAGCCTGTCTCCACTCTCACTACAGATCACAATGTCATCCGCGAACATCATAGTCCATGGAGACTCCAGTCTGATCGTCCGTCAACCTGTCCATCACCATTGCAAACAGGAAAGGGCTCAGAGTCGATCCTTGGTGCAATCCCACTTTTACCTTAAACCGGTCCGTCATTCCTACCGCACACCTCACCGCTGTCACACTGTCCTCATACATACCTGCACATCCTCACATACTTCTCCACCATCCCGACTTCCTCATACAATCCACAACTCCTCTCTTGGCACCCTATCATAAGCTTTCTCTAAATAACACAATGTAACTCCTCTGGCCTTCCCATACTTCTCCATCAAATTCTCAAAGCAAACATCGCATCAGTGGTGTCTTTCCTGAATAAACCATATTGCTGCTCACAAATCATCACCTCTCCTCTCAACCTAGCTTCCACTACTCTTTCCCAAACTTCATGGTGTGGCTAACAACTTTATCCCTCTGTAATTACCACAGCTCTGCACATCACCCTTTTCTTGAAATCGGAACCAGTACACTTAATCTCCACTCCTCCGGCATCCTCTCACCTTCCAAGATTTTATTAAACAATCTGGTTAAAACCCACTGCCATCTCTCATAACACTTCCATGCCTCCACTGGTATATCATCTGGGCCAACCGCCTTTCCACTCTTCATCCTCTTCATAGCAGTCCTCACTTCATCCTTACTGATCCACCCCCCTTCCTGATTCACTATCTCCACCTTCCAACTTCTTCCTTTCTTTCTTTCTCCCTCTCTCTCTCTCATTTTCTTCATTCATCAGCTCCTCAAAGTACTCCATCCACCTTCTCAACACACTCTCCTCACTTGTCAGCACATTCCCATTTGGTCCTTTATCACCCTAACCTGCAGCACATCCTTCCCAGCTCGGTCCCTCTGTCTTGCCAATGGGTACAAATCCTTTTCCCCTTCTTTTGATCCAACTTCTCATACAGCTCGTATATGCCTTTTCTTAGCCTTTGCCACCTCTCTCTTTGCCTTGCGCCGCCACTCCTTGTACTCCTGCCTACTTTCTTCATCTCTCTGGCTATCCCACTTCTTTTTCGCCAACCCTTCTTCCTTATACTTTCCTGTACTTCCTCGTTCCACCACCAAGTTCCTTGTCTTCCTTCCTCTGTCCAGATGTCACACCAAGTACCTTCCTCGCTATCTCCCTCACACTTCTGCTGTAGTTGCCCAATCATCCCACCCCTCTTTACCCCATCCAACACCTGTCTCACCTCCTCCCTAAATTCCACGCAACAGTCTTCCTCCTTCAGCTTCCACCATCTGGTCCTTGGTTCAGCCCTCACTCTCTTCCTCAACCTCACCTCCAAAATCATCCTACAGACCACCAATCGATGCTGTCGAGCTACACTCTCCCCTGCCACACCTTACAGTCTCTAATCTCTTTCAGGTTCATCTCCTGCTAAGATGTAATCCACCTGTGTGCACTTTCCTCCACTCTTGTACGTCACCCTGTGTTCCTCCTTCTTCTTGAAATAGTATTTACCACGCCATTTCCATTCTTTTTGCAAAATCTACCACCATTTGCCCTTCCACATTCCTCTCGTGAGACCGTACCTACCCATCACCTCCTCATCCTCTTTATTCCCTTCCCCAACATTCCATTGAAATCTGCTCCAATCACCACTCTTTCATCCTTGGATACACTCTCCACCACTTCATCCAACTCATCCAGAAATCTTCTTTATACTCCATCTCACACCCCATATGTGGGCATATGCACTGATGACATTCATCATCACCCCTTCAATTTCCAACTTCACACTCATCACTCGGTCCGACACTCTCCTCACCTCCAATACCCTCTTGACATAATCCTCCTTCAGGATTACCCCGACACCATTTCTCCTCCATCCACACCATGGTAGAACAGTTTGAAACCACCTCCAATGCTCCTAGCCTTACTCCCCATCCACTTGGTCTCTTGTACACACAGTATGTCCACCTTTCTTCTCTCCATCATATCAGCCAACTCTCGCCCTTTGCCAGTCATAGTCCCAACATTCAGAGTTCCAACTCTCACCTCCACACTTCTACCCTTCCCCTCTCCCACTGCCTCTGGACCGCCTTCCCGTCTCCTTCTCCTCCTTCGCCCAGCAGTAGCACAATTTCACCGTACCGCTACACGGTACGGTGGCGGTCGTTGGTAACCCGGGCCTCGACGATCCAGTATGGAAATCCGTTTTATTGTCCGCATAATGATTTGGCATAGGTTTTTACACCGGATGCCCTTCCTGACGCAACCCTGGTCGCCTCATACGACACACAGGGATATGGTACACCTATTCTAACCGGGGCATACACCGGGCCCAGTACAGTGGTACTCATTTCGCCGACCTCGAAGGATGACAGGCTGAGTCAACCCCCTGGTGTATATTAATTCAGTGGCCCAACGGGGCTTGAACTCAGACCTATTGGGTCCCAAGCCGCTGCCCTAACCACTGTGCCAACACCAGGTATAATGTGTGCCAACACAACACCAACACCCTAACCACTGTGCCAACACCAGGTACATATATATATATATATATATATATATATATATATATATATATATATATATATATACAACATACATACATCCATAAACATACAGCTCTGCCAAAAGTCGTGACTGTATTTAAACAGCAATGTGGGAAATAAGAATGTTGTACTGAATATATAGGGTGTCCCAAAAAATATATACAACTTTTAAAATGCTTTGTTTGATCCTAAAAAGTATTAATTTTGTCACTAATGCTTCATTTTTGTTGCAGAGACCCTAAGTTTATTTTGATACCAAGCAAGCGCCAGAAAAATGCCAAGATGACCGTACAACAACGGACGAAAATTGTTGAAATCTCTCTCTGG